>JAHRHZ010000008.1:17186530-17242213 GCA_024137785.1 Ginglymostoma cirratum | reverse complement strand
TCCCCATTCCCTCGATTATCCCCCCCTCCCCATTCCCTCGATTATCCCCCCCATTCCCTCGATTTTTGCCCCATTCCCCCGATTTTTTTCCCTCATTCCCCTCTCCATTCCACTCCAACTCTCCCTCTATTTCACTCCCATTCCACCACTCCATCCCATCCCCCCGATTCCCCCCCCTCCGCTCGCCATTCCCCCCCCTCCGCTCGCCATTCCCCCCCCCATCAATTTGCCATCCCCCCCTTTCTCTCTCTCTCTGTCTGTCCCTCTCCCCGTTTCCCCTACCCCTGCTCTGTCTCTCTCTCTCCCCGTTTCCCCCCATTCCTGTCTCTCTGTGTCTCTCTCTTTGTCTCTCTCTCCCTCCCTGTTTGCCCCCCAACCCCTCTCTCTATCTCTTGCCGTTTCCCCCCCACCCTCTCGCTGTCTCTCTGTCTCTCTGTCTCTCCCTGTTTTCCCCCCTACACTCTCGCTGTCTCTCTGTCTCTCCCTGTTTCCCCCCCCTACACTCTCGCTGTCTCTCCCTGCTCCCCCTCCACATTCCCCCCTCTCTCTTTCATCTACCCCTGCCTCAAATGTAGTGTCACTCTGGATGTAAAAACACTTTCTTGAAGGCAGAGCAGCGTGTTGTGGGCAATGGTTGGGAGCTTCAGAGATGGGGCTGTTTTTGCAAGATGCGTGAGACAACCACAATTTCTTTCATTTTGTATAAATAACTTGGATGTTTAATCAGTAAAATTCCCACATGTGTCAATGACGCAAAAATCTGAGTTGTTGCAAACAGTCAGGATATTACGACTTTATTGAAACGGAAACTGGACAGCAGGCAGAATAGGCAGCAAAGTAGCAGGTGGAACTTAATGCAGAGAATTCTTTTCTTAATTAGGACATGGGCATCCCCAGCTGAACTATTTATTGCCCGTCCCTAGTTGGCCCTTGACAAGGTGGTGAGCTGCTCTTTTGAACCACTCAATCCATGTGCTGTAGGTTGGCCCACAATGCTATTAGGGAGGGAATTCCAGGATTCTGACACAGCGACAGCGAAGGAACATCAATATATTTCCAAATCAAGTTGGTGAGTAGTTTGGAGGGGAACTTAGAGGGAGTGGTGGTCCTATGTGTCTGATGGCCTTGTCCTTCTAGATGGAAGTGGTCATGGAAGGTGTGGTCTAAGGATCTTTGAATTTCTGCAGTGCATCTTGAAGATAGTACACACTGCTGCTACTGAGCCCCGGTGGTGGAGGGAGTGAATGCTTGTGGATGTGGTGCCAGTCAAGCGGGCGGCTTGGATGGTGTTGACCTCCTTGAACGTTGTTGGAGTGGCACCCATCCAGGCAAGAGGGGAGTATTCCATCACACTCCTGACTTGTGTCTTATAGATGGTACACAGGATCTGGGGAGTCAGGAGGTGAGTTACTCACTACAGGATTCCTAACCTCTGAGCTGTTCTTGTAACTGCTGTCTGTATATGGCTGGTCCTGTTCAGTTTCTGGTCAGCGGTAACTGCCAAAATATTGATTTGTATTTTGACAGGAGGAATAGGGATGAGTAATAAAGCCTTAATGACACACTTCAGAAGTATGTCAGGGATAAATCTTTGAAGGTGACAGGACGTACTGAAAGAATGTTTAGGAAAGCTTCAGGGATCTAAAGAGGTTATACTGAACATTTCTATAAGGCTCTCGTTGAGCTCCAGCTACGATATTATGTTCTGCTGCAGTGACCACACAAACCGGAAGGATGTGAGTCTCCTTGAGAGAGTGCAACTGAGATTAACTGAAATAGTCACATGGCTGAGTGCGTTTAGCTCCAGGATTACGTTCTCCCCAGAGCACAGGAGATTGAGAGGATTCGGACCAGTGGACATAGAGAGGCTGCTCCCATAAGCTGACGTTTACAAGGATTGGGGGGGGGGGGGGGGGGCGGGGGTCACAGCTTTAAAGATTTTGGCCAAGAGGGGACCAGTGGTAGAATGCGAAGAGAAACATTTTTGTACTCCGTGAGTGATAATGACATGGAACACTCTGCTTGAGGCTGGTGGAAATGGAGACCATTCGGGATTTCAAAGGGAACTTGAGGAATGGCATTAAGCACTGACTGGATTTCTCTGCAGTGTATGGGCATGGTTGTGATAGGCTGAATAGCCTCCTACATTGCAATGACTTTACTCCAAAGACAAACGCATTCCCCAATTCTCTTTCATTTTCTCTCTCCATCCTCCTATCTCTCTCTTTACCCTGTTCCCTGTTTCTCTCTCTCTCTGGCCATTCATATATTTTTCACCCAACACCATTCTCCGTTCCCTGATATCGAATGACCAGCACAGCACCAAATCACTACTTGCAAACTCTGAAAGATTTGGCAAAGGCAAGTTCGTAAAAATCTTCCCATTGTCCTGGTGACCACCTTTCGTAGACGTGGCAGGGTTAGTCCTGCAGGTGATTGAGAATACGGTGGCTCAGTGGTTAGCACTGCTGCCTCACAGCGCCAGGGACCCGGCTTCGATTCCACCCTCTGGCTACTGTCTGGGCGGAGTTTGCACATTCTCCCGTGTCTGCGTGGGTTTCCTCCGGGTGCTCCGGTTTCCTCCCACAGTCCAAAGATGTGCAGGTTAGGGTGGATTGGCCATGCTAAATTGCCCATAGTGTTCAGCGATGTGGAGATTAGGTGGGTTATGAGGGGATGGGTTGATGTAGATTTGCTGGGCCGAAGGGCCTGTGTCCACACTGTAGGGATTCTATGAAATTTCTATGAAACAAGTTCCAGCAGCTGGGGTTATGGTGGCTTATGAAGAGAGATTGACTGGGACTGTACTGATTGGAATTTAGAAGAATGAGGGGGAATGTTATCGAAACGTATAAAATTACGAAGGGAATAGATAAGATAGAAGCAGGGAGGATGTTGCCACTGGCGGGTGAAACCAGAACTAGGGGGGACATAGCCTTAAATAAGGGAGGAGCAGATTGAGGACTGAGTTGAGGAACTTCTTCCCCCAAAGGGTTGTGAATCGGTGGAATTCCCTGCCCAGTGAAGCAATTGAGGCTACGCATTGAATATTTTTAACACAAAGATAGATTTGTGATCAGTAAAGTAATTAAAGGCTATGGTGAGGGGGCGGGTAAGTGGAGCTGAGTCCAAGAAGAGATTAGCCACGATCTAATTGAATGGTGGAGCAGGCTCAAGAGGCCAGATGGCGCATTCTTGCTCCTATTTCTTATGTTATAACACTAGCCTGTCTCCCTTTGCATTGCAGCATTGAAAGCTTACAATGAAGTAAAATGCTGCAAATATGCCGTTATTTCTGGTGTGGCTGTTGATTTATTGTATTTGTCCTTTTACTGGGACATGTGTGTCACAGACAGAACCAGTAATTGTTGCCCATCATGAATTGTTCTTGAACTGAGTGGTTTGCTCAGGCCGTTCTGAAGGGTAGTTGAGAATAAGCCATGTTGCTGTGGTTCTGGAGTCACACGTAGGCCAGACCAGATGAGGACAGCAGATTTCTGCCAGGCATTAATGAACCAGTGGTAATTACCGTGAGCAAACACGGAAATTGCTAGAAAAGCTCAGCAAGTCTGGCAGCATCAGTGGAGAGAAATCAGAGTTAATGTCTCTGGACCTGAAATGTGATGTCTGATTTCTCTCCACAGATGCTGCCAGACCCACTGAGCTTTTCCAGCATTTTCTGTTTTTGCTTCTGACTTCCAACATCCACAGTTCTTTCGGGTTTTTGTCATATTCATGGACACCGTTACTGAGACTAATTTCATGTCCCAGATTTGTCGTAGAATCATAGTCATACAGCGCAAAAACAAACACTGTGGTCCAACGAGTCCATGCCAACCATAATCCCAACTAAAGTTAGTGCCACTTGCCTGCACTTGGATATAACTCTAAACATTTCTTATTCATGTACTTATCTAAATATCTTTTAAACATTGTAACTATACCCACATCCACCACTTCCTCTGGCAGTTCATTGTACGCATGACCCACTCTCTTTGTGAAAGAAAAAGAATTGCCCTTTGTGTCCTTTTTAAACCTTTCTTCTCTCACTTTAAAAATACACTCCCCTAGTCTTGAAATCACTCACCCTAGTGCCATTCACCTTATCTATGCCCCTCATGATTTTATAAACATCTTTAAGGTCACCCCTCAACAATCCTAAGCTTCAAGCCTATCGTGCCTCTGCTCATAACTCAAACCCTCCATCCCCTGCAACATCCTGGTAAATCTCTCCTGAACCCTCTCCAGATTAATAATGTCCTTCCCATATCAGGGAGACCAGAACCGAACACAGTATGCCAGAAGAGGCCTCACCAATGTCCTGTACAACCTCAAGACCACACTCAAAATCTCAACAAATGGTATGGTGCAATTTGAACCCATAGAGCATTAACCTGGGGCTTTGAATTATTAATTCAGTGACAATGCAGGGGAGGCAATGGCCTAGTGGTATTATCGCTAGACTATTAATCCAGAGACCCAGATAATGTTCTGGGGACCTGGGTTCAAATTCTGCCACAGCAGATGGTAGAATTTGAAAACAATAAATATCTGGAATGAAGAGTCTAATAAAGAGTCTGTGAACCCATTGTCAATCGTTGGAAAAACCCGTTTGGTTTATGAAAGTCCTTTAGGGAAGGAAACTGCCATCCTTACCTGCTCTGCCCTGCACGTGACTCCAGACCCACAGCAATGTGGTTGTCTCTTAACTGCCCTCTGGGCAATTAGGAATGGGCAATAAATACTGCCTAGCCAGCGACACTGTCATCCCGTGAATGAATAAAGAAAAAAAAATTATTGTAACCTCATCATCTCCCACCTAAATGGTGACTTCAATTTGCCTCCACATAGCATACTGCGAACTGCCAGTGATCAAGGGGCCTCACTTACACTGAAACAAGAACCAGAAAATGTATAAAGATTCTTGTTTAAAATGACATTTCCTCGCCTGCACTGTCAGGACAGCTGAGGATTTAATTGCTTAGACTTGTTGGGTTGCGTGTCATTTATCAGACAAATTGTGCAACTGTCCCTCATTTAGATAAGCAAATCATTTTGGGTGAACCTAATTGCTCAATTGGTGACTTAAAGCAGGAAATTCAGAAGGAAAATACTGGAACTCTGTATCGGACAGATTTTCAGGTGTGCTTCCCGGTTAGAACTCCAAAATGTTGAAGCTTGTGTTTCTCTAGTTTCTTTACTTGAGCCACTAATTTGAGCTCTTTGGCCTCGACCTGTCATCCCTTTATAGCCATTTAGTCAATCCTGCCTTCCACCTTATCACAGTCCTTCCCCTACCTTCATATCTGGCCCGACGCTGTTGTGTTGCAAACGTTCACTACACCTGATGGAAGGTCATCACCCTGAGGAGCTCAAACAGTACATAAGAGGAAAAGGCCCTTCAGCCTGACAGGTTACCTCCTGTGTGTGTCTGTCTGTCTATTTCTTTCTCTCTCTCTCTCTCTCACGCACACGTACTTTGCGGCCTATCACATACTTGGGATGTTCTAAGGTTGTGAAAAATTGTAAGAAACAGGGAGCTGGATTAGACTGTTTGGCCTTTCAAGCCGGCTCTATCGCTCAATGAGACCATGTATAATCTTCTATTTCCACATCCTATCCTCCTATCCCTGATGCTATTCATATGTGGAAATCCATTCATCTCAGTCTTGAACACTCTCAGCAACTGAATGTCCACAGCCATCTCTGGGAATTCCAAATCTTCACCGTGGTGGGATTCGAATCCGTCATCCCCAGGACATGCAGCCAGAGGCTCTGGATTGCTGGTCTAAGTGACATTACTGCATCTCCTTTTAAGATCCGCTACCTTCTGAAGGAGGACATTCTTCCTTATCTCAGTCCAAATTGACCTGACCCTGATTCCAAGACTGTGTCACCCCTTTCCTGGTTCTGGACCTTCCCTGCAAACCCGGGATGGGGTGTAGAAACCTCCTTCCCACTTCTGCCCTGTCATGCCCTGTAAGAATTTTGTAGTTTTGAAGGAAATCATCTCGGTCTCCTTCCATTTTTTTGATCAGCGCAGATCTTCTAACCCTTTGTTTCCAAGTATTTTTTTTCACACCCTCCCCCTCCCCCCACCCCAAGCTAATGACATGTTTCCCCATCCCCAGGAACGATGCCAGTTCTAGCTAGTCCTTGGGAATCTAGGGATCTGACAGCAGTTTGAATCCAGTCTGATGTGGGATTGGTTTGGTTTAAGTTATTATTGTCACATGTCCCAAGATACAGTGAAAAGTGCTGTTTTGCATGCCAACCAGACAAATCATACCGCACGTAAATACATCAGTGTAATAGAACAGAAAGCAGAATGTAGTGTTACAGCTATAGAGAAGGTGCAGAGAAAGATCTAATATATGAGAGGTCCATTCATAAATCTGATAACAGCGGGGAAGAAGCTATTCCTGAATTTGTTGGTACGTGTTTTCAAACTTTTGTATCTCCTGCCCGATGGAAGAGAGTATAACTGGGGTGGAAGGGGTCTTTGATTATATTGGCTGCTTTCCTGATGTAGATGTAGACGGAGACGAAGGCTGGTTTGCGAGATGGGTAGGGCTGTGTTCACAACTCTCTGTAATTTCTTGTGGTCTCGGGCAGAGCAGTTACCACCCTGTGATGCATCCTATCTGGATGCTCTCTGTGTGGTGCATCTATAAAAATTGGGACGAGTCCTTGTGGACATGTCAAATTTCTTTAGCCTCCTGAGGAACTAGAGGCTTTGGTATGATTTGTAGCAGGACGCCCACAAAGACTGTGCAATAGAGTTATTCTCCACAGCCCTGCTCAGCGGTGATTTATGGAGAGTGAGAGAAAGAGGGAGGGAGGGAGAGAGAGAGAGAGAGAGTTCTCCCTTTATAACACGCTTGCAGGCAATGGTTTAGTTTTGTTTTTTCCAGCTTGGTTTGGACAAAAATATAATGCAGCTGTTCTCATGCAGACCTATCAATGCAGCTATACAATCCTCTCTCCTGCCCTGTACTGCTTCCTCTGTGTTCCCTCCACTCCCGCATGCTTTCCAGGCCTTGCCTAATGTTGAAACGGTTTCTCCCCCTCACTGCCTGCTGAATTTCTGCCTCCCTTGCAGATACTCCCTCTTCATGTTATAGCCTGCCCACGTTCTCTGGCTTCCTGTCTATGGTTCTGGTCTGCTCCTTTTCCAGAAAACCCACTACAAAGCCACACCTGCACTGGACAAGTCACAGTGATTTAACTCTTCACGCTTCTGTCTAACCAGGCTATTAGTCGACTATCCTCGTCTTTAAATTTCTGACGCTGCCAATCGACAGCTGGGGAATGAACATGACGAGCACAGGTTATGTAATACATAGACCACTCGGCCCTTTCAGCCTGTTCCAGCATTCAATACTATCATGGCTGATCAGATTACCCCGGGGAGGCATCAATTTAAGTGAAGAGGCAGGAGATTTAAAAGGAATATGAGGATTTATTTTCATACCTGGAGGGGGCGGGCATCTGGCACTCACTGCCTGTAAGGATGGTAGAGGCAGAAACTGTTGTAACATTAAAGGAGTATTTGGATGTATACTTCACGATGGCAAGGCATATAAAGGCTAATGGGCCAAGGGCTGGAAATGGGATTAGAATTCGTTCTAATAGTCCTTGGAGCTATAGGCATCAAAGGATATAGGACAGGGAATTGAGTCGATCATATTGAATGATGGAGCAGGTTTGAAGGGCTGAATGGCCTACTACTGTTCCTTGTTTCTATGAATAGTTAGGTGCTTGTTTTTGACTGGCACAAACTCGATGGGCCAAAGGGCCTTTATCCATGCTGCGGACGCCTATGAGTGTGACTCCAATCTACCCCACTTTGCTTAGCATGAAACTCCCAACTCCTCACATAAACACATCCAAGGACTCTGCTTCCACCACCTTTTGAGCGAGCAAGCAAGTTCCAAAGATAAATGACGCTCTGTGAGAGCTAAAGGAATTCTCCTTATCTTCTTGGGGTGGCTCAGTGGTTAGCACTGCTGCCTCGCAGCGCCAGGAACCGGGGTTTGATTCCACCCTCAGGCAACTGCCTGTGTGGAGTTTGCACATTCTCTCCGTGTCCTCCCACAATTCAATGATGTGCAATTTAGGTGGTTTGGCCACGGAAAATGTGGGGATACAGGACTGGATGGGATGCACTTAGGAGGGTTGATGTGGGCTCGATGGGCCGAATGGCCTGCTTCCATGCTGTAGGGATTCTATGATCTCGGTCTTCGCGACAGTGACCCACATGAGAAAGACCCACACCCACTGCCTGGCTCATCCTGTTGCTCTGAGATACAACGTTGTGTACTCAAACTACTCCACAACAAGGACATCTCACTTTGGCGGACTGAGGAAGTGCTATATTGTCATTTGTTCAGTTCTAGCATTGAGCGGTCGCCCTGTCTATCCGATCCAGTAGCATCCTCTCCTCCTTTCAGATGTTCTTTGAAACCCCTCTTGTGACCAAGTGTTAGCCATTACTTTGTTGACATGGGGTCCATTAAATTCCTGCGCACTTCTGAAGCTCTAATTATTGTTGCAAAAATGTAGACAATTGAATGGTGTTATTTGAAGAAGACCAAGATCCCAGCCAAAATTCCTCCCTGAATCAATGCTGGAAATGCACCATATGGAATTACATAGAACTTACGGCACAGGCCCAGTTCCTGCTGTTTGTGGATGTTACCAGGAATGGAGGGTTTGAGTTATAAAGAAAAGCTGAGATTTTTTTTCACTGGAGAGTAGGACGCTTGGGAGGTGACTTTTTATAGAGGTTTATAAAATCATGAGGGGCATAGATAAGGTGAATAGCAGGTGTCTTTTCTCTAGGGTGGGAGACTTCAAGACTGGGGGGCATTTTTTAAGGTAAGAGGAGAAAGATTTAAAAAGGACATGAAGTGCAATTTTATTTTTAACACAGAGAATGGTTTGTGTATGGCATGGACTTCCAGAGAAGTGGTGGATGCAGGTACAGTCACAACATTTAAAAGATAAGTATATGTATAAGAAATGTTTGGAGGGAAATAGGCCAAGCGCAGGCAGATGGGACCAGTTTAGTCTGGGATGATGGTTGGCATGGACTGGTTGGACCGAAGGGTCTAGTTCCATGCTGTATCACACATTGGTCTAGCTCTTCCTTAAATGTATCACTGCTATTCATCCCAACCATTCCCTGTGATAGTCAGTTACACCATCTCACCAGCAAAGCCACTTCTTCGGAGTCTTCCATTAGATTTCTTCGCGACCATCTTATTTTGATGACCCGAAGTTCTGGGCTATCCCTGTCCCACCCCGAGTTGAAACGTTGTGACATCTACCTTACCAAGCCCTTTGTTGTTTTGAAGAACTCTACAAGGTCAATCCCAGACTGAACACTTCCTAGAGAAAAGAACTAGTATTGATTATTCAATCATCTTTGGTGGATATAACCTTTCAGTTCTGGTTTAGTTTTTATAAGTCTCTTTGCATGTGCTCCAATGCCTCCAATCCTTTAGAGACCAAAACCATGAACTGTGTTCCAAGTGTGGCGCTATCTAAATTTAATACACGTTCCTGACTCTTTAACTTTTCACAACTCTTTTCTAACTTAACATAACTCAATTCTACTCAATGAGGAATTTTCTGTTATTTGAAAAAAATCTCCTTCAATGCTATGTGCAAGAACAAGTAGAGTAGCATTCTAAAGTTCCTTATTGTATGTAAAACACATTGGGACCTTGGGCAGGATGGGAAAATCTGCTAACCTGTCCTCCTTAGACATACACCTGAACAGGTATGTCGGGCCCTCGTCTGATGTCAAATTTGAAAAAACTCCCTCGAGACTGCCCTGGGAAGCATTGGCACAGACTGTCTAGTTATAGAGTCATACAGCATGGAAACATACCCTTCAGTCCAATGCATCTGTGCCAACCAGATATTCTAAATTAATCCGGGTTCGTATCCCTCTAAACCCTTCCTATTCATGTACCCATCAAGATGCCTCTTAAATGTTGTAATTGTACCAGCCTCCACCACTTCCTCAGCCCATTCCATGCATGCATTACCCTCTGCGTGAAAAAGTTGCCCCTGAGGTTCCTTTTAAATCTTTCCCCCCTCGCCTTAAAATCTATGCCCCTCTAGTTTTGGACTCCCCTACCCTGGGGAAAAGAGCTTGGCTATTCACCCTGTTAGGTTCTCAGCTTTGTTAATAGGAATGCACACTTTGTTGCCCAGATCTGATTTCTGTACATGACCGTGGAGTGCCTAGTGAAGGTTAACGGGTCCCTGAGGGTGCTGCTACACTTTGGGAGAGGAGTGTGTCAGGTCTGCCCTTGTCCAGCCAGCTCTATTCTGTCTGCGTGAAGCAATTCCTGTGCCTCTGACATAAGCGGCTGTTGGGTTTGGCTCTGCATGGGCAGGTGGTTCTCTCGGCCTACACATTCACACACCCAGCTGAGCTGTGGAGGATGCAGCAGTGCCAAGGGCCCTACTCTGCAGTGCCCTCTGCAAGGATCAACTGGAGCAAGTGTTCGGGATGTCTGATTGGTCCATGGCAAATGGAGCCCCTGCTGCAGAAGCTCCAGTGCTGCACGTGGAGAACCACTCACATCCTCTATCTGGGAGTCCATCTTTACCCCCGTTAAGGGATCCTGGCCAGTGAATTGGCACAAGTTGTGAACCAAGCACGTTGGACAGGACTGCGCCAAGTGTTGTTCTACAGGGTGTGGGTGTTGTTGTGGTACCAACTGGTCACTTTGGTCTCTTCCCCCACTCCCGACCCTGGCTTTGTCACCACCATCCAGAAAAAGCTCGTCAAGCTCTTCTGGGACAAGAGGCAACACTGGGTCACTGCCGTGGGTCTGAGTCTCCCACTTGAGGAGGGCAGGTCAGGTGATGGTGTCCCTTTGCACCCAAATAGCGACCTTCCGCCTTCAGACCCTGCAGCAATAGCTTTACGTCGAGCCTCCTCCAAGGTGGTGCACCCTGATGATGTATTTCTTCCATCAGGTGCGTAACTTCTGTCACAGCAGGCAGTTCCTTTCGTGAGCTGCCCAATCCTTGGATCTTGCCATTTCCTTGGACCTGACCACAGTCTGGGACATGGTTGGCTTGCACCAGAGCACGCCCCCTGCAGGAGTGACGGCTCTCGTCTGGGAGCTGCTGCTCAGGAACGGTTTCGTCTACAGCGCAGCCTCTGCTGGCCGAAGGAGGAGAGGGCCTGGGACGCTGGGCTGACCAGGGGCAAGGGAAGTCCTGGATGGCAGAGGAGTGGGCTGGATGACGCTGGCACAGTTGGCCAAGTGGGCGTCGGTCAATGTCCAGTTCCTGACCCAAGCCATCCACAGCCTGAGGGATGACGTGCTCGGCCCCCATGCCTCACTGAGGCAGTTCAGGCGTGTGGTGGGCTAGCAGACAAACTGACCCCTGTCTGTTCAGAGCTCGGCATTGGGCCCCACACCACGGACCCTAGCCCATGACGCGGTGCCCCACAGTCTGAGCCATCTCAGAAATCCTCCCTATGCGTTTTCTACACTTCCACTTCCCCACCCACACCTGCCACTCAGATACACGTGGTGTGACGTTTCTCCGTCTGGTAGCAGAGATCCCAAGTGGAGGGCCCTCTACAAAGGGCTAACTTTAAAAAATTCAATGATTTTTATTTAGTTTTTATGAATGTATTATTTTTAAGGTCAGAAGCAAGGCTAGAAACACATTGTTTTTAAGTGTGCACCCCATCAATCTTGATGAATATCCTCCCAGTTTATTTGCAGTGAAGATTATTATTAAAAATGTAAGAAAAATTATCTTTGGCAGTTAACCAGGATGTAAGTTTCACAAATCACTGCACCTGGTTTTAACTCATCCAACACCTAATATCACTCAAAACCCAGCATTACCTCGTAGCAAATATTTTTTCCTTCACACCTCTGTATTCATTGATCCACATTGACTCTCGGTCAAGTAAAATCAGAGAATCATAGAATCATAGAATCTTTACATTGTGGAAGCAGGCCATTCGGCCCATTGCGTTCACACTGACCCTCTGAACAACATCCCTCCCTACCCCTGTAATCCTGCATTTCGCATGGCTAACAGACCTTGCCTGTACATCTTTGGACTGTGGGAGGAAACCGGAGCACCCGGAGGAAACCTACGCAGACACAGGGAGAACGTGCAAACTCCACACAGACACCCGACTAAGGGCGGTATGGAACCCGGGTCCCTGGCGCTGTGAGGCAGCAGTGCTATGCACTGAGCCACCTTCCTGTCCCAAGTAACGAATAACATCTGACTTTAAAATTCTCACCCTTGTTTTCAAATCTCTTTGTCGTCTGTCCTCTGCCTAACCCTTGTAATCTCCTCCAACCCCTCAACCTGCTGAGACTTTCGGCTCCCGTTCCTCTTTCTCTGATTATGATTACCCTACGTCTTCAGTCTCTGGTATTTTCTCCCTCTCCCCTCCATCCCCCTTCCATCCCCTCTCCACCCCCACCTTCCTCCTAACCCCTTCATCCCCCGTCCCCATCCCCCCCACCTTCTCCTTTTCAAGACGCTGCCTGGCACTAACCTCTTTGACCAATCTTGCCCGCTGCTAACCTGACATCCTCTTGCATGTCTCAGTATTGATGTAATTTGTTTCATGATAATTTTGTAAAGCACTTTGGGATGATTATGTCAAATTGTATCAACTGTATGAATCTATACAGAAGGATGTGTTTCCATGCTGTATTGAGTCATACAACACAGAAACAGACCCTTCGGTCCAATCAGTCCACGCCGACCATAATCCCAAACTAAACTAGTCCTACCTGCCTGCTCCTGACACATACCACTCCAAATTTCTCCTATTCTGTACTTACGTAAGTGCCTTACAAACACTGTAACTGTACCTCCACCCACCACTTCCTCAGGAAGTTCATTCTACACACAAACCACCCTCTGTGTAAAAAAAAAAAAAAAAATTTGCCTCACGTCTTTTTTAAATCTCTCTCCTCACACCTTAAAAATGTGTCCCTAGTCTCGAAACCCCCATCCTAGTGAAAAGACACCTACCATTAACTCTATCTATACTGCTCATAATTTTATAAACCTCGAGAAGGTCATCGCTCAACCTCCTACCCCCCAGTGTAAAGGTCCCAGCTTTTCTTTATAATTCATACCTGGCAACATCCTGGTAAATCTCTTCTGAGCCCTCTCTAGCTTAAGTATATCCTTCAATAGCAAGGCAGCCAGAATTGGTCACAGTGTTCCAGAAGATGCCTCACCAACATCCTATACAACCTCAACATGACGTCCCCAACTCCTATACTTAAGGGTCTGAGCAATGAAGGCAAGCGAGATTGAGACAGCTCGGGCATGCGGTGAATGAAATTGTTATATCTGTGCCCAAATGGAAGGCCATTCCTTCCCATAATGCATTCCAAGGACACAATATTTGATTGCGGCTTCCATTTCCAATTAAGGTTCCTGGCTATTGCACTTGGAACTTTCTGCTGATTTGGTTTATTGCAAGATGTTGACCGGCGCATGACTGCTGCTATTTTGTTGTCTCCTTTAGCTCTGTGATGGGAACAGACTCTCAGGATCACGGGATGGTGGTGAATAAACAGTACAGCGAGGAGAGGCACAGCCTGATAGTCCTAAAGAATGAAACCAAACTAGTAATGGAGGCCTTCCTCCAGAGGATGGTGATGTTGGAGGAGGCTAAGAATGTTGGGCATGTCGGTCGATACTACCATGACAGCAGGAAGTTCATTTCAACGTAAGTCTCATCGTGTCAGAAGATTTGACGTCATCTTCAAGGTCGCTGAGGGACGACATCTCTTGGCCGACAGTGGGTGGGGGGAAGGCAACATTCAGATTGTATGGTATTAGGGGAGACCATAGCCTAATGCTATTATCACTGGATTATTAGTCCAGAGCCCCCAGGGAATGTTCCACGGACCCGGGTTCAAATCCCACCACGGCAGATGGTGGAAGTTACATTCAATAAAAGTCTGGAATTAAGAGTCTAATGATAACCATGACTATATTGTCAATTGTCAGAAAACCCCATCTGGTTCACTAATGCCCTTTAGGGAAGGAAACAGCCAATCTTAACTGGTCTGGCCTACATGTGACTAAAGACTCACAGCAATGGGGTTGACTCTGAACTGCCCTCTGGGCAATTAGGGACAAGCAATAAATGCCCTAGCCGGAGATGCCCTCATCCTGTGGATGAATAATAAAACAGAATTCCAGCCTAGGAATTCCATCCGAGTCTCGCTGATATTTTACCCACTAGAGCGGCGAAGGAGTTGAAGAATGGGATGAGAACTGTTGCAAAGATTGTGTGGAATGAGGCCTTTGCGGGGGTGGTGGGGTGGGGTCAATTACGTTATCCATGCACCAACTGCTGTATCCAAGCAAATCCATCACTTAGCTTGGGGTTAAAGAGGCTTATAGTCTTGACCTTCCTTCAATTCCTCCTCTCCTGACCATTTTCTGGAAAGACCCTCCAACACACCACCCTCCCCATCCCCTCTCCCACTCCCACCCAAAACTGCATTATGCCAACCCCCTATCAATGAGGCGATGGCCTAGTTGTATTACCACTGGACCATCCATTGACTTTCATCCACTGAACCAGATAATACCCTGGGATCCCATGTTTGGTGGAATTTGAATTCAATAAAAGTCTGGAATTAAGACTGTAATGATGACCATGAATCCATTGTCGATTGTCAGGAGAAACCCATCTTGTTCACTTCAGGGAAGGAACCTGCCGTGCTTTCCTGGTGTGGCCTACATGTGACTCCAGACTCTCAGCAATGTGGTTGACTCTCAACTGTCCTCTGGGATGGACAATAAATTATAGCCTAGCCAGCAATGCCACTATCCTGTGAATGAACTAAAACAAAATCACGTTCCTACCCCTGATTCACCAGCGATCACAGTCCGTGAATGCCCCCTTCCTGGTAACGGGAAGGCAATGCTCAAGTGGTATTATCGCTAGACCCTGGGGACTCTGGTTCAAATCCTGCCACGGAAGGTAATGGAATTTGAATTCAGTAAAAATCTGAAATTTAAAAGTTTAATGATGACCGTTGTTCATCTACTTCAATTATAAACGTAAGAAAAATCATTTTTGGCAGTCAATCCAAGATGTAAGTTTCATAAGACATTACATCCAGTTTTAACTCATTCAAAAAGGCATCTGGATGGGTATATGAATAGGAAGGCTTTACAGGGATATGGGCCAAATGCTGGCAAATGGGACTAGATTAATTTAGGATATCTGGTCAGCATGGATGAGTTTGACCAAAGTGTCTGTTTTCCCCCATGCTGTATGATTCAAACCTGATATCACCCAAAGCTCAGCATGATCCTATTTCCCCTGTACTCCCTGACCCACATTGGCTCCTGGTCTCTTTCATTAATATCCTTCAGGGAATGAAATCTGCCGTTTTTAACCTGGTCTGGCCTATGCGTGACTCCAGACCTACAGCAATGTGGTTGCCTTTTAACTGCGCTGTGGGCAGTTAGGGACGGGCAATAAAATCTGGGCCTGGCCAGAGATGCCCCACACCCCATGAATGAATATGTATTTTTTTTAAAGCTTTGGTACTGTGTATATTTAAAATTTCCTTTTCTAAAAGGAGTCCCAAGTGTTCGGATTCTAACTCAGCCGTGAAGGCACATATCCGACGAAAGTCGAATCATAAAGGGAGCTTGGAGTGGGAAGCGGAAGAGGAGAAAAAGAGGAGCCTGAAGCGAACGGAAGGAGCTGAGGACAATGATGGCTGGGATACTGCGGATGAAGAAATTGCCAAGGCTGAAGAGAAAAAGCATGGATTCAGGACAACGATCAAGAGACTGATCAGGCGGCAGAGGAAGAAAAAGAGCAGCGATAAATCTGTCAAAAAGTCCAAGGATTCTTTAGACCTGCTCGAAGATGAGGGATCTGGGAAGCATGGCAGCAAATGTGATTCAAAGACTAATTCAATGAAAAGGCAGAAGAGTCCGAACCACTTAATCTCTGGACACAGTTCGATAGAGACAGACACTTCCAATGCGAAGGAAGAGGCTACAGAGGAGATCGGTAAACATAGCTCCAGGAAGAGTGGCCCCAAGAGACTGTTAAACTTGTTTAGAAAACATTCACAAGGGAAAATTGAAGATGCTTCTATCGTGCTGGAGAAAGACCAGGAGCCCAGGCCTTCCAGGCCCAACACACTACACCTAATGACTGACCAGATGAACAGTATGGACAAAGGTGAGCATTCCCTCCTGCTCTGTTTATTGGGTCCCTTTTTGAAGAGACCCCTTTTCAGAGGGGTAGAATTGAAAGGCAGGGCGGTTCCATCGATGAATCAAATAAAAACCAAATGAGTTGTGGATGCTGTAAATCAGAAACCAGAACAGAAATTGCTGGAAAAGCTCAGCAGGCCTGGCAGCATCTGTGGAGAGAAATTAGTGTTAATGTTTCAGGTCGAGTGACCCTTCCTCAGAGCTGGTTCCTGAGGAAGGGTCACTTGATTTTTCCTTCAGATGCTGCCAGGCCTGCTGAGCTTTTCCAGAAACTTCTGTTTTTGTTCCTGATTCACAGCATCCACAGTTCTTTCGGTTTTCAGTTACACAGGGCATTGATGAGACCTCATCAGTATTACCTTGTATTTACAGAAGGATGTTAATGCATTGGAAGCAATTCATAGAAGGTTGACCAGGCTAATCCCTGGAATGAGTGGATTCCTTGATGAGGAAAGGCCAGACAGGCTGGGCCTGTATCCTTTGGAGTTTAGAAGAGTCAGAAGTGACTTAATTGAAACATACAAGATCCTTTGAGGATTTGATTGGCTGGATGTGGAAAAGGATGTTTTCCCTTGTGGGAGAACTAGGGAGTCATTGTTTAAATATAAAGAGTCACCCATTTAGGACAGAGATGAGGAAACAACTTTTGTTTTCTCTCTGAGGGTTGAGAGTCTTTGGAATTCCCTTCCTCAAAAGGCAATGGAAGTGGAATCTTATTTTTAAAAACTTAAGGCAGAGGTAGGTAGATACTTGATGGTAAAGGGATGAAGGGCGATGGCGAGGTTCAGGAATGTAGAGTTGAGGTTAAAATCCGATCGACCACGATCTTATTGAAAAATGGAGTAGGCTTGAGGACCGAGTAGCCTACCCTGTTCTTTGTTTGTACGCAGAGAGTGCTGAGAATGTGGAACTTGCTACCACACAGAGTAGTTGAGGCAGACAGCAGAGACCAGCCCTGAGAGACAGGATGGGTGTATTGATTGAGTTTGCTGAGGATGGAAGAGCAGAGGCTGATGTGCAGGGGAGGCAGTGGTGTAGTGGTCACATTACTGGACTAGTAATTGCTTATCCTGGGGTCATGAGTTCAAATCCAACCATGGGAGCAACAAGATGTTGGTGGGAATTTGTGTCACACCAACTGGTCACCAGATTTTTTTCTTGTGTCAAGTTTTTTTTCATTAGCTAGCGGCGTTGAATGGCACAAGAAGATTAGAAAGCTGAATGGCACCTGTTCTGACATGGCCCAGTGTCTCACAGACCTTTCATAGAGTCGTACAGCACGGAAACAGACCTTTCAGTCCAACAAGTCCATGCCAAATATAATCTCAAACTAAACTAGTCCCACCTGCCTGTTCCTGGCCCGTATCCCTCCAAACCTTTCCTATTCATTTACTTATCCAAATGTCGTAACTGTACCCCCATCCACCACTTTCTCTGGGAGTTCGTTCCATACACAAACCACCTTCTGTGTAAAAAATATTTGCCCCTCATGTCTTTTTATCTCTCTCTCCTTAATCTCTTTCCTCCTACCTTAAAAATGTGTCCCCTTGTCTTGAAATCCCCTATCCTAGGGAATAGACACCTACCATTAACCCTCATGATTTTATGCACCTCTATAAGGTCACCTCTCAATTTCCTACATTGCAGTGGGGAAAAAAAAATGTCCCAGCCTCTCCATCCTTTCTTTATAACTCAAACCTTCCATACCCGGCAATATTAACCAAACGTAAAATGGAACAAAATAGGAGCAGCGGCAGGTCATTTGACCCATACAGTGTGCTTCACCATTCAACCAGACAATGGCCAATCAGCACCATTTCCCTGCACTGTTCCCATTTCCCAGTCTGCCGTTAATCTGCAGAAATCTATCAATTGCCGTCTTGAATACGCACAGTAATTGGTCCTGATGTTGTGTGACTCCTGACTTGGTCTGCCCAGGTCCAACGCCAGCACCTCCACACTAAATAGCCTACACCTTTATTCTGAAATGCTGGACCCTGGTTCTAGATGCCCCACCTCCCCCTCCCCCAAAGGAAGCACCTTTTCTATATCGACCCAGATGATCGGTTTCTTGTTGATGTCCCTCAAATTCACAATGACATGTTCTGGCCATGCCATCAAAACAGTGATAGGTGGACAAGGCCTCAATTTAAGTTTGACCCAAAATGCAGTGGTGCAGCACACCCTCAGCTCTGCACTTGGCATTTTGCACTCGAATATGTGGCACAGGATTTGAGCCCTGAACCTTCTGGGATACAAGGACTAGGCTGTGACGAACACTGACTGGCACCTAAGCCTCCCAGGAGTGAATTTTCCAACTTTGCATTCACCTTGCCGTTCATCTTGAACTTTTTTGAATTGTTTCCAGGGTCGGCCCAAAACGAAAATGTGGAATTCTATTCGAAAGTGGCAAAGAAGCTGGATAGGTTAGCACAGCAATACTGTGCGCAGTCAGACGTTGACCGGCTAAGCCCAAGCATTGAGAACCGTGTACCAGAAATGGGTAAGTGCTGTCTCAAGACCTGGATGGGGTTTGAGGTGTGTGAGGGGGAGGGTTGAAGAGTTGGGGGAGCTCCAAGGGCCAAGGGGCTAATGGAGGGAAGAGCGGCAGAAGGCTCCCAGCCCATGACAGTGGGAGGCTAAGAAGGGAGGGGTCTCTGAGCTCCGCTGGGGCAGGAGGAAGGGGCTGTGGTACCCAGAGAAATGGGTGTTGAGGGGAAAGGCAGCGTTGAAGGGTTGGGGATGGTAGAGATGGCGGGGACGGAACTCTGACATCTGGCTCACCAGGAGATATGAATGTTTGTTGTCGAGGGGTTGCATGACAATGCAAGGGAATGCTCTTTTCCAACATTCTTCAAAAAGTTGCAAGAGAACTTTGAACTTTTCTGGTGGGCCAGGTTTGTCCCTTACCACCTCTGCTTCCCGTCCAAACCTTCCTCCTTCCTTGAGTCTGTGGAAGGATCTGAGAGTTGGTTAGCAGTCCTAATAAGGATGATGTGAGCCATAGTCACGCAGCATGGAAACCAACCCTTCAGTCCAACTCGTCCAAGCCAACCAGGTTTCTCAAACTAAACTAGTCCCATTTGCCTGCGTTTGGCCCATATCCTTACCTCTGGTTTTGCATGGAGTCCAAGTGAGTTGGAATGACTCCAAATTCACTCAGTGTCAGTACTGTACCACCAGCTGATGTCTGCTCTCTTTCGATTACTTCAGGGATCAATAATGTCCCACAGAATGCGGCAACGGACAAGGAGAAGATGATTGAGAAGATTGTGATGTTATTACAGCAACAAGGAGATGGAATCAATGAGAAGGTGAGCGGCAGCCATGAGGTGGGGTCTGGTTGCCATGGAAATCTTATCTGAGGGAGCCTACAGTGACTCTGTTCCAGCTTTCACCGCCTTTGGGGCAGTTTAAAAGGGTGACACAGGAGGATATTCTGCCCATCACATCTGTGCTGCCCCTTTGAGAGAACAGTTGGGCTTAGTCCCACATTGTCTGTACTTCTGGAAGTTGCTAATCACCAAATTGTTTTAGAATTTTATATCAAATCAGTGACCACTTCCCTTTTCTATCTGAGTGGGAGTGCTCCAGATCCCGACAGTGCAGTTTATGTTTGACACATCTTCTAGTGAGTGGAGGGGATAGAGGAGCTGAGCTGGAGGGGAAGAGGGCTTGCTGGTGATGGGTTCATTGCTGAGCTCGCCCTCAACAAGCATGGGACGCATTCACTCGTGGACATCATTGGCTGGGCCAGCATTTATTGTCCATCCCTAGTTGCTACTTGAGAAGGTGGGGGTGAACTGCCTTCTTGAACCGCTGCAGTTCATGTGTTGTAGGCAGACCCACGATGCTGTTAGAGCGGGAATTCTACAAAGCATCGAGTTACAGTCTTAACAAGAGAGTGCGCGAAATAATTAAACTCCCTGGTGAAATGGATTAAGCCCCGGTGAAATTTCATTGCCCAAACATGAACAGTCTTACAATTCCTGTTACTCATAGAAATGGGAGTAGGCCATTCAGCCCCTGGACCCTGTTCAACATGATCTCATTAAATGGTGGATCTGTGGCCTGTCTGGCCTTTGGTCCATAACCTTTCATAGCGTTACTTAACAAAAGGTTATCCGTCTCGCATTTCAAATAAGCGACTGATCCAGCATCCACTGGCCATTCTATTCTCCCCACTGACTTTCCCATTGGAGGGGGCGGGGGGGGCGCGCCAAGTGCCAAGCTGTCACGTCCCCTCCCCCGCGCTCACTGTAAACTTACGCCTTACAAAGTAAAACCTGTTTGCCAAAATTCGTGGCGAAATAATCGGAGGCGTGGTTCCGAGGGTGTTGAAAGTAAATGGAGCTGCAAGACCTTTTCTGGAAATATGTGTTGAAGCTGAAACTTGTTTCACGTTAAGTTCTCTGTCCCCGTAGATGAAGGAAGACCCAGTGCTTCAGCGCACCATGAACCGCATGTCCTACAGGAGCTTCTCCCATTTGGTGGAGGCCTTCACAGCCAACGTTGAAGAGCAGCACGGGGGTCCCACAGCCACCCCCGAGCTGACAAAGATCGCACTGACCATGGAGCTCACACGAAGAGTGGCTGGGATCAGCAGCCACCCAGTGCAGCAGCTGATGGGCTATAGCATGCAGTACATGGACATGTTTGTGCCCTGGCTCCAGGAGAATGGCGGATGGGTGAGTGGACCAGCATTGAAGATATCTCTTCCTCTCGCGGAATAATTTCATCTTCAGTTGGGTCCTCATTGCTGACGTGGGAATACAACCAAGCATCCTTTTTTTAACCCCTGTGGGCCCTCCCAGTACAAGCACCACCTGCTTTCTAACTGTTGTCAGACTTTTTTAAAAATCTTTACCCATTCATGGGATGAGGTGTCACTGGCTACGCATTTATTGTCCATCCCTAAATTGCCCACACAGCAGTTAAGACTGACATGTAGGCCAGACCAGGTAAGGATGGCAGAATTCCTTCCCCAAAGGACATTAGCAAACCAGATGATCTTTTCTGAGAATTGGCAATGGTTTCATTGTCATCATTAGACTCTTAATTCCAGGTTCTTCATTGAATTTAAATACCACCGTCTGCCACAGTGGGATTTAAACCCAGGTCCCCAGAATATTAGCTGAGTTTCTGGATTAATAGTCTAGCAATAATACAACTGAGCCGTTGCCTCCCCACGTGCCACTAATCAGCCCAGGTCTGGATATTTTTCAAGGTCTTTTTGTATTTGGGCATGGACCACTTCATTATCTGAGGAGTCGTGAACAGTGCTGAACAGTGCGCAATCATCAGCGACCATCCGCACTTCTGATGGAGGGAAGGCCATTAATGAAGCAGTGATGAGGGAGGGAGAACAGTTGGCCTGGAGAACTTCAGAGAATAGCGCCAGTGGAGCTTTTAGATCCACCTTCTTGGGCCAGTGTGCTCACCCAAATGATGTCAACTGACAAAGCAGCATTCCCTCAGTCCTGCACTGACGCAACAGCCTTCACCATGTAATCAAGTCCGTTGGCAGCCATTCTAAGTGTACGAGGTGAAACTTGAAACGGTTCAGAAAATACTTACAAGGATGTTGCCAGGATTGGAAGGTGTGAGCGAGAGGGAGAGGCCAAATAGGCTGGGGCTATTTCCCCTGGAGTGTTGGAGGCTGAGGGGTGACCTGAAAGCGGTTTATAAAATCATGAGGGGTATGGATAGGGTGAATAGTCAGGGTCTTTTCCCCAGGGTGGGGGGGTGGGGGGGTGGGGAGTCCAAAACTAGAGGGGCATAGGTTTAAGGTCAGAGGAGAAAGATTTAAAAGGAACCGAAGGAGCAACTTCTTCCACACAGAGCGTGGTGCGTGTATGGAATGAGCTGCCAGAGGAAGGGGTGGAGGCTGGTACAATTACAACATTTAAAAGGCATCTGGATGAGGTTATGAATAGGAAGGGTTTAGAGGGATATGGGCCAAATGCTGGCAAATAAGACTAGATTAATTCAGAATATCTGGTTGGCATGGACAAGTTGGACTGAAGGGTCTGTTTGCATGCTGTACATCTCTATGACTCTGATTGGGATCTTGGTTGTTTAGAGTATGGCAAGTTCTTACAAGAACGTGTGACTATCCGTGATCTGTCTTTGACTGAATTTATTAATTAACACCGGTTTCCTGTCATCTAACAGACAATGGTGCTGCCAATGGACGATGATTCTGAATATCAAATTGACTGATATTTGCCAAAGAAATGGGGTTAAAATAAAACCCGAGCCTTCTGAGGATGGGGAGAACTGGCTTTTCAATTCGCTCTCAGAAGAAAGAAACCTGAACAACTTGCTTCTTAATCTTGAAATCCATTTGAAGTGTTCAGCAGGGGCTGCACTGGCAGGTGAACACTGGAGAGAGCTTGATGACCAGCCAAATACTTTTCTGTCTCAGGATAAGACTTGGTAAACTCTGCTGGTTTTTCATGTTTACGGATTTGCTGTGAAACTGTTGAACTTTAAGCCGGTAAGTTTGGTGATGCACTCTTAGCCACCTATTTGGGCACTAGTCAACACTTCACATCGAAAGAAACAGCACTCCCAAGAGACTTTCAAAAAAATCTCTTGTAGAAAGCTGTTATCCCAGTAATATATAACTTTCTAATTTCTGATTTGGCGTAAGTCATCTTACACCGTTTACCACAACCTCAGTCTGTCTTAGAGGTTGCCAATTTACTTCTCCGCTGTTTCCAGTTTCACCAAATTATAACGCAGGTTGATCGCAGGAAGATAGAAACCTTTTCAGTGGAGAAAGAGGCCATTCAGCCCTCTAGTGTCTGCAGTGGCCCAGAAAGAGCAATCCAGCCTAATCCCACGTTCCAGCCCGTGGTCCGTGGCCAGTAATTTTACGGCACTTTGTGTTTCTTTGTAGAGTGAGACAGCTCTTGAGCCTCTATGCAGTGGATGATATGTCATTTACGGAAATGTTGTGGCACAGCAGGAGGCCATTCAGCCCCTTGTGCCTGCACAGGCTCACTAAATGAGCATCATCACCCAGTGCCAATCTCCTGCCTCTTTCCCCCCCCCCCCCCCCCCCCATATTCTTGCACATTGTTTTTATCCAAATAACCATCCAACGTCCATTTGAATGCCTCTAGCCTCTGCCATTTTTCCAGACAGTGTATTCCATTCAAAGAGCCAAGATTTTGAGAGGATCAGAGCTGGTGAGAAACGTACTTGTCAAAATGCAATGCACAGAGATCTACCTCATTCTGTCATCAGTATTGTGTTTAAGGCTTGAGGTTTTTGATAGGAGCTTCCACATAGCAATGTCTAACCAATATGTCATGGGGATTTGACCAATAAGTGAAGACAATCCATAACTTATGTCCGTCAAACTGTTAAAGTTCTGAAAACTGGATACATAGACTGCATCACCAATTGGCATCTATTTATTAACCTGATACTGTTAAGGACTAATATGGAAGAGAGGGAAAGAGAAGTGGGGAAATGTTGTCACATTGAGTACTGGTTCAATACAGGGTAGGGAAGTGATATTGCAGGTGAACGTCTCCAACCTTTTCCAAAGTAACAGGACCCACTTATTTAAAACAGTTCTTATTCTCCTATTATTTCCATGATCTTTTCCTCCTTGGGTACAATTGTGATAGATTTGGAGCGCAACTGACATGTGGATGTTGTATTCTCCATGGGGAAGTAGTCAAGGAAGCTAACCTCCCATTTCCCTTCCCACACCAAGACCCGAAATGCAAGGCAGGGTTGGGCATTTACTTGTTCAGTTCCATCGCTTACAAAGAATTTTGAGATTTCCCCTAGACAAGGGGAGCAATGAACTGATTATGATGCACAGTTCACCTCAGCTGATTATCTGTACTTACTGCAGAATGTTGCTGGGTACAGATTACTAAACCTCCCTGAAGTCTGGACAATGAATGACCAATCAATACCTCCTTTCACATGGCAATATTCTGAATGTTACTATTTTAGTACATTCAAAGGTCAATGTTGGAGACTCTGGCTGTGCCAGACCAGGAATTCACTCTTGACTTTTCCACAGTTGTTACCAGTAATTTCCCCTGTGGTTACCAGTATTGGTGTGTTCTGCATTTGTATTATGTCCTGAATTCTGTGCATCTATCGCGATGCAGAGAATTGTAAGCTGCTGTACATTACAAAGAATGTCAATTAAGGAGTGCCCTAGTGTATTGGACTGGTATCAATGACCTGGTATCAGTTAAACCTATCAAATGCCAAATGAACCTTGAGCCAAAGTGAAAGGTGAAATCATTGTCCCTCAATGATATCTAACAGCAGTAAGAGGGACTGCAGGATGTCAATATTGGGATAATGAGATGCACACTTACAATTTTATAACGTCTGTGATCACCCACCTTTTATTGAACTAACTGTACTCTGTTATTCGCTTAATACTGACAAGAGCAGGGTGCTCTCCTACTCATTCAGCGTGCTGCGGTATATACTCTGACTTTCGAATTACAGCAAACGTTTTATTAACCGGCACCGATGGGAATAGGCTGTGCCGGTTGTTCAGATATTCTGGATAATCAAGAGCTACGTCTAACCACGTAACTTTGACCAACTGAAGCTCACTATCACCATCTCTCCTAAAATCAGTGTAAAAAGGCACAGTTAAGTAATCGAAACGGTAATTTAGAGGGTATACACCACTGTTATACTTTACTAACTGTATAGTATGCCGGTAACACTGTTTTGGAGGCGTATATCTTTATGCTGGTCTATCAAGAGTGCCGGTTAAAATAAAGTTTGCTGTATTACCTAAAGATCAGGAAGCAACTCTGTAACGTTCTACCTCAAGTTTTTAACTTGTTCTGAGCTCAGCTCAAACCTGGAAGGTTGAGTTAGGGTTAGGTGCTAAAGACCAAATCCTATCTAAATAATGCACTTTTTACCCTTATGGTTAGTTGCATGATACAAATGGTAACTGTTAATCAATCCCAGTGATTGATCTTGATCTTTGAATCTATAACAGAACAAGGTTTGAGGAGGGGAATACCCCAGTGGGAGGAGGCTTTAGAGAACCACCACACCAAACCTGTTTCACTCATCACCCCACCATGTTGGGGTTCACCAACTTTATTTTTAAGAGCCTAGCATCAACTTTTACTTAGAATAATATAGTTTCTTGGCAACTTTAAAAGTTTACCTTGATTTTAAAAGTTGTTTTAGATCTTACTTTTAATGAATTCCAAAAGTCCATGAGCCAGTGTGTAAACACATAGAAAGCTCCAGTAGGTGTCAGTTGGACAGTTAATGTCTACCAATCAAAGTTAAATGAACGCAAAAGTTAAGTCTTTAAAAGATCGAGGGGGCAAATCCAGCACTTGCAATCTTTGGGGAGACACAAGGACTGCAACAGTTCAAGAAGGCAGCTCAACGTGAACTTCCTCAGGGCTATTAGGGGACAGGCAATAAATGCTGGCCAAGCCAGTGATGCCCATGCTCCATGAACAAATATTTTACAGGCAATGGCTGGAGTATCTGATACCATACACCTATTAAAAGTGTATCCCAAATGTTGCAATGCAGCAACATTCTTAGTAACCTTTGCACTCCAATTCCTGCCAGGCATATGATGGCCACCTACTAGTAAGGCCCCTTGCCCAGCTCTGTCTCCATAATGAAACATAGGAGCAGGAGGGGGCCATTCGGCCCTTTGAGCCTTCTCCACCATTCTACACGATCATGGCTGATCGTCCAGCTCAATAGCCTGATCCTGCTTTCTCCCCATAACGTTTGAACCCATTCACCCCCAAGTGCTATATCTAGCTGCCTCTTGAATACATTCAACATTTTGGCATCAACTACTTCCTATGGTATTGAATTCCACAGGCTCACTACCCTTTGGGTGAAGAAATGTCTTCTCATCTCCATCCTAATTGTGTACCCCGAATACCTGCTTTGACGACAAAAACTACTCCTCCCCCGACCAGCCCTTAGTATATCTGCTGCTTTTTGTTGCCTTGACCACAGCAAAGACCACTACATCTACGAGAAAGCATTAATCATTTGCTCTACTGGGGGAGTGAGGAGGGATCATAGTTTGACTCCTAAGACACGTAAAGCAAACTGAGACGCAATCTCCCTTCCCCAACAAAATGTCATGCACCAAGATGTTTGGAGATCGCTCTTGCCTGTTTAATGCTACATCCTTTGCATTATCGGTAGCAGAGTCTAGGACTTGAGGGAAGTCAGGACAAAAAATGTATTCAGAAGTACCTCTCCCAAGTGCTTTTTGAGGATCTCCAGGAACAGTCTCCTTTTGGGATTGACCTCCCACAGCCATTGGTCTCACAGCCATTAGTCTGTACCCTCAACTAAAAATGTCTCTGAGGGGAGAGGTACAACTGGCCCCCTGCTCTATTGGACTGGGGAATCTGCTCTTTCTTGGTCAGTATCGAGTGACCCCACCACCTCTCTGTGGGGATGTGAGTGTGCCAACATTGGACAATCAGACTAGGCAATGATGCTGCTGCAGTAGAACAGCCTGCTTCAGTTTGCTCTTGATGTGGTATGAGTTTGGACGGGCAGCGGTTGGATCTGGTGATAGATATAATATGAATTGGTGCATGTTTTTAAAATGGGTCTAAGAGCCTGACTCCCGAAACGTCAGCTTTCCTGCTGCTTGGCCTGCTGTGTTCATCCAGCTCTACACCTTGTTATATCAGATTCTCCAGCATCTGCAGTTCCTATTATTTCCTAAATGAGCTTGACCACTACCACAAACCCAGTGTGCAAGTTGCTCTATATTTTATAAAGCTGCCATATCAGTAAATACAAGTTTTTAATTTGTAGGGCATTGATTTATGCAATGGGGTATGTTCTGTATATTTGATTTTAATGTAAGCTGTTTGGTATATAAGATGTTTTCTGCATTTGATGGTTGTTTTGTGAAAAAGTGAAATTGTTACTTTTTTTTAAAATGATTCATATTATTTTATGAAATCTTGGACTGTAAGCTGTGAGGCTAGAGAGTATTGATAACTCTCGTCCTGAATATCCTGTGATCTGTTCTGTTGTGTTGTGAGCAGCCTTATTCAGAATGTTTACAAGATCCAGTAGCCAAATCCTGCTTTATTTGCAAATTCACCCCGCTTTGCACTGTATGGGAATGGTGCAAAACCATTAGTTCTCAAATGAAGTAGTCCATTCATAAAATTTACTTTTTCTGACAAGCAGCTTGCTGATATCGAGTCCACCAAAAGCAAGATTCAGAAGATTTGATGTTCAGTTTCCCGGGGTGTACTGGATTAACTAGGTCTGGGTGAGATTGTACTGTAGCACCTACTAATAACATCTACTCCTGGGGCTAGAGCAAGAGAGGAGGTGGGGAAGAATCAAACCAGGTTTCCTATTCCTTCATCAAAACTGGAAAGCAGAATTAACATGGTTGTCAGTGAGAAGGTGTGAAGTTTCCTGTAATTGAGTGGCCAGCCAAATCGTGGCCATCCAGACTTTAGTAAGCTAGCTGTCTGATTAAGGATATCAAGAGTTTATGGACCAATTATAGAGTCATGCAGCACGGAAACAAACCCTTCGGCCCAACTTGTCCAATGCCGACCAAGTTTCCTGAAATGAACTAGTCCCATTTGTCTGTATTTTGCAGGTAAAAGGAATGAATTTTCAGATTAGTCATGATCTAATGGAATGGAATGATGGAAGATGCTTGAGGGGCTGACTCTCGTGCTTCTGTAGAATGGTCACTTTATTTTTCTTTATTCACAAGACATGAATATCACTGGCTAGACTAGCATCTCCTATTGCCCATAGGGCAGTTAAGAGTCATTCACATCACTGTGGGTCTGGAGTCACAGACTGGATAAGGTTGGCACTTTCCTCCCCGAAAGGGCATCAGGAAACTGGATCAGTTTTCCCAACAATTGGTAACGGTTTCATTGTTGCTGGACTCTTAATTTCAGATTTTTATTAGGTTCATCTACCATGGTCAGGATTTGAACGTGGATCCCCAGAACATTACCTGGGCTTCTGGATTAATAGTCTAGGGATAATACCACTAGGCTATTGATTCCTGGCACTTGGCAAAGGTCGACCTGGACCCACAGAAGCCAATACAAGGAAAACCTTGACAAGGGACAAGGGAAAGTCTTTGTGTGACTAGGGGGATGTAAATTGTTCGTCTGTGTTTCCTTATCACTATCCAGCAGCTAATAAGTATGTATTTAGAATGATTACAACACTGAAGAAGACCATTCGGTCAGATTATTGATGATATGTTTAAGATATGATATGTTTAGACGTTTAATATTTTTGCTGGGTGTGGTTTGTGTGAATTAAATTGTTTGAAGCTCAATTTTAATTTGTAAGGATCTTTTAATATCTTCTGTACAGATGTTTTACAAATAAATGTCTTTCTAATGAGGTGTGAAGAGAGAATTGTTGTTTTTCCTCAGCATGGATGTCTGATTCTGGTTATGTCATAGCGGTACACAGGCCCTTCGGCCCAAATCATCCATGCCGACCAGGTTTCCTAAACTGAACTAGTCCCATTTGCTTGCATTTGGCCCATGTTCCTCTAAACCTTTCCTATTCATGTATCTGCCCAAATGTCTTTAAAATGTTGTAATTGTACCTGCCTCTACCACTTCTTCTGGCAGCTTATACGATATATGCACCACCCTCTGTGGGAAAATGTTGCCCCTCAGGTCCCTTTTTAAATCTTTCTCCTCTCACCTTAAAGCTATGCCCCCTTGTTTTAGATACCCAATGCTGAGGAAAAGACCTCGGCTATTCATCTTATCTATGCCCCTCGAGATTTTTTTAAACCTCTATAAAGTCACCACTGAACCTCCCACATTCCAGGGAAAAGAGTCCCAGCCTCTTCCCTATAATTCAAATCTTCCAGTCTCAGTAACATCCTTAAATCTTTTTTGTCCCCTTTCCAGTTTAATAACATGTATTGTTTCACCTTTTGTCTCCCTTTGCGTGTTCCATTGTTGCAACCACATGTTCTGTTGCCTGGACCCTAAGCTCTCAAATTCCTTCACTAAACATCCTTTCTCTCAATCCTTCTTCAAGACCTTGCAGGGGTTTAGGGGCCTGCCAGCTTCATCTGCTTTTGGTTTAAATACAATCACAGAATCCCTGCAGTACAGAAGCAAGCCACTTGGCCCATCGATTCCACACTGACCATCTGGAGAGCATCCCACCCAGACTTTAACCCTATCCATGTACTCCTACATGGCTAACCCACCTAGCTAGCACACCCCTGAACACTATGGGCAATTTAGCATGGCCAATCCACCTAACCTGCACGTCTTTGGACTGTGGGAGGAAACCAGAGCACCCGGAGGAAACCCACGCAGACACAGGGAGAATGTGCAAACTCCACACAGACAGTAGCCGAGGCTGGAATCGTACACGGGTCTCTGGCGCTGTGAGGAGTAGTGCTAACCACTGTAAACGTCTGGTAAAGCGTTTGTGAAATGTCTTGAGTCACTTAGTTCATTAGAAGTGTTGGTTACTATTTGGCTTATTCCAGAGCTTAAAATTAGAGTAGTTAAATGGATCACCAAGGATGTTTGCAACCAAGAGGAGGCATCCCTCCAGCATTTCATTCAAATCCCTTGGTCAAATTCTAGTCGCTGATGATTGGATGTGGAGAAGGTGAGTGGTGATTTCATGGTTAGATTGCTGCCATTCACCTTCCTATTTTTGTGAAAGTCAAGACAGGTTATAGTCTAACAGGTTTGTTTGAAGAGACAAGCTTTCGGAGTCTCGCGCCTTCTTTAGGTGTCAGGGACTGACATTGTTTTTATGAAGGTTAGCTGGAGTTTCTGCTCGTTAAAATGGAACTTCAATGGTTAAGAAATGATGAGCTTCTGTTTCCATATTGCCTTGATCTCAACTTAAGGATATCCTATAATGTCTTATAGCTAACAGTGTAATTTTCAAGGGTAGTCACTGTTGTCATGTAGAAAACATAACTGGCACCCTGGAGAATTTCATTGTCTCCCTCATTGAAAAGAGACAGCCAAGTTATGTGATATAATCTAAACTGTATAGTGATTTGCCATTGATCTATGATGGTTAGGGAAGTGTTGTACGCCAGGAAGAAAAACAGAAGTTGCTGGAAAAGCTCAGCAAGTCTGGCAGCATCTGCGAAAACAACTCCGAGTTAACGTTTCATGTGTAGTGACCCTTCCTCAGAACTCTGCTGCCAGACCTGCTGAGCTTTTCCAGCAACTTCTGTTTTTGTTCCTGATTTACAGCATCTGCAATCCTTTTGGTTTTTATGTTATACAGCAGGAGCATGTTAGTAGATACCTTTGTTTTCCAATGTTTATTCTAATCCCTACTTTCACACCTCCATGAGTGTATGGTTAGCAGCTCAGCCTCTGAATATGCAGGCATGCAGACATTATCTGCAGGCGATAGCTCAATGGTAGAGGTTGGGGGTGGTCTTGTTTCTGGGCTGGGGACTGCGCAGGGTGGACAGTTTCCTGCTCGTGTAAAGAAGCTGCGCTCTGACTGGAACCTTCATGGATGTAGGGTGGAGGGTAGAACTGAGATGAGAAGGAATATCTGCAGCCAGAGGATGGTGAATCTGTAAAACTCATTGTCGCAGAGGGCTATGGAGGCCAGTCATTGAGTGTATATAAGACTGTAATGCATAGGTTCTTGATTACTTGGAGGTTACGGTGAGCTGGCAGGAAAATGGTGCTGACAAACACATCAGCCGTGAACGAATGGTGGACCAGACCTGATGGGCTGAATGGCCTAATTCTGCTCCTACAGCTTTATGGTCTAATGGATTATTTCAGCAGGGAAAATGGAGAATAATGTTGCTATGATTCCAAACTTTGCTTGGCCTGAGTTTGCACAAGCATTCGGTTTGCAGTACACCCATTGGTGAGGACCATGATTTGCATGTTCTGCCAAAGAGATTTTACTGGACTTGAAATGTTAACTGTGTTTCTCTCTCCCCAGATGCTGCCAGACCTGCTGAGATTCTGTAGCATTCTATGTTTTGTTTTGCAGTTCACAGCAAGTGGAGGATGGTAATGAATTTCTGCAGGCAGCCAGATTTTAAGAGGATGTTGCACAATCCCACCTAGTTGACGGAGTTGAAGGCTTTTGTGAATTCAGAGAAGGCTTTGTATAGAAATGGCTGCTGTCTGCACTTTTCTTGGATTTGTCTTGTGAGGATCCAAAAACGAAGGGTCACAGGACCCAAAACGTTAACTCTGATCTTTTTTTCCCCAGATGCTGCCAGACCTGCTAAGATTTTCCAGCAATTTCTGTTTTTGTTTCTGATTTCTTGTGGGTTTTTATTTTCTAATCAACCTGTTCAGAGAGATTATTACACGTGGTGCGTGTATGGAATGAGCTGCCAGAGGAAGTGATGGAAGCTGGTGCAATTATAACATTTAAAAGACAGCTATATGGGTTTATGAACAGAAAGAGTTCAGAAGGATCTAGGCCAAATGTTGGCAAATGGGGGTAGATTAATTTAGGAGATCTGATCAGCATGGACGAGTTGGGCCAAAGGGTCTGTTTCTGTGTGGTACAAATTTGTAACTCTATCTCTTGAGCAGCTGGGACTTGAACGCAGGCTTTTTCACTTAGAGGTAAAAGCAATAGTACTTTGCCACAAGATCCTTACTAAAATGGGATGAGAAGAGCGAGGTGGTTGTTTTTTGACCAACATTAACTCAATGGGCGGAAGCCTGTTTTTCTGCGCTGGAACCCTGTATGACTCTATGCACTCTGGACCAGGTGGGACTTCAATTCTGGCCTCCCTTTTAGGGATAGGTGGACTACCACTGTACCATCACTGTCATTATCAAATCTGACCATTTGTGCAGCCAACTTGAGTGACCTCCTCCAACTCCTAATTTTTATGTTCTGATGTTGTAAATTAAGTTCTAAAAGGTGGGTAGGGAGAAAACGTCGAATATTTCAGATGTGTAAACGACAGTGAATACTATATGTAGTGTGTATCTAAAGGACAGATATATACCGTGTAATGTTTAGGGGTTTATCCTTCCAGGTTGCGGGATTTAGAGTAACCTATGGTCTATGTATTTAGATTAACCTCCAAGAGAGAGGATGCTCCGAACTAAATGACTGACTCCACGTGTGTGCGGCTGTAACCTTCAGTATTTCCTGATGGAGCGTATTGGCCAATCGGAAGCCAGAGGTGGGCCGGGTCCGTGCGATGGTCCGCCTCCACATACTGATAGGCGTGCGACGTATCCAATGGAAGGCGGCCACTGGCGCCTTGTCCCGCCCATCAGCCGCGCCGCCCAATGGGCAGGAGCGACGGCTCGATGTGACGGACATTTGAAAGAACCAAAGGGTGTTGGGAGGCGCAACGTGCTGTCCCGATGAGCGGTCAGGCTGACCAATAGACGATGTGGAGGTGGGGCCGGGGCTGGAGAACGAACCAATGAGCTGCAGGTGGGGGGTGAGGGGAAGCAAGGGCGTCGTGTATAAAAGCGATGACGAAGATGACGGCCCTTCTTTCACAAGATGGCCGAGTGCATGGAGGTAGGTGCTGCAGGGCGGCTTTGAGGACCGCGGGGTGGAAGAAGAGTGTGGAGAGGCAGCTGGGGCTTGGTAATAAAAGTCCGCAGCGGTGGTTTTGATCAGTTAATTAATAAACATTGTGTGGGTGGCGGTGAGGGGGCGTCAAACTTAATTGATCGTCCGTGTGGGGGAGGGGGAATTTGTCGGGGGGGGGGTGGTGTGAAACGAGGCCTCGAGTTATTGGCCCCACCCTAGGGTGGAGTTTGTTAGCCAGAGGATAGGCCCCTTGGCGGGAGAGGGAGGTGCATTACTGTCCCCCTCCCCCTGCCCCCTCCCTTGATTGGGGTGGGGGGGGGGGTGGGTATGTGGGAAGGGGGGGAAATTTTTTACCGCTCTCACTCACCCCCCCCAAAAAAACCCCTCCGGTCTGGTAGGCATTTTTAAAATAAGAGAAACCCCCCCCCCCCCAAACACTCACCATCTCCATTATCCCTTCAATGTTTCACAATTTTCACTCCTTCCACCTGCTTCCTCTTCTCTCTCTCTCCCTCTCTCCCTCTCTCCCTCTCTCTCTCTCTCTATCCACGTTTCTAATTGAAAGCAGTCCAGCTCACCTTTCTGTTTCAGGGCAAATGAGGTAGCTGGTTGAGGGGGTGGGGAATGTCCCTTTGTTTCCCCTCATGACGGTTCTCAGTCTGAATCTCCCACCTATAGCTTGGAGCCAACTGTGCATAATTGTCTTGCTCAGCAAAGCGTTTTTTTTTGACTTGTTTCACTCGAGCAAAAAGTTCTCTTTACCCCCCCCCACCCCACTTTCCCTCCCTCTCTGTGTGTGAGGGGTTACTGGCCTCGGTTGTCTTTGGAAGCTCTGGCCTTGGGTAATGTGTCGATTTTTATCTCCTAAGTTCTGTCATGTTGGCTGCACTTCGGTGATTTGTAGAGCTGGGACTTTTAAGGTTTCTTTAAAACTGTCTGTGTTTTTAAGTTTGACTTACCAGACCTTCTCTCCAAAACTATGTTTAGCCTCATCCTCCCTGTCAGAATTGTGCCTAAGGTTTGGTTGACACAGTAACCTCGAGTTTCTCATGATTTTTCTTGTTAAAGTTTACAAAGGGTCTTAATGCTGAATCCAAAATGTATCAATCTTGCTGATTTTGATATGTAGTTAATGCATGCTCATAATTTTTGTGATAACGTTTATACAGGCTTAATACAGTTTCTTGAATTTATATTAGTCATAATTTTAATATGAAGTTAATACATGTTCATAATTTTCTCTAAAATTTTCAGAGGCTTAACGTTGTGTCCTGAATTTGTATTAATCTCACCACTTTGAATATATAGTTAATGTGTTACAAAAGGTGCAGTTTTATAGAGCATACGGCACCGAGACAGAATGTTCTGTCCAACTTGTCCACAATTGCCCAAACTAAACTAGTCCCATTTGCCTGTGTTTGGTCCAAATCCCTCTAAACCATTAATATTTATTTCAGTGATAACAGTGTGGAGCTGGAGGAACACAGCAGGCCAAGCAGCATCAGAGGAGCAGGAAACGTGGAGGCTGTGTGGGGAATGAAGGTTTTTTTTTGTGGGGGCGTGAGAGCGGTAATAAACGTCAACTTTCGGGACCCTTCTTCCCGACCCGAAACGTCAACTTTCCTGTTCCTCTGCTGCCTGGCCTGCTGTGTTCCTCCAGCTCCACACTGTTATCTCTGACTCCAGCATCGGCAGTTCTTGCTATCTCCCATTTGTTTCAGTGTCTGTTTTAATGAGGTAATCCTGAAGGAATGCACCAGTCACTATTAATTTTAGGAATTGTTTCTGACCATAGCTCAATTTAGATCTTTAGGAGCTGTTAATTTGTTAAATTATATTTTTAAAAGTCTGATTTATAAGGGGAGCATCTGAGTAGTGGGGTAGGCATTTTACATCTGTCACCTGCCACTTCGTTAATGTTGTTTCACTGAATCACCTTGTCATACATCCAATTAGGTGCTGTTTCCTATCCTCATTAATTTACATCACCAAATCTTCAAGCATTCTCATTCTGATTTTTGGGGTTCTTTCATGTCTTCTTCTTCCTTTATAGAGTCATACAGCGAGGAAACAGACCCTTCGATCCTCTCGTCTGTGCTGCCCAGACGTCCCAATCTGACCTAGTCCCGTTTGCCAACATTTGGCCCGTATCCCTATTAAACCCTTCCTATCCAGATGTCTTTTAAATTTTGTAATTGTACCAGCCTCCAACACTCCTCGTGGCAGTTCTTTCCATATGTGCAGCAACCTCTGTGTGAAAAACTTATCCCTGAGCTTATATCTGTAACCTTCTCCATTATTACACACTATTGTTTGCACTCATGTTCTTTCACTCGTGTGCATTGCTGACCCTCGACCGGACACAGCTGACAGCACAGTGTCAGCTAGCTGTGTCCTGTGTTCTGAAATCGTCTCCTTCCACACACACTTCTCCACACCCACCTCTCGAGTATGTCTTATGTCCTCCCTTGGCTTCCACTGTGAAGGTGCTAGATAAGTGCGGGGTAAAGCTAGGAGCTGTGAATGGCGAGAGTTCCAATTGATTGCTTCTTGAGTTATATATCTCATTTCAATGGCTCCTACCCCAGGCTGGAAATTTCTCCTCCCCTGTTTTGGGTGAAATCTGTTATTTAACATTTCTCTTTGGTCCCATACCTCATTTGGATTTTTCTTTTGGAATTGGGAGCTTTTGAAGTTTTCCCATCAAGTGTGCGTGGGAAATCATGTCTCACTAACTTGATTCAGTTTTTTGAAGAAGTAACAAAGAGGATTGAGGACAGTGGTGGACATGTTCTATATAAACTTCATGAAGGCATTTGACAAGGTTCCTCATGGTAGACTGGTTAACAAGGTTAGAGCACATGGAATACAGGGAGAACTATCCATTTGGATACAGAACTGGCTTGAAAGTAGAAGGTGGAGGGTTGCTTTTCAGACTGGAGGCTGTTGACCAGTGGTGTGCCACAAGGATCAGTGCTGGATTCACTGCTTTTTGTCATTTATATAAAGCAATTTGGATGTGAACGTAGGAGGAATGATTAGTAAGTTTGCAGATGACACCAAAATTGGAGGTGTAGTGGACAGTGACGAAGGTTACCTCCGCGTGCAACAGGATCTTGATCTGATGAATCAATGGCCTGAGAAGTGGCTGATTGGAGTTTAATTTGGATAAATGTGAGGTGCTGCATTTTGGAAAAGCAAATCAGGACAGGGCTTATACACTTACGTCCTGCACAGTATTGCTGAACAAAGAGACCTTGGAGTGCAGGTTCATAGTTCCTTGAAAATGGAGTCTCAGGTAGGTAGGATAGTGAGGAAGGCATTTGGTATGTTTGCCTTTATTGGTCAGTGTGTTGAGTATAGGTGTTGGGAGGTCATGTTGCAGCTGCGTTTGACATTGGCTAGGCTACTTTTGGAATACTGTGAGAAGTTCTGGCCTCCCTATTATAGGAAGGAAATTGTGAAACTTGAAAGGGTTCAGAAAAGATTTACAAGGATGTGCCAGGGTTGAAGGGTTTGAGCGATATGGATAGGCTGGGGTTATTTTCCCTGGCGCATCGAAGTATGAGAGGTGACCTTATAAAGGTCTATAAAATCATGAGGGGCATGGATAGGGTGAATAGCCAAGGTCATTTCCCTGAGGTGGGGGAGTCCAAAACTAGGGGCCAAAGGTTTAAGGCGAGAGGGGAAAGATTTAAAAGGGACCCGAGGGGCAACTTTTTCATGCAGAGGATGCTGTGTGTATGGAATGAGCTGCCAGAGGAAGTGGTGAGGCTGGTATCATTACAATATTTAAAAGGCATCTGGATGGGTGTATGAATTAGAAGGGGTTAGAGGGATATGGGCTAAATGCTGGCAAATGTGACCAGATTTATTTGGGATATCTGGTCAGCATGGATGAGTTGGACTGGAGGGTCTGTTTACGTGCTGTACAGCTCTATGACTCAAAGTGTCACAAAGCAAGCTGCTTACATCTAAGGGAGGAGATGGTGGTAAATGCACCCATTGCCTAACCTATAACACTGTCCAATTTGACCTCCCAGGTGTCTTCACTCCCTAGTGGTCCGGATGGCAGTGCACCAATCAAGGCTGATGCAGAGGACATGACCTCTAAGGATTATTACTTTGACTCCTATGCACACTTTGGAATTCATGAGGTGAGTGTCAGGAAATGCAAGAGTCTTCGGATCTTGATGAAATTTCATTACGCTTACTGTGTTTCACCAAGGTGTATTCTGATTTCACACACTCGCTTGCTTGTCAAGACAGCTGCTACTGCAAGACATTGAGTTTCAATGTATTCAGTGTCCACCAAGGGACTTTGGTTCTTGGTTGTGGTTTTGTCAGGAAATCTCAACCTGGTGCAGTACTTGGTCTACAGCAGGACATATCTGTGTCAGCTGCGTTTGGCATTGGAGACTGCTTTACCTCCCCTTTCCTCTACTCCCACAGGAAATGTTGAAGGATGAGGTTCGCACTTTGACCTACAGAAACTCCATGTACCACAACAAGCATCTCTTCAAGGACAAGATCGTTCTAGACGTGGGAAGTGGAACTGGAATCCTTTGTATGTTTGCTGCCAAAGCTGGTGCCAAGAAAGTTATTGGGGTGAGCATCGTGGCACCACATCAATTGTCAGTGAGGCTCAGTTGATGGTAGTCTCCACCAATGGACTGTTATTCTGAAGTGGTCTGTTTTCCATATGTGAAATAATTTCCCTCTTGTCTCATTGCTACTATTGCTACTTTGTTTGCCTTCCTATCCCAGTAGTTTCACTGCATAATGTAGTTCGATGCTTTGGATTGATTGAGACACCAGATGCTATGTTTGTTATTTTGATATTATGAAGCTGAACCTGATTAACTGAAAAGGTTCGATTTACTGTATACCAGATGCCATGCCAATGGAGTGCCAGTAAAACTCAGTAATAGGTGGTGTCTAATAATTGGCCAGATCTTGACTAAAACACAGTTTGGATTATGGGAGGAAATGACAGTTTGTATCTAACTGGCACTGGAGAATGGGCAGGAATAGAGTTAGGCAGGACTGCAATGCCACATTGTCTGAAGTGGTCTAGGCTCAGCCCAACATTGTGTCCAAGTAGCAGTGTGTGGTGACTGGTTGTGATGGATTATTGATCAAAGTCTGAAGCTCATTTTATTTGACGACACAAGTCTACCCTTCCCAACAGGAATCTACAGTTATTGGTGAGCGATGGGAATTCTAGTTTAATTAACTTATTAATTTATAGTGAAAAGTATGTGAAGAAGTAATGCGGAATTGTTTCTTTTGGCCATTTCCTAGCTTTGTGAAAGTTCAAAATATATGAAAGAAGAGGTTGATTTTTGTGGTGCAAAATGTTGAACTAATTTTTTTTTCTTTTGCAAATCAGATCGAGTGCTCCAACATCTCCGAATATGCTGAAAAGATCATTAAAGCCAATAATTTAGACCATGGTGAGGATCTGCAATGTTGTGCTTTGTGTTAGGCAGCCTTTACAGTCACGTTACAATTTCTTTTTTGTTCTTCTTTTCTTCCTTTTCGTTTGGAAGTGCTGATTTGTAGTGTCATATGGTTTTGCACATAGCAGCGTAGTATGTAGCCGTGAATGACTAGGTAGTAGTTTGTGTGAGGATTGATCAACTGTTGTGTCGTGACGGGGCCCACCTTTATTCTCAAATGGTGCCTTTACAAGCTGTCTGGCGGAGTATAGGTATGAACTATTGGGGAAAAGACTATCCCTTTCTGCTGCTGCTTGGTTTGAATCAAGCAGTTGTTGCATTAACTAATTTCTAATATGGTGCCTCTGGTATCTTGACTGCCTTAGAAGAATAGGATTGAATCCCAAGTGGACGCTGGGCAGCAGGGGTAGAAAAAGCTGAAGAGGCACCATTGTAGTTTTTTTGTTTTGGATGCCTTTAAAAGAAGGGGTTCTGAAACTTAAGTGGGTTTGGGAGAAGTTGGAATAGACGGGTAGAAAGGTTGCCTTGAAGAAAGGGAAGGCTGCTTGTGTAAATGCTGGGGGGGGGGGGTGTCATGCTTAAAGGATGTGGTCTGCGGTATGGGGGCTCAAAGGGATGGTGTTGCTCTACAAAAGTGCAGGGTGCGGGCTGCAGCTGTGCTGAGGTCTAATGTGAACCAAATGTTACAATACCCTGCCAAGTGAAACTGCTGCCCGTTAAAACTTCCAGGTTTGGATGGGGCTCTGCTAGAACAGAGGTGCAAATGTTGGAATGAGATCTGCCAATTAATTGAAGTGTGAAAATGGACTTTGTTTTGACCCTGGATTGCAAATAGTCTCTGAAAACGGATCCTGTTTAGCACCAAAACATGCTGTTTTAGAACCCTGTGACTGGCATGTGCATGGTCTGTTTAGTGATAGTGGAATTTTGATCTCTTTGATCTGTTTCCAAGTATTGTTGCGAAGTGTTCTTTGTAGCCAGCCCTAAATTAGAGGGAGGACACTAGTCTAGAACAGCTATGTATAATCAAAATGTTAACAGTAAGGCCTACCTGTCAGCTACTTAGTCAGCGTCACACTGATGGGGTTAGTATCCTACCTATGGAGTCCCTCCACATTCTTGCTGTCTAAACTGTGGAACTGCCAAGTGTGCTCCTTTGGAACCTAAAATAATGGACTCTCCTTTAGCCCCTTGCAAATGACTGCTTCTGTCGTAAAGGATAGAAATTTGTTGTTACTAGACTTCATGGAAATGTGGTAAGGGTGTTTGGTCACCACAAACAGCACCATTTAATTACGTAAATTTATACAAAAAAAGATGAAGTTAAGAGAAATACCATTCCGATTACAGTTATCACCATCATCAAGGGCAAGGTAGAGGAGGTGGAACTTCCCGTGGAGAAGGTGGACATAATCATCAGTGAATGGATGGGCTACTGCCTCTTTTATGAATCAATGCTGAACACAGTCATCTACGCAAGGGACAAATGGCTGGTATGTGCTGAGCGTATGTGGGTAAAGATGGAAGACTGAATGCTGATTGCTTATTGAGTGCACTCTGCTCTGTCCAGTCAAAATGTTCCAGTGACAGCTCAGTGTAAATAACAAGTGGCTGTCGGCTGTTCCTGAAGTCATGATTGTGCTTTGATTTGCTTGAACCTTCAGGAGTCTGATTTCATTAAAAAATTTTTCTCTTTGAATTGTTTTGTGGGTGTAGACCTTACTGGCAAGGCGACACCTTTTGCCTATCCCTAATTCAGTTTGAACTGAGGAACTTGCTAGGCCATTCAGAAACTAGTTGATATTCAACCACATTGTTGTGCATCTGGAGTCACATATAGACTCTGAGGTAAGGATGGCAGATTTCCTTCTCTGAAGGACAAGGGGGTGAAGCAGACGGGGGTTTTTACAGAAGCCTATGATTGTCTTGATAATGGTGATTGTAAAACTATTGTAATATTTCCTATTTATTAATTAACTTTATTTTCCTTTGGTTCGAGGGATATCTTCATTATTTGTGATTCACCTTTGGGGAATATCGGAACATTTTGATGTGCATATTTGTAAATTTATCCTGTTTGTTTGAGGCACTGTGTTCCTGTGTTAAAGTTGATCCAGTTACACACCTTACACAGGATAAGGCACTGGCTTCATTCTGGGCTTGGATATTCTTCCACCTTTTAAAGCATGAATGTAGTAGTGTTTGCATGTGTCCTCAGCAGTTTAGTTAAAGTCCACTGTTTTACTATGTATTGTTGCATTTATTCTTTGCTGATCTATTTGTACTTTTTTTTAAAACAGCATCCAGACGGCCTGATTTTCCCAGATCGAGCTGCTCTCTATGTCACAGCCATTGAAGACAGGCAGTACAAGGACTACAAGATACACTGTACGTTTACATGTTTTCTAATGGTTCAGAAAAGATTTACAAAGATGTTGCCAGGGTTGGAGGGGTTGAGCTATAGGAAGAGGCTGAACGGGCTGGGACTATTTTCCCTGGAGCGTCAGAAGCTGAGGGGTGACCTTGGAGAGATTTTATAAAAGGCCTGAGAGGCATGGATAGAATGAACAGTCAAGGTCTTTTCCCTGGGATGGGGGACTCAAACTAGAGGGCATAGGTTTAGGGTGAGAGCGGAAGGATGTAAAAAGAACTTGAAGGGCAAATTTTTCAGAATGGTGTGTGTGGAATGAACTGCCAGGGAAATGGAGACAGTTATAACGTTTAAAAGACATCTGGATGGGTATATGAATAAGAAGGGTTTAGAGGGACATGGTCAAATCTTGGCAGATGGGACTAGATTAATTTAGGATATCTGGTCAGCATGGACAAGTTGGACTGAAGGGTCTGTTTCTGTTCTGGACAGCTCTGACTGTATTCTAATTTACACCAGTCATTCATCATATTGTCTCTTTAATTAGCTCAGACTTCTTTTTGTTTCAAAATGCTTCAGTTAAACACCTTGAGACATTTTATTGCATTATAACGTGTTACCTGAATTAAATTGTTAATTAAAAGGTGGACTGATCTAATGACTAAAATGATTAATGGATTTCTTTTGGTTAGCTGCAGAGAATTTGTTTGTGCTGAAGGGAAAATTGGGAATGATGAGGCATAGGTTTACCATTAGAAGCATGCCGTTTAAGAGTGATACAGGGTTGCTCTTTATTTTACCCAGTAATGCTGATCCGGATCTCCAACTATTCTTTGCAAATACCCTGAGTGATTTTGGCACATTTTTTGTTTACTGGAAGTATAGAGGGATTTGAAGCAAAGACATGAAAATTGAGTTGAGGTTTGGGGAACCATGATTTTATTCAAGGGTGGAAAGGCCCGTGTGGCACAGAAGAGTGACAGCAAGAATTGAAGTTTGAATAGTAGGGCTGTGTGTCGTTTCTGCATTAAACTGGCTTCGCTTGTGCAACAATCACAAAACATCGACCACCGCACCTTTTGACAATTTTGGTTACTGTCTGTGTTACCAAGCTGGGTAGCAACCTGGAGCTGGGTTTCCGGTTTGCTTTGTAACATGCTCCGGCCTGGCAGAGATCAACGTACTGAGCACCTGGCTGGAGTATGAATACTGAGGATGATAGGATGCCGTGCAGGGATTGTTCTGCAAATATGTGGGAGGGCCTAAGCTGTGTGGAATCTTGCTGCTAATGGTAACTGCTTTGCAAGTTGATAACTGGTCCCTCTCTCTATCTGTTTACCCACAGGGTGGGAGAACGTGTATGGTTTCGACATGTCCTGTATCAAGGATGTGGCCATCAAAGAGCCACTGGTGGATGTAGTGGATCCCAAGCAGCTGGTGACCAATGCCTGCCTCATCAAGGTTAGCATGTTATTTTCATTACTGTCAGCACCACCCCCTGTCAGCTGGGGCAATGGGGAGAGATTGGGTACAGTAAAACTTGAAACAATCCTGCTACTGTGGAAGGACAAGTTGCTTGATGGGCAGCGTTTGGAACTGTTGCTGTGTTAACTCCTTCTAGTGTAATGAGTGATGACACTAGTCTAGCAGGAGTTTATCTGCGAGAATTTTTTGATCTAAAATGTGAGGTTCAGACCATGTGTAACGCAGTTGAATTATTGTACCTTTCAGGAAGTGGACATTTACACAGTGAAAGTTGACGATCTGTCATTCACATCACCTTTCTGCCTACAAGTCATTCGCAACGATTACATCCATGCGCTGGTAGCATACTTCAACATTGAGTTCACCCGATGTCACAAGAGAACAGGATTCTCCACAGGTAGAGTCTGGACCGGGATTGTGAGCTGCTGGTCTTGTCATTGATGTGACTCATCAACCAAAAAGGTTGAGACTTAACCTGATGTTGGAAACCTAGCTTTGCATCCAGCACTGTTGACCTCGGTTTTAAAATTAATCTGGTTATGTTCAAATCTCATTATGGCATTCTCCCTTCCTAGTTTCTTGGCATCTGCTTACACTGTTCTCCCAATTCTGGTGTATTGTGCACCTCCAGTCTTCAGCAATAGCAGCCATGTTTTTAGCTCTGGTATCCCTTCCCTGATGTCCCTCCTTGTTTGAGTCTATATATTTACTGTTGTACATTATAGAATCAGTCAGCACAGGACACCTTTCTGTCCATTTTATGTGTTTATTTTCTAGAAGTAACTCTTCAATCTGCACCATTGCCCAAGAATGCAGGTTTTTTCAGAACAAAGACAAGAAAATAAAGTTACAGGGCAGCCATCGTCTAAGTGGTGGAGAGATAGAATGGTCTGTGTGCTCCTCCTGATTCACATACCGGTGGAGAAAGTTTCGTCCCACCCACTAAATGTGGTGGGAAGGTTTGACTGTAATTGCATCAGCTTGTTTCCGTCGATGAGGTGATAAGTACACATTCGGCTCAGGAGTTGCTGTAGGGCAAGCACTGGGGACAAGCTATGTTGTTTCTAAACTTTCCCACTGCTGGGCAGACCTCGGAGGTCCGTGCCAAACAGTGGCTCCCAGAACCAGAGGCCACTGTCTTCATGGTGTACAGACCCCCCAGGCAGCTACGTGGCCGTGTAGTTTAGAGGGAACGCTGGGGGCTGGGATAGAAGAGCTCCAGTGCTGCTGTTGGTCTGGTCCTGACACCAGTGCAGCTGGTTGTACAGCCAGAGGCGGCAGTGAAATTGAAATTGACTACTTGTATAAGGTAGTGTCAATAACTGTAAGGCTGTGTGGGTGTTTAACTATTCAAATTTGAGGCATCCGTCTAAAGTAGGATATGTGAGGAACTGAGGCTTCTTGTTGCCTGGTGTGGAGTGACCTTAGCATCCAGCCACGTTTTGGTAAACGGCGTCTGTGCTGTTCAGAAGGATGAGAGATTATTTCATTGTACTGGATAAAGTTTTACTGGGCTTGGTGTGGTAGATACAAGAAGAGTATTTCCCACGAGGGCTTTAGCACTGTGGGTTGACTAAGCAGCTGAGTAATAGAATTTACAATTATCCTAAATAATGGGATTGAAATGAGACACTTATTCACTCAAAGGTGGTGAATCTCCGAATTCTCTATCCCAAGATAGCTACAAAGCTGGGTCAGAGAGTGCATTTGGAACGTCATCGATAGGTTTCTGATATTGGAGACATCAAAGGACTTGTGGATAGTTCAGGAACGTGACCTGAAATAGAAGGTCAGCATTTCCTAAATTCCTCCCTGTTAGCTGCAAATCCTGTGTGCATTGTCTCTTTTTTTTTTTTTCTCCTCTTCTCCCCATTCCTTCCCCCCCCCCCCCAAAAAAAAAACTTAAAATAAAACACACATTGATACTGGTGCTGATGGCATGACCCATCTTCACTATTGAATTTCCAGCACCTGATGCTCCTTACACACACTGGAAGCAAACCGTTTTCTACATGGAGGACTACTTGACAGTCAAGCGAGGCGAGGAGATCTTTGGAACGGTCAGCATGAAGCCTAACACCAAGAACACTGTAAGTTTGGAAACTACCTGCACGTGCCCTTAGAAATGTGTGCCTGAGATTGCAGTAATACTAAGTTTTGAACTCTGCATGGTTCTAGCTTCCTGTAAGAAGGATTTGGAGGGAGGAGGAATGGGGAAGAGAGAAGATGTTAGCAACGCTGACCATTTGCTCTCCATCTAAAACCGGAGTATTGTTGATGTGGAGTGTCTGGGTTGTCAAGCACCTCAGGAATTTGGTACATCTCAATGGAAGGAAATGAATTAAATGTAACCTTTTTTTCTTCTCTCAGCGGGACCTCGATTTCACCGTTGACATTGAATTCAAGGGACAACTGTGTGAGATGTCTGGATCCATTGACTACAAGATGCGCTAGAACTCGTTTCACTCCAACCCCCGCTCCTCCAGCTGTGTGCACCGTCCTTCACCCCTCCATTCAGTCACCAGTGTGACCTCTGTAGTGTGCTATATATAGATAACATTGTTTTCAGGATTTATAAAGTTAATTGGTTGTGCGACTGACTGCTCCTCTCCTTGATCACTTGAAGTAAGTTAGCATGGCATATGAGCTGGGAGGAGGGAGGGAGGCATCTAGACTAATTCTACTTCTAACAGTTGCCACTTGTGCTATTATGGAACCATTCTTAAGCTGTTGTACTGATTTGTACCTCTCTTCAAAGAGCAGAGATATTCTAATGTAAATCCCTGTTAATCATCTATATCTACCTTTAGCAGGGAGGATTTAAGATCTGAATAACTTTTTTGTTTTGTCTATTCTTTTAAAAGAATGGTCCTTTACATTTATGCTTGTTCCCTAATTTGGCAAATCATCCTGTAGTCAGCAATGTGATTCTAACCTGACTTTAAGTGCATCTTCTGCAGTTTTTTTTAAATTTAATTTTGGGACCTTGCTCTTGACTGTAGAATTCTTTTGCCGTGAGTGGAATGCATCTCTGTGGTGGAGATACTTAAAAACTGCTGTTACAGTATAACCCTTCAGAAAATGGGTTCTAGAATTGGCACGGAGATTGCAGACCCCACATCCAATGAAGACATTTGGGTTGAGCATACTTTTGGGGTGATGGACTGGAGATTATTTTCAATCTTGATCATGATGTGGGAAGTTCAAGGTGAAGTAACCGTCCCCATTGTGCCCACTTTGCAACTCGTCCAAGACCCTTTGGGTACAGGTTTCCTGATCCCACTGATATGTACATCCCAGCACCAAGAGTGTGCCTGAGTCATGCTTCTATGTTTAGGCTGAAACTACAGCTGGTGGTGATCAGTCTGCTAGACACAGATGTTCTGGGTTACTGAATTGAGGTTCTGATTAAACAGTTGAAATTGAACTCCCTGAAAGGGTCATTCTTTGGGGTTATCGTGTCTGTGGCATTTAAAGCTGGATGCTCACTGCTGAGTCCTTAATCTCAGCATGATTGATTTTCTGTATCTCCTATTGTTTACCTTTTTTGTCCTAAAATTAAGTCTTTTTATACTGTGATCGATCAATCTTTCCATCCATTAAATTGACAACATTTTGAAGTTTCAGTCCTCCCACCTTGAGTTGCAAAGAACTATACTCAGTGTTAACTTTTGTTCTTTGAGCAGTTGCTGTGTAACCTTTTAGTGGGAAGTACTCAGTGGCTTGAGTTTGCTGCTTCACTTCTATGTAGCTGCTGCTCATTTATCCTCTGCATGAGGCTCTATGGAAATGTCTCCATTGTGCATGTCGAGTCTCCAGGTCTGAACGCCTGTGTCAAAGGTTTGTGACGGCCTGATTATCTTGCAGACTGCAAGAATCCATGTTACTGTGAAACTTGGCAGAGCCAAGTCATTAAGCTCTGTAACCTTACCGGTCCTGTTGAACAACTACCTTGCAAAGACACTCTGTAATTGTGAATGCGCTGTGCGGTAAGAAATTTTGGGAAGTTGTTCTGAAACTTGGGGACTTTTGAACCTGCTCTGAGAGGCTGCATGTAAACATCACTGACTAGTGATACCCACTGTGCTTGGTTTGCGATTGCCACTATCTGAATCTGTTCCTTTTAAAATTTTAGCAGAAGTATTTGTGTTCTCCTGACTGAAGAAGAAAAGTACCTGAGGACAGTAACTTGGTTGTCTTCTCACTGTTTCTCCCCCAGCCAATCCCAACACCACCTTCTGTTTGGCAGATAATCGTTTTGCACCAGATGGGAATTTGAATAGACATTTGCACAGCTGCAGGCTGGTGTGGCTCTATACGTTACAATCCTGGTGCAATGGGAATCATTGTTTCATGAACACTATCTTAAACGGTTGTTCTTTGAGCAAACTCTGACCTCAGTGAGGCAACATTCACGTTCAAAGAGGAGTGGTAACTTGTAAATCTTGTGCTGTGTGCGACCATCCTTTGGCTGAAAACACTAATCTTTTATTTTACTCCTTCGATTGGCTTGCACGGTTGCGATGCTAGATTATCCATTGTCTGACCATGCACTTAAAGCGCACACTTCCAGATACGTTACGTTACGTTACATTACGTTACGTTACGTTACTTGGTGTTGGGCGAGGGGGATTTGTTTGAGAGTCTTGCCAGGGTAATAAACATTGCTAATAACTGATCCCTGTTTTCCCCCCCTGATCTTTTTTCTCCTCTGTCTCTCTCTCTCTCTACCCCCAATTGAGATGCCTACCCCTCCTCTTCATTGAGTTCCATACCAGTGTTGCTCAGTGTTATGTTAATTGGTGCATAGAACCATTACCCACTGAAAGACTGCCAATTACAAAATGCCATCTAATATATTGGGGAAAGATACTGGTGGCACCGTGGTGTATATCTGCATTGTTAAAGTGTCTATGAAATTGTGTTTACAGCTGTGGGAGGGATAGTAGTTATTTGGACCTGATTATTTGGCTGCATTCTTCATTGCCTGTCCAGCCTGTTTGGTTAGGATTGCTTATCAAGTCTGAAAACTAAAGACAAGGCTCTGCTTGGAATCTGAGTGCTGTCTCGCTTTACCAGCTTTTTTGACGTGGAGATGGTGTTTCAGTTGAGGACAGTACAATATTCAAGGGCTGTGACTAAGCTTTGATCTGACTGAACAGCATTTCTGCTTTGGCAGAAATGTTTTAACTTTTCTTACACGTGCTTTTTTTGTCAAATTTTTAACGTGCCCCTCTCCTAACTGAATCTTGAATTGGGACTGTTGGCCTGCAGCTACTGACATTTGCTGACTGGCTTCTTTTTTCTGTTACTGAGCCAAGGCCAGCGAGGCCTGGTTGGTTGCTGCAATCGCTGTCCTACCTGCAGTTCCTTCCGAGACAAGGATCATCTGTCTCCTGACTGCTGTTCAGCAGCAGAGCCATTGCACCAGTGATGCCCACGGACACATTGTTAGGAGTCTATCTGTGCAATGTTTTGCTCATGTGCTTTAGGTTTTCTTTGGGCTTCAGGAGGGAGAACTTGGTTTTTTTTTGCACCCCCTTTTTATTAAAGGGACAGTTATATTTCTGAAGCTTTGTTACAGCCCTGACTTATACCTAAAATTGATCTTTTTAAAAAGAGTATTAGTGTACATTGAGACTGCCATGTTGGTCTTCTGAACCCCTAAGTACTGACTGGCAAACATTGTGACTGTGTAGTAAATTATGCTTTGTTTTTTTTTTATATATGGTGACATTCATTGAAAATAAAAGTTTGTCTTTATGCTGTCTTGTGGAAGTCTCTTTAATTGATCTTGTCACTTTGGTTACTGTTTAAGGTGAATAGCTCAGGGTTTCCTGAGTTCTGATAATATCCTAATGCCTATAGCTACATGTGACTAAAAACACAAGGCCTGGAAAAGCTTACTGTTGAACAGTTACTATTTTAGGACTAACCCTTTGCTGAAACAACATTTTGACAAAAGATCTACAAAATTAACATCTGTTCTTTCTGCATAAGCTATGCAAGCAGTACATTTTTGTCAGATTTGCAGTGCCTATGGTGAAGAAACAACATCTACAAAGAGAACTAGCTATTTCTGTTTAACTCTTGGTCAGAACTGGAAGGGGTTAGAGATCAAGCAGTTATTGTTCAGGAGGCTAAATAACTAAGAGGATCCCTTTGATTGCCAAATCAATACTGGCAGCAAAAGTCATAGCCAACAAGCCTGGTCTGACTGCAACACTTTTTAAAGCAGATTGCTTGGTCGTTCACTCAATACACATCTACCATTCCAGACACTTGAGCATGGATCCTGTGCTGTTATCTGCTTCACAGCCTGTGTCCTAAGGATCCTGATTCCCACAGTTTGATAAATCCTGCAGTACTGTTCTCATTGCTCCAAACAATCTGGTTTAGTTTAACCTTTGCATGCAGAAGGGTGCAAGTTACCCTTCTTGCTCAGCCACGCTGAACAAAGAATGCTTGCTATGCAAGTTAGTCCTCAAACTTTGGATCAACATGGGGAGAGTACAGAATGAGGAGCTAGTGTTATGGACCAGACCAAAATCCTCAAACTGTTCAGCAGTTGTCTAGACTTTAACATATTTTAAGGGTAAGTGTGAGGTGTTTGACCACATGCAATATCGGATTTAAAGAAAAACACTTTTTATTCATCTGCTATTGTTAAATTAAAAGAAAGGAATTGGAAAATGTAATAGAATAGTAGGTAAAGTAACTTGCTAATTAACAGTTCAAGTACAACACTAATTCTGTAAACACACTCTTGGCAAAACGTTCTCATGCAATTCTCCAGTCCAGGAGGTAAGAACATCAAAAGACAATTGAGTGAGAGGGAAAAACTGCTTTCAGCTGTAGCAAAGAGATGTGGCAGCTTCTTACAATCTCAGCAGTGTATGCTGAAAGCTAAAGAGCCTGGTTCTGTGGGAGTTTGACCACTCTTTCAGGCTGATTCCATTAGTCCAATTTTTTTTTTTTTTTTTTTTTAAAAATTCCAATGCCTCCTCAAGCTGTTTACTCTAGTGGTTCTGGTAAACTGCCCCTGCCTTAAAACCTCTCTTCAAACAAATCAGGGCAAAATAACTTCTTAAAGTCACAGTACAATCACACATCACTTAATTAAGTAGAATCCCCAAAGTAATAATCTCTGGGTTGTTAGCTGATCTACATACAAATGAGCATAGAGTAAATGAGGTTCGAGAAATGGATGTATGGGCCAATACCACCAATGCTAGAGGAAGTGACTAGGAAGGATCTGATGAGTGGCCCTGCTAAAGATTATTAGTACATTAGAAAAGGATGACTTTAATTCAGGAAACAAAAGTAGTCTAGATGATTAATATGCAGACACAGCAAGTAGAAAGCTGATAGAATATTATGGTTCCTTGCAAGGGGAATCAAGTGCGAGAATAGGGAGGTTATTTTTCAGTTACAAAGGGCATTGGTGAGACTGCATCTGGAGGTACTCTATACTAGTAGACATACAGATAGAAGGATGTTAATGCATTGGAAGTAGTTTATTAAAACTATTATTAAACTAATACCTTGAATGAACAGACAGCCTTGAGTAAATGGTAGACAAGCTAAGCCTGTACCGTCTTGCATTTAGAAGAGTTAAGATATGACTTAATTGAAATGTATTAGATCCTGAGGGCTTTGAGCTGAAGATGTGGAAAGGATATTTCCCCCTGTGGGAGAATCTAGACAAGGGATTATAGTTTAAAAATAATACATCACCCTTAAGTAAAATGAAGGGTACACAACTCCTAGGCTTGTGTTTTGAATTCCCTTCCTCAAAGGCAGTGCAGAATCATTCAATATTTAAGGCAGGAGATGATTCCAATGAAGGGGAAGCTAGGGATGAGATTGCAGAGCCTTTGGCTTTGATCTTTGTCGTCATTGTCTACGGGAATAGTGCCAGAAGACTGGAGGATAGCAAATGTCCCCTTGTTCAAGAAGGGGAGTAGAGACAACCCTGGTAATTATAGACCAGTGAGCCTTACTTCAGTTGTGGGTAAAGTGTTGGAAAGGATTATAAGAGATAGGATTTATAATCATCTAGAAAGGAATAATTTGATTAGGGATGGTCAACACGGTTGTGCCTCACAAACCTTATTGAGTTCTTTGAGAAGGTGACCAAACTGGTGAATGAGGGTAAAGCGGTTGATGTGGTATATATGGATTTCAGTAAAGTGTTTGATAAGGTTCCCCACGGTAGGCTATTGCAGAAGATTCAGAGGCATGAATTGAGGGTGATTTAGCGGTTTGGATCAGAAATTGGCTAGCTGTAAGAAGACCGAGGATGGTGGTTGATAGGAAATGTTCATCCTGAAGTTCAGTTACTAGTGGTGTACCACAAGGATCTGTTTTGGGGCCACTGCTGTTTGTCATTTTTATAAATGACCTGGATGAGGGCATAGAAGGATGGGTTAGTAAATTTGAAGAAGACACTAAAGTCGGTGGAGTTGTGGATAGTGCGGAAGGATGTTGCAGGTTACAGAGGGACATAGATAAGCTGCAGAGTTGGGCTGAGAGGTGGCAAAATAGAGTTTAATGCAGAAAAGTTTCACTTTCGAAGGAGTAACAGGAATACAGAGTACAGGGCTAATGGTAAGATTCTTGGTAGTGTGGATGAGCAGAGAGATCTCTGTGTCCATGTGCCTAGATCCCTGAAAGTTGCCACCCAGGTTGATAGGAAGGCATACGGTGTGTTAGGTTTTATCAATAACGGATTGAGTTTCGGAGCCGTGAGGTCACGTTGCAGCTGTACAAAACTCTGGTGTGGCCGCAGTTGGAGTATTGCGTGCAGTTCTGGTCGCTGCATTATAGGAAGGATTATGGAAGCATTGGAAAGGGTGCAGAGGAGATTTACCAGGATGTTGCCTGGTATGGAGGGAAGGTCTTATGAGGAAAGGCTGAAGGACTTGACACTGTTTTCGTTAGAGAGAAGGTTAAGAGGTGACTTAATAGAGACATACAAGATGATCAGAGGATTAGATAGGGTGGACAGAGAGAGCCTTTTTCCTCAGATGGTGACGGCTAATACGGATGGGGACGTAGCTTTAAAATTGAGGGGTGATAGATATAGGACAGATGTCAGAGGTAGGTTCTTTACTCAGAGTAGTAAAGGCATGGAATGCCCTGCCTGCAACAGTAGTAGACTCGCCAACTTTAAGGGCATTTAAATGGTCATTGGATAAACATATGGATGAAAAGGGAATAGTGTAGGTTAGATGGGCTTCAGATTGGTTTCACAGATCGGCGCAACAGCAAGGGCTGAAGGGCCTGTACTGCACTGTAATGTTCTATGTTCTATGAAATATCACAGTATTCAGGAATGTAGAGTTGAGGTCAAAAATCAGATCAGCCATGATCTTGCTGAATAGTGGAACAGACCTGAAGGACCAGGCAGCCTACTGTTCCTTGTTTGTATGAATCTGAGGAAAGGTTATGTTCATTGCTAAACCAGGTAAACGTGTAGAAAAATCCAAGTAAATCAATAGGGTAAATTAGGTCAAGTGTAGACACCGGTTATTAGCAACCTACTTGCCATTCATTAGATTGCCGTAAACTCAATAGATCATCTGGGTTTCTTCTCCCCATGTCAGATTGACTAATTACTCAATTTGTTACTTCAGTAGAGATTCATTAGCACAGTATATTCATGAGTCCATTACTGAATAAACACTGAAAACAGTTTAATAGTCACTCAATTGGGTATAATATTGCTGACAGGAAAGAGTCAGGCTATCAGAGCTTCTTTTGTTACACGCATCAGGACAGACAACCTCAGGAATCAATTTACCCAGAAGAATATGCCGAATGATCGGTCAAGGTGTTGCTGTGGAAAATTCACCAAGGAACAGTTAGCCCTTAAGCTTCTAATGATAAAAGGTGCCAATGTCCGCACATGCTTAACCACTAACATTTAATGCCAGGCAGAATCTAAACAGTAAGTGATGTAATGGTGCATGTTGTTCTGTACAGAGGATCTTCAAGATAACAGCATTGCTTCAGTGATGCCTGGGAAGGAAGGTTGGACAATTGGACAATTGGAAACACCTTGAAACAATCCATAACGTGTAGGTGTCTAAAGTTCCTTGCAGCTTGAAGGCAAGTTGCACACAACTCACTTTCCAAGAGACAATGGATTGAGGATTCTCAATCCAGGCTCCATTAAGAATTCAAATTAGAGCAGTACTTCCCAAACTGTTTCCTCCCACCAGGACTCTGTAATTGAGACCTGAAAACATATGACCCCCTAAGAAAGCTACAAGTGTGGAGAGGAGCCTTAGAGCAATAGCACAGCTCTTACAATTCAGAACTCCACAGTAGCCACCGTTGCCTCAGTTTGTTATTCCATTCAGGGTCCCGACCTCCATTGTGGGAATCCCTGACTTAGAGATTCCATGCACTGCTTATTTACAGCACATTAAGAAAAAAGCAGACTAATTATTTATCATAAATAGATGTAGGTTAGAGGACACAGCTCAAAATAAACAACTGGTAATAGTAATGGGCAAGTGGCCTCCTACTGTAAACAACCACATAGAAGTTATTTTTACAGTCCTGTAACCAGCACAACAAAAAGAATCCAGATCAAAGGACCCCTCATGTCTTTTACACTATTAAGATTTTTTTATTCTTTTCCCACCCACTACCTGATTAAACCTGTTAGAGATCTAATTTTTCTTCCAATTCAGATTAAAGTTACTGTCTCTCTCCATGCTTGCTGCCATTACCTGCTGAGTATTTCCAGCAGTTGTCTTTTTTCTCAGAATCTCCTGTTTCTTTTCCTTTAAAAAAATTCCTCCCAGCAGTTTTCTTTCAAATTTAAGAGCATTCTCTCTCAACAATCCTAATCGATGACCTTTCATGAAGTGTAAATTTCCAGTGCACTTGCACACAAAGATACATGGCTCAATGAGTTAAATCCTCATTTTATTTACAAGACAGACAAAATGAAAATTCTTCTCTTCTTCCAGTCCCAAAAATGTACATTAAAAAGCAAACTATTCAGTTCCACATGTTTGTAGAGTCCTGCCATCAAACCAGAAAGAGTGTAAGTAATACTTTTGCTCGCCACAATCCAGAAACCAAGGGCACATCATTTCTCCAGAGGCGCGTAGTTCAAGAGTTTTTCAATCAGGTCTACATGGGACAGCAGCATTCGTCTGCAGCAGTAACGTTTCAGACCCAATGCATCCAGCGCATCACTGGAAACAGATAACCCACATTTAGTAACAGGTTAACATCACATTGCTAGCTCTATACATCACTGAGGACTAAAATTAGGAGGACAGGTTGAAGGCTAGTTTTCGTTTTCAATAGAGAAGGTTAAGCAATGATGTAACACAGGCATTTTAGAATCAATCAAAACGGATTGACAGGTTAGATACAGCAAGTTCAGAACTAGGACAAACCTCAAAATTGTTAAGAACAGGACACTACCATTTAGCTCCTTGATCACGGCTGGTTAACGACACACTGCCTGGGGTGAGTGCGTGGGGGGGAACTATTATAACGTTTTGGGAGGTGGTTAGGTGATCACTTGAGGCACTATGCTGTGTGGGACAGCGTACCGAGGCTAGGAAGGTGGGATGGGAGTAGATGGGTGGTCAATGGCCAACGTGGACACGGTAGGTCTCTTTCTGTGCTGTGATATCAAGGAAGAACATTACATGGAGTAAATCAAATTGGCTGAAGACTGGTATCTGTGACGCCAAAGGCCACTGGAGGCCAAGATGTATCATTCACTCAGCATTTCTGACTGAAGATTGTTGTGAATGCTTCAGCCTTGTCTTCTGTGCTGGGAATAATGGTGGAGCCCCCTCTTCCAGGGGCTTCTTTAATTATCCACCACCATTCATGACTTGATACAGCAAGACTGCAGAGCTTAGATTTGATTCCGTTGGTTTTGAATCACTTAGCTCTGTCTATCTCTTGCTGCTCATGCCTTTTGGTTCGTAAATAATCCTGTTTTGTAGCTTCACCAGGTTGACACCTCACTTTTAGGTACACGTGGGAATGCTCTGGCACACCTTACTGCACTCTTCATTGAACTAAGGTTGATCCCCCCGCTTGCTGGTATTAGTAAGAGTTGGGGATATATTGGGCCATGAGGTTGCAGATAGAGTTCCAGATGCAACACATTCTGCTAGGCAGGTAGAGGCACTGTAATATTTAAATATTTAGATTTGCACTTGCGATGCCAAAGCACACAAGGCTATGGCCAAATGGGCCAAGTGCAAGAAAACAGGATTAGAATAATTAGGTGATTGTTTTTGATTGCTGCACACTTGTTGGGCCAAAAGGCCTTTTTCTGTGCCGTTGACTGCTATGACTCTATACTTCTATAGAGGGACCTTTGCCCCTAATCCTTATTTGGGGACTTGCATGAACCAATCACAGTTTAAAATTTGCAAGCGATTGAACAAACTGCTTTTTAGACACATTCCACCACCCAATTGTGGCTGCATAAAAGTGTCTCTTCCCGATTTATCTCATGATCTTATTGATTTACAGAGCAGACTAAGTCACAGGAGCAGAACGAGGCCATTTAGCCCATCAAGTCTGCTCCACTATTCAATAAGATCATGGTTGATCTGATAACCCTCAACTCCATTTTCCTGCTGTTTCCCTACAATCCTTCATTCCTTTACTGATTAAAAATCTGTGTCTCAACCTCGAGCAGGAGAAACTGTGGGAAAGAATTCCAGATTCACTACCCTCGTAAGAGATTCCTCAACTCTGGTCTAACTGGGTAATCCCTTATTCTGTGATTATACCCTCTGGTCCTAGACTCTCCAAGATGGAGAAGCAACTTCTTAGCACCCACCCTGTCATGCAACACCACCTCCCCCCCCCAATAACTTTATGCTTTAATGAGGCCACCCCCAGCCATTCTTCTGAAGTCCACTGAGAGTTCTGGCTGACCTGACTCAACATCTCAAGAAAATCCCTCCACAGCCAGGATCAGCCTCGTGAGCCTTCTCTGGATCACCTCCAATGGTAAAATGTCTTTCCGTTGATAACGGTCCTAAGTCAGTTCACAATATTCCAAACATCAGGCTCAAGGGTCGACATTGCCTACTCTGACTCCTAATTCATACGGATGGACCCCTAGGCCATGTCTTGGCCGTTCATAAAATCGACTGAGGCTGATACTGTTGGCGCTCTGTCCCGGTGAGCGCCAAGTTTGTTTTATATTCATTCATGGGACCTGAGTGTCACTGGCTTGACCAGCATTAGTTGCCCAGAGCGGGGGCAGCCCAGTCACCCACACTGCTGTGGGTCTGGAGGCACATGTAGGCCAGGCCATGGTGTGGATGGCAGATTTCCCTCCCGAAAGGACACTAGTGAACCAGCTGGGGTTTCCTCAAAAGTTGGCAATGGGGTCATCACCAGAGTCTTCACTCCAGGTTCAAGCCTGTTTCCCCACAACATTAACCCGGGGCTTTACTTTCATCGTGCCACCAGGCCCCAGGCCTCCCCGTTGTCCCAGTGAGCCCCGGGCGGTGCGAG
>JAHRHZ010000008.1:17170063-17186520 GCA_024137785.1 Ginglymostoma cirratum | reverse complement strand
CGGTGTTGTTGTTAGGCCCCAGGCCTCCCCGTTGTCCCAGTGAGCCCGGGCGGTGCGAGCGCCGCTCGAGGCCGGTGTTGTTGTTGCTGTTAGGCCCCAGGCCTCTCCCCCCGGCTGTTACTCACCCCTCCGTGTACTCGGCCTGCAGCAGGCCCAGGTAGGCCTCCCACTTGTTGCCGACCACCTTGCCACAGGTGAAGCAGCGGACCGGGATGATCATGGCGCCGTCACCGAGAACGAGTTGGTGGGGGGGAACGGGACTCCGCTTCTGGAAACTTCTCCGAGCGTCAGCCCAGTGCGCATGTGCGGCGGAGGGGTGAAGCCCCCGCGGGCGGATTGCGCATGCGTGCTGAGCTGGGTCTGCGGTGAGGGATTGGGAGCAGCAGGGGGCGCTGTTTCTCTCAATTTCACCTCCAGAGTGGGAGTAGGGACGTGGGGTGGGTTTCAGGGTCTACTCGGCCAATACTTGTCACCTATTGCCTAATTTCATCCTTGACAAGGTGTGGGTGGGTTGCCGTAGAACCATAGCAATGAAACAGCACAGTAGGGGGCCATTCAGTCCATCCTGCCTGTGCTGACCCAAACGCCTATGTTCACACCTGGAGTACTGTGTGCAGTTTCGGTCTACTTAGTTGAGAAAGGATGTACTGGCACTGGAGGGGGTGCAGAGGAGGTTCACGAGGTTGATTGGGGTTGGCTTATGAGGAGAGACTGAATAGATTGGGATTATATTCATTGGAATTCAGAAGATTATGGGGGGATCTTATAGAAATGTATAAAATTATGAAGGGAATAGATAAGATAGAAGTAGAGAGGACGTTCCCACTGGCAGGTGAATCTAGGACAAGAGGGCATAGCCTCAAGATTAGAGGGAGCAGATTTAGGACTGAATTGAGAAGGAACTTCTTCAGCCAGAGGGTTGTTAATCTATGGAATTCCTTGCCCAGTGAAGTAGTTGATGCTACTTCAGTAAACGTTTTTACAGCTAAGGTAGATTTTTTTTTGAACAATAAAGGAATTAAGGGATACGGTGAGAGTGTGGGTAAGTGGATCTGAGTCTACGAAAAGATCAGCCATGATCTTGTTGAATGGCGGAGCAGGCTTGACGGGCCGGACGGCCTACTCCTGCTTCTAGTTCTTATGTTCTAAATGCCCTTTGCAATCCCACTTTCCTGCACACAACCCATAGCCTTGCAGTTTACAGCACTTAAGGCGCAGATCCAGGTACTTTCAAAAAGAGTTTAGAGTCTCTGCCTCCATCACCAACTCAAGACAGCAAATTCCAGACACACATCACCCTCTGCATAAAACAGTTTTTCCTCAAATCTGTCCTAATCTTTCTGTCGCTTAACTTGAATCTGCAACAGAGATAGTGGGGGAACTGCCGATGCTGGAGAATCTGCATCAGAGGAGCAGGAAAGCTATGCTGCTTGGCCTGCTATGTTCATCCAGCTCTACACCTTGTTATCTTTGAATCCCTGGTTTTTGAACTCTCTGTCAAGGGAAACAGGTTCCTCTTGCTTACTCCATCTCGACCCCCCCCCCTCACAATTTTGTATATCTCAATCATGTCACTCCTAAGCCGTCTCTGTTTCAAGGAAAATAACTGGAACCTCTCCAATCTCTCCTCGTAGGTACAATTCTCCAGCCCTGGCAACATTCTAGTAAATCTCGCTCACACTTTCTGCAGAGCAATTAGATTTTTCCTGTATTGCAGTGACCAGAACGGCACAGAATACTCCAGTTGTGGTGCCACCTGTGTTTTATACAGTTTCATTATTATCTCCGTACTTTTGTATTCTATACCTCTGCCTTCTTGAACCAATGCAGAGTATAAGTAAAGTCACCATAGTCCCAGAGCAGAGAGAGAGAAAGGCAACTGGTGGTGGTTTAACCTGAGGGTCAGTTCACCTCAGGGATGAAGTTAAAAAGATGTGACCTTCACAGTAACATAACCAGTAAAGGAATTTAATCCCTGCTGGTGCTGTCACTCTATGACGCAAACCAACCATCCAGACAGCTGTGAGAGATAGTAAGAACTGCCGATGCTGGAGTCTGAGATAACAAGGTGTAGAGCTGGATGAACACAGCGGGCCAGGCAGCATCAGAGGAGCAAGAAAGCTGACATTGAAGAAGGGTCCAGGCCTGTAACGTCAGCTTTTCTGCTCCTCTGACGCTGCCTGGACTGCTGTGCCCACCCAGCTCTACACCTTGTTATCTAGACAACTATGCTGACTAACCCCTGGAGGGTGTACGGACACCTGCAATGGAGGGAGTTCCAGAATTGTGACCCAGCAATCCTGAAGGTACAGCAACATAGTTCCAAGTCATAATGGCTTGGAAGAGAACTTGCAGGTGGCAGTATTTACACGTATGTGTTGCCCTTCTCCTCCGGTCATGAGTTTGGAAGGAAACCGAAAGAACTGCGGATGCTGTAAATCAGGAACAAAAACAAAAGTTTGCTGGAAGCTCAGCAGGTCTGGCAACATTTCCCTACCTCACCACCCCCTCCTCCCTGTTTTCTGCATGTAAACTGATGTTTTCCCAGCTACCATCTATTCTGAGGAAGGGTCACCTGACCCAGAATGTTAACTCTGATTTTTTTTTCACAGATGCTGCCAGACCTGCTGAGCTTTTCCAGCAATTTCTGTCTTTGTTCAGGAGTTTGGAAGGTGCAGTCTAAGGAGACTTGTGAATTTCTGCAGGATCTGTTATAGACGGTACACAATGCTGTTACGGAGTACCTCCGGTGGAGGGAGTGGATGTTTGTGGATGTGGAGCCAATCAAATGGGCTGCTTTGCCCTGGATGGTATCGAGCTTCTTGAGTGTTGTTGGGCCTGCACTCATCCAGGCAAGTGGGGAGTATTCCATCATACTCCCGACTTGTGCCTTGTCGATAGTGGACAGGCTTTGGGGAGTCAGGAGGTGAGTTCCTCACTGCAATATTCCCAGCCTCTGACCTGCTCTAGGAGCAACTGTATTCCTATGGCTAGTTCATTGAGTTTCTGGTCAATGGTAACCCTCTCCCTAGGATGTTAGAGGTGGTGCATTCGGTGATGGTGATGTCCAGAGGGAATGATTTGATTCTTTTTTGTTAGGGATCGCAAGGCAAGTGGGGAGTATTCCATCACATTCCTGACATGTGCCTTGTCGATAGTGGACAGACTTTGGGGAGTCAGGAGGTGAGTTACTTGTTGAGGATTCAAGCTAAGTGAATTAGAGAGAATGTGGGGAAACCTTTTTAACACAGAGGGTGGTGGGCGTCTGGAATTCACTGCCTGAGTTGGTGATGGAGGCAGAGACCATAAACTCTTTTAACAAGTACCTGAATTAACTCCACAGATGCTGGTAGCCCATCACCAAATCACCCTTTATTTACATGTGCATATTATTTGACACTGCAGCTCTGAGTGAGCAGAACCGCTAACACTTATATTCTTATCTGTCAGCCAGGGCTCCCTGATTGGACCAGGTTAATGGCCCCAATCAGGGAATTTATAGTCTATCAAGTCCAACTGGCTGACCTCATTACAACCACTACAACCCCAGCTCTTATATTTATGTGGTGAGTCCAGTTTTCCGTCAATAGTAAACTCCCCACAGGATGCTCATAGGGATGTGGGAGTGGGAGTGGGAGTGGGGAATGTCAAATTAGGGTATGGAAGAGGGGAACAACAGTGGTGCAATATGGAATGGAGGGATGACGTAGGAATGGAATGATGGAAGGGTACAAAAGGGAATGAAAGAGGGGAGACCTGAGGGAAATAGCAACAAGAATAAAGGAGAAGAAATAGAGTTTGGGAAGTATTTAAGGAATTAGGTAAGGAAAAAATGGGACTAGGAGAGAGATAAGGAAAAGTTGGTGGAGGCATGGGAATGGGGGATATGGAAACGGGAGGTGGCTATTCAAAATATGATGATTTTATGTTAGAACCAGAACTAGGGGGCATAGCCTCAAAATAAGAGGGAGCAAATTTAGGACTGTGCTGAGGAGGAACTTCTTCACCAAAAGGGTTGGGAATCTGTTGAATTCCCTGCCCAGTGAAGCAGCTGTGGATACCTCGTTGAATGTTTTTAAGGCAAAGATAGATTTTTGAACAGTAAAGGAATTAAGAGTTATGGTGAGCGGGCGGGTAAGTGGAGCTGAGTCCATGAAAAGATTAGCCATGATCTAATTGAATGGTGGAGTAGGCTTAAGGGCCAGACTCCTGCTCCTATTTCTTATGCTGTAACAAATCAGGGAGTCTGAGATTGGGCAACCAGTCAGACATGAGGACTGGAACAAGGGGCCAAAGAGAAAGAGAGAGTGAAACATGCAAAAGAGAACAAACTAAAAATAAAACATTCATACAGATAGAACATAGAACGGTACAGCACAGTACAGGCCCTTCGGCCCACGATGTTGTGCCGAACTTTTACCCTAATCCTAAGGTCTATCTAACCTCCACTCCTACCTTATACTATCATCCATATGCCTATCTAATAGCTGCTTAAACGCTCCTAATGAGGCCGACTCTACTACCCTCTCCGGCAACGCATTCCACGCCCGACCACTCTCTGAGTAAAGAATCTAAAGATATATGGCAGCTATCTGTATTTTAATGTAAACCTATTTGTTTACACTGTGTGAGATGTTGACATAATTAAATGGAATAAATTGGATTAAATATGAGATTGTTTTTAAAAGGATGATTAATGATGAATAACATGGTCAGCAGAGGATTAAAAAACAGAAATTGCTGCGAAAACTCAGCAGGTCTGGCAGTGTCTGTGGAGAGAAGTCGAGATGCCACTGTTGGACTGGAGTGGACAACGTCAGAAGTCCTGATGAAGAAGTGGGACTCTGAAAGCTTGTGATTTCAAAATAAATCTGTTGGACTATAACCCTGGTGTCGTGTGACTTCTGACTCTGTGGAGAGAAAGCAGAATTAAAGTTTTGGATCCAGTGACCCTTCCTCAGAATGTTAGTTTTTACAGAAATTTCTGTTTTTGTTTCAGATTTCCAGCATCCGCAGTTCTTACAGTTCAGTTTTCTGTTTTGACGATAAAGAAGGCTCAGGCAGAAGAAAGTTAATGTTTGAAGCACTGAGCAATAGAATCAGCTTTATACAAAATTTATCGCTGATCCCTCATCTTTTTAATCTCGCTCCACCTTCTGATTAAAGAGATTTATCTTTAATAAAAACTTAAGCTTTAATTTCTCCCTGTCTGCATGAAAATATTATAAACTGTATGCATTATGTTTACCATCTGAACTCATTGCTGTTAAAATTGTGATTGGATTTGATGTTCCATCTCGTGACTGTTTTTTAAACTAAAGAGGATTTTTTTCTCTTTTTGTTTCAGAAAGGAATTCCTCTAAACTTTGGCACTTAATTTCGCGACCCCCGCCTCTTTGCAACCATGTGAGCCTTGTCTCCCTCCTACTTCCGCCTGTGTGTAAATCAGGAGTCGAACATCGGACCCTAGACCTATCCTAGTGTCTGCTGAAAGTTGGTGCTGTGGGCTCTGACTCTGAATTAACACAACAGCCTCGGGAAGATCCGTTTAGAATCGCCAACTGTTTCAACCTGGAAACTACAAGTAAGCCAGCAAATATTATTTTTAAACATACCATTGTGCAAATATTATTTTAAACATACCATTGTACAAACGTAACACGATCTTTCCCAGAATTGGGAGAGTTGAGTGATGGGGTTCTGTCTGGAATTTTATCAGGGATGTAATGTAATGAACATCCCCAGGCGATGGATTTATAGGCAGAATTTAGAAAGGGGTGAGGGGTGGAAGACAGTGTTTAACTTGCAAACTCTGCCCTAATTTAAAGCCTATTACTGGTGGGATTTGGGGGAGCTGGGGGCTCTCAAAATTTTGTTCAAGCCTAACTTCACGGTTTCAGGAAATGTACAGGCGTCATGGGCTGTGATGGGATATGTTCTGTTTTTCACTTTTTTTCTGAGGCAGGGAAAGAGAGGGAGAGGCTGTTTTGATCAGTCCCACAGTCCAGGGCTGTGATTATTTAGCAAACCCAAATGATTTCCTCCGAGGAGCTTCCAATGAGACATCAGGAGTTCGGTAGTGAGAGGGGCAGCGAGGAATTTCGGAAGGAGGTTCCAAAACTTTAAGAGTCCTGCTGCCAGTAACCACACATTGCGAAAGACCAGGTCTGTTTTCGCGAAACTCTTCATTAGAGATGTTCAAATCGCCTCTCAACCTGCGAGGGACGTGTCCCTTTCACGTACCGTCACCGTTGCAATGTAAGGGACGCGGGCAGGCAGTATTGAGCACAGCAAGATCCCACTAGAAGCTTGTTTGTGAGCGATGGGGATTGGAGGATGGATCTTGGTCCGGATGTTTCCCTTCCTCTTCCTTCGAAATGTCCATCGGATTTCGTTCTACATCTACCTGAACTCTGGTGAAAGTTACTGATGTTGCAATAGAGGGATGAGGGGGCTTTTGTTAAGAGGGAGAGGAGGAGACTGGATTGTGCCTCTTGGAGTTGGTTAAAGGGGAGATTTTGTCACAAGGGGACTGAAAGGTTGTGGGTAGATCTGTGAATTCTCAACTGCTGGCAGGGAGGTTCTGCTGGAGCTGTATGAAATGTAGGCCCCTGCTGGAGTATTGTGTACAGCTCTGGAATCCACCTTCTAGGAGAGATGTGATTGCAACGGTGAGGGTGCAGAGGAGCTTTATCAGGATGTTGCCAGCGCTGGAGCATTTCTGTGATGAGAGATTGGACAGACTGGGGTTTCCTTGGAATCCTTAGTATACCTACAGTGCAGAAGGAGGCTATTCAGCCCATCAAGTCAATGCCAACCCTCCAAAGAGCATCCAATCCAGTGCCATACCCCTACCCTATCTCTGTATCCCTGCATTTCCCAAGGCCAATCCACCCTAACCTGCACACCTTTGGGAGGAAACTGGAGCACCCGAAGGAAACCCACGCAGACACAGGGAGGATGTGCAAACTCTGAAAGTCACCCGAGGGTGTAATCGAACCTGGGTCCCTGGCGCTGAGGCAGCAGCAGTTCCAACCACTGAGGAGATAGAGGAAGCTGAGCGGGGGACAAGATCGATATGTATAAAACCATAAGGGGCATGGATAGGGTAGACAGGAAGGAAACTTTCTCCTCAGTAGAAGGATCAATGACTGGGGCATAGATTGAAGGGACGGGGCAGAAGGGTTAGAGGGGATGTGAGGAAAAGGGTTTTTGCCCAGAGGGTGGTGGGAACCTGGAATTCACTACCTGTATGATGCAGAAACCCTTGTGACATTGGAGAAGTATTTAGATGCGCACTTGCAATGACAAGCCATGTGAGGTGGTGGGTCAAGTGCTGGAAAATGGGATTAGACTAGCTAGGTGGTTGTTTTTGAGCAAAGCATGTGAGATGGGCTGAAGGGTCTTTTTCTGTGTAGACCTCTGTGAATATATAAACCCCTTTTTTGCCCCATATCATGAGCATATAAGCTCATGAAGGCTCTTACGGCCCCAGTTGTAGTGTCTACGTTGCTGGGTCAGAAGGTCAAAGTCAAAAATCATACGACACCAGGTTATAGTCCAACAGGTTTATTTGAAAAAGTCCCATCTGCCATGGGAATGTGTCATAACATGCCTAAACGGATTGACTAAAAATACGATACTTTTTCTGTGACACCAGCAATCTGATCATGATTGACAACATCACCACATTAAGCTGATGTTTAGAAATTAAAGTAAGTATCCTACTTTGTTGTTATCTATTAACCAAGGTGTGCTTTCTTTACAATTGTGTTATGAATAATTGCTTATTACTGGCAAATTTGCTATTTGCTGAAATAGCAGATGTAGACACATGAAAGGAATGGGACTAGGTTAATTTAGGATATTGGGTCGGCGTGTCTAGTTGGACCGAAGATGGTCCCAATTTTGGAAGGTGCTGTCTGAGGATCTTTGGTGAATTTCTGCAGTCCATCTTGCAGATAGGGCACGCTGCTGTCGCTTAATATTGCTGGCGGAGGGAGTGGAAGCTTGTTAATGTGGCGCCAAACAAGTGGGCTGCTTCGTCTTGGATGCTGCCAAGCTTTTGAGTGTTGAAGGTGCCAAATGGCCTACCCCCTGTTCCAATTTCCCACATTATGTTTTTGTCACTCCCTGCTTGCGTGTACGCTCCCAGGTATCAGCAAGTGTAGCCTTCAAATTAATGCAAAGATCCTGAGGGGTCTGGATGTGGAGAATTTGTCGTCATTTCAGAATAAGTGGTTGCCCACAGTTTCATGTCGAGCTCTCCCGCCCCCGCCCTCTCCCTGTGAGATGCAGAGACACACTGGGCAAGTGGTTACGAGCCAGCAATGCAAAAATGCTCACTGGCTATTCCACCATAGAAGGCTTCACTGGGGGGTGGGGGGGGCATAAAATACACTTGTCCTACAAGGCTTTGTTGGATTATTAAGGACCAGGCCAGATCCCCTCAAAATATTTTGAGAAGACCCTAACTTTTTCTTATTTTAAAGGTAGATGTGAAGTGTGTGTTCCAGATGTGATGCAACTGGTCAAACCGCTTGATGTTAAGCAAAACACGAGTTATTTAAAGACTATCGTTATACACGAACAAAAGAGGAATTTGGAGTAACTGAACTGTTGGAAATCTTAACCGAATAATAGATACAGTACCTATTACTAATTAACTGTTCCAATATAGTAACATTCCATATACACCTTGGCAAAAGGGTACATTCAGACACCGATTCTTACAGGCAGCGTTCCAATCCAAGAGGGAATAACATCCGGAGAGATTTCCGAGAGAGGCACAGTTAGGAATCACTGACGGAAGCTTGCGACCATTCTGGGACCCAAACTGCTTCCAACTGCTATCGCTGAAAAACTAGAAAGCCTGATCTGAGAGAACTGGCCCTCCCCTTCCATTGTTAAACTGTTTTTCAAAAAAAACTCCTAAAGACCTGCTCTGATTGTTGACTTAGGCCATCTCCATAGCTGCTTCGTCGCCTCTGCCTTTACGACCTCTCCTTTCTTTAAAAGAAACCCAGGACAAAATAACGTCTTCAAAGTGACAGCATTGTCACATAGTTCTCTGTCCAGCTTGTTTCTCTCCTTAGGCCCAGGCTGCCTTAACTGGACTAGTGCGGACACAGCTCTGATGGGGGGCCCCCCTGGTTTCTATGAGCTGGTGTAGCATTGGTGTAGCACCCATGATGTAGAAGATCATAGAATCTCTACAGTGTGGAAACAGGCCCTTCAGCCCAACAAGTCCACACTGACCCTCGGAGCATCCTGCCCAGACCATGTCCCTGAATACTACGGGCGATTTAGCATGGCCAGCCCACTTACCCTGCACATCTTTGGACTGTGGGAGGAAACCAGAGCAAACCTGCACAGACACAGGGAGAATGTGCAAACTCCACACACAGTCGCCCGGGGCTGGAATTGAACCCAGGTCCCTGGCACTATGAGGCAGCAGTGCTGACCACTGAGCAGCCCATGCAATTGAGCATTCCAAGGCAATATATTGAGGGGTACAGATAGGTTTAATGCTAGGTGTCTTTTCCCTAGGGTTGGAGGATTTCAAGACTACGGGGCACGAGAGAGATTTTAAGAAAGACATGCAGGGCAAATTTCTTTACCCAGCGGATGGTTCACCTATGGAATGAACTTCCAGAGGAAGTAGTGGATATGGGTATAATTACAACTTTAAAGGACATTTGGATAAGTACATGAATAGGAAAGGTTTGGAGGGATATGGTCCAGGAAGCAGGCAGGTGGAGCTAGTTTAGTTTGGGATTATGTTCGGCATGGACTGGTTGGACCGAAGGATCTGTTTCCGTGCAGTATGACTTTATGACTCTATGACTTCACAGAAGGATTGCCAAACAAAGTTTGACTCTGAGCTGCAGGAGGAGATGCTGGGAGAGAGGACCAAAAGCTTGGTCAAGGAAGATGGGGAGGGATGGAGGAGAAGTTAAGATGTGTTGCAGGGGGCTGTGAGTGAGAGAATTCTGTAGTGCCATGTACTGAGCATTGCAATTGTCCGTTACTCTGCTAATGTTACTTGACTGTACCGTCTCCGTTAGCCTTTGAATGTGTGCTCGCCACTTCATTTACTGAAAATGAAAATTCCACCATCAGCCAAGAAGGGGTTGGGTCTGGGTGGGATGCTGTATGGAGGGGCGGTGTGAACTCGATGGCCTGAATGGCCTACTTCCACAGTGTATGGATTCTATGATTTGTGATTCCTCTGCCAACGTTCCAATAGGTCAGGGTGTTGGGGCTTCTGTGTTTAGCTGGAAAAATAACACTCCCACTGATTGCAAAGCCCATTGCTATGGGCCACACAGAAACTCTCTCCTTTCTCTTTGGAATTACAAAAAGCTTGCTCTCTTTGCTGATGAGAACAGGCTATCCCCAGGCGCGAGGTACTGATCCGGGAAGGTTAATATCTCATTTAGCACAATGGAATTAATCTATATTTCAGCACATAATCAGTGGATGGTATTATTTCAAGGACAGTTCTCAGTCTGTTATGACTTCTTTTTGCTCATTCACGAGATGTGGACGTCACTGGCTAGGCCAGCATTTGTTGCCCATCCCTAATTACCCAGAGGGCAATTAAGAGTCAACCACATTGCTGTGGGTCTGGAGTCACGTGTAGGCCAGACCAGGTCAGGATGGCAGTTTCCTTCCCTAAAGGACATTAGTGAACCAGATGGGTTTTGCCTGGATTCATGGTCATCATTAGATTCTTAATTCCAGATACTTACTGAATTCAGATCTCACCATCTGCTGTGGCGTGATTCGAACCCAGTTCCCCAGAACATTACCTGTGTCTCTGAATTAACAGTCCAGCGATAATACCACTGGACCATCGCCTCCCCCTAATTTACCAGCTCAGAGTGCTGATGTTGGTGGGGGAACAGGGGAACAAACGAGAGGAGTTCAGCTCATTTCTCGTTGTCCCCTCCTGCCTTTTCACTCTCTCTCGTGCCCTCTCTTGCTCATGCCCTCTCTTGCTCACGCCCTCTCGTTAGCTTTCTTTGTCTTTCTCTCTTTCCTTGGTTTTACCCCATTCCTGCTGCTCTTACCTCCCCAAGGGTCTGGTTCTGGGGCTGACCAGGCAGTTCCCTGGATGCAGCTCGCAGTGCAGCTCATCAGTATCTGACTTTGAGGTGGGAAACGATGGAGGAGCTCAAGAGGGAATTGAAGGGCTTGGGAGTCTGTTGGATGGAGGTCCTCGGGAGGGGTGGGGGATGGAGGGCCTCGGGGCGGGGAGGGGAAGCTGTGGGACAGAGGGCCTCTGGGGTGGTGGGTGGCGGGGGCAGGTGCTGTGGGACAGATGGCCTCGGGAGGGGGGCGGTGCTGTGGGACAGAGGGCCTTGGGGAGTGGAATTGAGGGGCTCGAGGTGGGCTGTGAAGTGGAGGGTCTCGGGGGGTGGTGGAATTGAGCGCCTTAAGGCGTGTAGGATGGAGGGACTTGGGTGGAAAATTGAGGGGCTCGGGGGTGGAGGGAGCTGTGAGAATTGAGAGGCCTTGGGTGGGGAATTGAGGGTCTTGCTCGGGAATTAAGGTGATCGGGGACTTGGGATTTGAGGGGCTGGGGGCTCGGGAGAATTGAGAGTCTTGGCGGGTGATGGAGGGGCTCAGGAGGGATTCAGGATATGTCTGGATTGAAGGAGGGTTTTGGAGGTGAAGGAGGGGCTCGGGGGTGGAAAAAGGAGTTTAGGGTGATGAGGTTAGGGGTTGTTGGGGTTGGAAGAGGGGGTCAGAATATTTGGGCAAAGGGGGCACGGGCACTGGGTGGGGCAGGGAAGGTGAGAGTATTTTTTTGGGTGTGTGGTGAAGGAAGGTTCAGAGATAAGGCGAAGGATGCCTGGGATTGCTGGGCAGAGGTGGAGCCAGGGTAATTGCCCCTGTGTGTCTGTCTGATCCGCAATGGGATATAGCATGTGCTGATTTCAGACAGGAACCGATCTGTTATTAATCATGGCTGGGTGTCTGGCTGAAACCAATGTCAGAATCATTTAAAAACTAGCACTGGGCAGGCACTGTGGTTCTGTACCAGCTCTATATGTATGGAGTTGGTGTGTGGCCCCAGCACAGGCTCCATGGTCACAGAGAGACCTACTTGTTGGCCATCCCTAATTGCCCTGAAACTGAGCGCCTCACTGGGCTATGATCCCCTACCAATTTTCAAACCCTCGAAGTTCCAAAAGGTTTTGCAGCCGATTCAACCATTTTGAAAGTGTGTGCCCTGTTGTAATGTAAGAACATGGAAGCTCAGTTGAGCGTAGCAAAATTTCACAGCCTGTCTGTTAGTTGATGAATAAATATTATCCAGGACAACAGCTCCTGCTCCTCTACAAAACAGCAGTCACTGGATCTTTAACGTCCGCATGAGAAAGCAGACGTGGTGTTGGTTTTAACATTCTCAGCTGGAAAACAGACCCTTTCGCACTGCAGCACCCCCTCAGTGGGGCATTAGGAGGTTCTCTGGAATGGAGCCTTGAAACTCGAGAGGTGAGGGAGCGACAGACTGCGTCAGAGCCAACACCTCAAATAGCAGTCCAAGTTTGGCTTTGATAGATTTTATGGCAGCTGCTGGCTTTGCAACAGGATCTCACTTTCAGCGAACAAAACAGAAAAATACATCAAGTGCTGCCGGGGGCATGGAAACTTTAATAGGAATTGTTTAGCAGTGACTGTTATCGCCTCAGTGTTTAGCAGAGAGAGGAGCTTAATTGGAAACAGATGAACATTTTCTATGAGAATGCTGGTCAGTTGAATGTTGATCCTTCTCTCAACAGTCAACTCCTGCCTCCCTCTCTCCCTGTCCTTCTTGCAGCTGCTTTCTTGAGTCTGCAATCTGAGCATCTCCAAGTGTTTCCAGTCTTGTCCCTCCTAAGCTCCTCGACTATTATCTTCATCTTCTTGTTTGCATCTTCGCTGCACTGACATCAAAGCTCATCACACTGTCTCTCGCTCGCTCTCTTGCTCTCAGCTCCTCAAAACTGGGAACTCATCATTGACCCCGGCTCTTCCTTCAAAGATCACCCGTCTTAATCTCCTGCTGCGGCATGTTTAGGGCTCCTACAAAGTGCATTGGTCGATTAGGGTCATGGCCGTGTCAATGGACTGGTAATCCAGAGGCCCAGGCTAATGCTCTGAGTCAGGAGTCCCACGACACCAGGTTATAGTCCAGCAGGTTTATTTGAAATCACAAGCTTTCGGAGTGCTCATCAGGTGAAGTGGCCAGGCAAAGACTTCACTGGAAGAAGGAGTGAGGCTCTGAAATGCTTGTGATTTCAAAAAAAACCTGTTGGACTACAACCTGGCGTCGTGTGACTCCTGACCTTGTGCACCTCAGTCCAACACCGGCACCTCCACATCCGTGCTCTGAGGACCTGGGTTCAAATCCCCCCACGGCATCTGGTAGAATTTAAAGTCATTTAATGTACCTTTTTATTTGTAAAATTTTAAAAAGTACGTTGAAACATGTTGTAATCATTAAGTTATGAAAAGTCAAATGCAATTCACCTTGTGTGAATACAGCATGTTCGACTCTTGGGAGCCTCAGTAGAATTGTAATATTCTTGATATTTACAATATACATTCCATAGCAGGCTTACAGTCCAAGGGGAAATCATTTCAAATTGAATAATTAAAATAATTAGAGTGAAATAGAATTTTTTTCCCCTATTTGCAGTATATTCCAGTCTGAAGTGTGTTAGTATGACTGCTGATGTGGACAGTTAATATTCTGTGTCAGGATAGACTCTACAGTCAGCATCTTATCGCCTGTGCATGGTCCACCCATATTCAGGTCTATCATTGAGCTGTCGGTGCCTTTATCAAGAGAGAAAACTGCTGTCTGTATTGTTCCAGCTGGTTTCTTCATTGCTTTGCTATCTGCTGCTTGCCTGGGTTTGATGATTTTGGCATTCTTACAAACTATTTTAAAGTTTGTACAGCCTCTGGTTTGTCCTCAAATATCCTACAGCTTCAAGATGATTTTGTAGTTTGCAGTTAATGTGATGAAGCGGTTTTTCAGAAACAAAATTGCATGAAATGTGTTTTTCTTTTATGAGATGTGGGTGTCGCTGCCAAGGCCTGCATCACTTGCTTGTCCCTAATTGCCCTTGAACTCTGGCTTGCTGAGCCACTCGCAGGGAGCAGTTAAGAAACAACCTCCTCCCAACCTCCCCTTTTTTCCCCCCCCCCACCTCCGATGCTTTCAATTCCCCTCCCTTCATCCCCCTGTCTCTGCTGCCTACTCTCTGCCCATTCCTCACTCCTCCCTTGCCCCCCCCAAAATCATTGACGTGTTTCCATTGTTTGCTGCTGCCTGATAACCCACTCAGCTGCACTCTGACAGCCTCCCGCTCCGACACTGTCACCAGGATAGTTACAGCTTGAAGCTGCCTTTTGTGGTCTGACGCAGAATGTTTCAGGCTGTGCTTAAATTGATGCAATCTGCTTAACTGTCTGTGTGAGTGATCCCAGCTTTTAGCCTGAGCTCCTGGTGATTACGCTTCCTGATATCCCTCATCCTTCACAGGGCATCCACTCAACATTTCACCTCTTGCCTACTTTGTGTGTGAAAGCAACTTCATCTCCTTGGATCCACCCCTCTCAAGGCCAGCTTTTTAAGCTGGCCAATGCCATTAACCCACAAGGCAATCTGCAACCCCAATCTGTGTCTTCCCCCAACTCCATTTTGGTTTGGAGACAATAAGGACTGCAGATGCTGGAAGCCAGAATCAATGGATGTGAAGCTGGAAGAGCACAACAGGTCACACAACGTCTGAGGAGGGAAGCAAATGTTTTGGTCCTGATGAACGATTTCGGCCGGAAATGTTGACTTTCCTTGGCTGCTGCCTGACCTGCTGTGCTCTTCCAGCTTCACATCTGTTGACTCCATTTTGGGTTAGCTGTCTCCCACTGTTTCCTACCTCTCTCTCACCTTTGATGGTCTGCATCACCCCTTAACAGGCTTTGCACATAAATTGAATAATTTGGAAAACACGGGCGATAAACAAGGTGAAACAAAAATACTATGGCTGATTTGGTGATAGGGGAAAAGAATGTTCATGTACTTGTAAGACCACTTCAGGGTATGAAGAGAACATGGAGTGGAGAGAGGGGGAAGAAAGAAAGGGAAATAAAAAGGGAATAGAAAGACTTCTGGGGGACATAGGGACAGTTATGGATTGTAACCGGGCTGCTGTGGTGAGACAGGAAGCCTGAGTTCAAGCCCCACCTGCTCCAAAGGTGTGTTGTAACATCTCTGAACAGGTCATTTAGAAAATATCAACACAACTGCCCCCTTCAAGAACCTCGGCTATTCTCCTGATATTCTCCCCCCCCCCACCTAATAGTCTGTGACATCAGTGGGTGGAGCTTAATGTGATCTCTGACATTAAACTGTTTCAGAACTGTTAGCTAATACAGGAACATCCACATTCCAAAGACCTCTCTTTGCATCTGCAGACCTTTCCGTACTTTCCAGTCAGCAGGAAAGTGGATAGAAAGCAGCATCTTATGAGATTTTGTTCCGGGCTTGAGCTTTCTTGTCAACACACCTTTTCTCTTCACAAAAATATTTCTATCCTCCATCTAATTTCTGTCTGCATCACATCTTCCATCTTCTCTTCTCATTTATGTTAAATGAACAAAGGTTGTCTACCTGTTCCACTTGGACGTTCATTCTCACTCTAGATTCTTCTCATCTATACATTCAAGCTACCATTGCTTTCGTCCGTTTGATGTTTGTACTCAATTCATGTTCTTATCTTCTAGATTTTCCTCGATGCATGATGTTTTATAAGGCTTCTTCTGATTTTCCAAGTGGCCTTGGCACCTTTCAACATTCCGTGAAAATGTTTCCTACGTTTCCCCTAAGCTACTTCAGTTGACTGTATCATGCTTTGGGTGGCCCTGAGGCTATGAAAGGTGCAATAAAAATACAGGACTGTCTTCTTTATATGCCATTTTCCTTTGTGGCACTGTTTCAATAGTGACTGAATCAGTGAATGCAGTGCCAAGCACGTGGGCTGCTTTGTCCTGGTTGGTGCCCACATCATTTTTAAGTGTTGTTGAAGCTGCACCCATCCAGGCACGTGGGCAGTATTCCGTCACACTCCTGACGTGTGCCTTGTAGGTGGTGGATAGATTTTGGGAAGTCAAGAGTTGAGTTAGTCATCGGAAAATCCTCAGCCTCTGACCTGCTGTTATAGCCAGAGTAGTTTTATGATTTTAAGGTTACATTTTGTCAAAGCTTTTCATTTTGCATTCATCAGAACAATGTGCAAGAATGCCAATGTAAATGAGAACAATTGTCAGGCCCGCAGTGCATCACACTGGTGCATACTAGAGCCTACTCACATTGTACATGTAGAACACAGCCCCGTACTTTCCGAACAAGATGTGTATATGCTTTGAGATAACAAGGCGTGGGGCTGGATGAACAC
>JAHRHZ010000008.1:17093574-17169663 GCA_024137785.1 Ginglymostoma cirratum | reverse complement strand
TGCTCCTATGATGCTGCTTGACCTGCTGTGTTCATCCAGCCCCACGCCTTGTTATCTCGGATTCTCCAGCATCTGCAGTACCTTTTTATCTCTGTGTATATGCTTTGCGCCTGTTTCACCTTACATAGATGAAACCGATGTAGAAACAGAATTATATATAAGCCATTCTCTGATTTGTTCCTCAGAACAATGCTTCAACCAAGCAGAGCCAGCTTGCCTGGTTTAAATTTAAACAAAGCTTGGCAGTTAACTATCGATCATCATTTACCTGGTTCACACTCTGTGGCAATGCCTACACAAATCAATCAGCATTCTTTCCTCCAACAACATTCAGGGTTCCATAGAAATCTTGCATCTGAAGTGAAAAGGTCATGTTGGACTTGAAATGTTTACACTCTCTTTCTTGCTCCACAGATGCTGCCAGACCTGCTGCAGTTTCTCTAGCATTCTCTGTTTGTTTCGACATCAAATATTACTCCACTTTACCCTGGCATTCCTGCAAATGCCCTGAAGGTGTAAAGCTTTAATGATACAAGATTGTGTTTCTTTTTGCAGTCATACTCATGTTTTGTATCAGCAAACGACTAGTTATATGATGATGGATGTGTGGGGAAAGGAGAATTTACATCATTTTTAAAAATAAATGAGGGTATTTTAGCTCAAGAAAGCACATCCCGTAATATTAAAACAAAACAGAAAATGTATTAAATGTAAAGCTTTTTGATTTGGGTTTGCTTTTACATTCTATCTGTGGTGATAGAGTGGCTTCTTGGTCTGAATTTTGTATGATTTCCCCCTGGAATATTTATTGAGCTGCGGTTACCATGGAATCTGTGCCTGCATTTCCTGTTCTCAGGGTCTGAGGCCCCCTCTCTCTCAATAGGTCACTTCCTCCAACGTTATTAATAGTGTTAGCTGAGATTAGCTCGCTGTGAGTTTGAAAGTGCTGAGTGTGCCTTTTGAGCAGGGCTCCACAGCCAGGGTCATCTCGACCCTTCATCTCCTATGACATCTTGTGAGGGTGGGAACTTGTAGTCAGGCAAGCTGCCTGCCTTGCTATAGCGCCTCTGACACCGTGAAGCTACCTAAGGTGGATGGGATGGCTAACAAAATTTGACAGTGAGCCTCGTGGAGTGATATTAGACTGGCGACCAAAGGCCTGATTTAAGAATTTAGATTTTTTTTTTTTAAGGAGCAAATCCAAAGTTTGAGATCCAGGCAGCGCTGGCTGTGATGGAGGGAGGAGAATTGAAGATGTGCAGGACATGGATTGAGGTACAAACACAGAATACCATAGAAACCCACCAGGTCCAGCAGCGTTTGTGGAGAGAGAGAAACAGAGTTAATGTTTCATGTTTAGTACGACTTTTTCAGAACTGAATAAGAATCAGACTGGACTCGAAACATTAACTCTTGTTTCTTGTCCACAGATGCTGCCAGACTTGCTGAGTTTCACCAACATTCTCTGTTTGTTTCAGATTTCCAGCGTCCACAGTAGCTTTGCTTCTTTCTATGTTGTGTAAGACAGTTCACTCTGAAGGGTTAACTCTGAAACTATTGTGTAGCTCTGCCCACAGGGATATAATTGACAATTTCTGGGAGGAGCTGGTCAGTTTCAGTCGCCTCTTGAGTTGTTCTAGTTTGTTACGTTAACTGTAGAGGTAAGTCTAACTGATATAGCTGCTGTCATCTCCTTGGAGATGTTCATTGTCGTTTCTCAGTGTGATGAAACAGTATGGTCCATTAGGACTGTGGTGACTTTACCTGTAAGAGGTTTGGTTAGCTTAGTTGGAATGACAGCTGGGTTGAAATGCAGAGTGGTACTAACAGCGAGAGTTCAATTCCAGCTGATGTTACCATGAAGAACTCTCCTTCTCAACCTTTTCTCTCACCTGAGGTATGGTGACCCTCCCGGTTAAACCACCACCAGTTATCTCTCACTAATGAGAGGGTAGCTGTCTAGTCCACAAGTGCAATGGCGGCTTTACCTTTTATTAACCTTTTGTGATTGATGCAGTAGGTCACCATGTAGACAATATGTTGATAACACAGTGCGGAGCTGGATGAACACAGCAGGGCAGGCAGCATCAGAGGAGCAGGGAAGTTGACATTTCGGGTCGGGACCCGAAGAAGTCCTATGTGTTTCTAAATCCCCTTTCACAACTTCAGGAACTTACAAAGGGTTTGAAGGCCAACTTGACGTGGTTGCTGTTGTAAATTGGGAAATGTGATCATGCACAGCAAGCTTCCACGCACGGCGCAGTAGTAATGGCAGCAGATGGTAGAATGTGAATTCAGTGAAAATGTGGAATTAAGATCTAATGATGATCATAGAATCCAGTGTCGATTGTTGGGGGAAAAACCCATTTTCTGAAGAAGGGTCCAGACCCGAAACGTCAGCTTTCCTGCTCTGCTGCTGCCTGGCCTACTGTGTTCATCCAGCTCCACACCTTGTTATCTCAGACTCCAGCATCGGCAGTTCCTACTACCCCATTTGGCTCATTAATGCCCTTTAGGGAAGCAAACTGCCATCCTTACCTGGTCTGGTCTACATGTGACTCCAGACCCACAGCAATGTGGTTGACTCTTAACTGGCCTAGCCAGCAATTTCCTCATCCCATGAATGAATTTTATTTAAAATGCATTTTACAATGCCCTTGCTGTACTGCAGTGAAAGAGAGTGTATATTGGAGGAGGAAGGGGTAAACTCTGAGAAGAGAGGTGCTCCATCATTTTCCAAATGAACAGCAAGAATCATTTGACATTGCGAAGCCAAGCCAGAGCAAAGATGCAGCCTTCTGCATTTTTATTTGATTTTGCAGTGAGCCTGGGGAATAAATTACATTTACTATAAGTCAAACTTTCCACTGTCAGCTCCCCAGCCCTGAGCTGTCCTCCCAATCAGGTCCAGCAACTATCTAGGTGCTGTGCCAGGTTTGACAAAACTCAGCAAGGCAATATAACGGGAGGCTCATATTTCTGATTCTCTGCTGACTAGAGACAGACATAAGTCCCTCACTTTATGACTACAGTGTTTATTCTTCAACTTTCTTGGTCCTGACTATTTAAACTTCCACAAATGTCTCTCACTGTTTCCCTCCTCTCATATTCATTTGTCCCCCATGTCTGCTCTGTCTTTCTCTGTCTACATTTTCAAACTCTTTCTCTCACTGTTACCCCAAAGTTTTATCCTATTCTCTACCTTCCTTGTATTTGTCTTTCTCTTGCTCTGTTCTTTCTCTGTCTTTCTTTGTGTGTTCATTCCCTCTTGCTTACCCCCTCCATGAATTCTCTCTTGCACTCTTTTTCTCTCCCCGTCTTTTCTCTCTTTTTTTCTCTCCCCGTCTTTTCTCTCTTTTTTTCTCTCCCCGTCTTTTCTCTCCCCGTCTTTTTTTCTCTCCCCGTCTTTTCTCTCCCCGTCTTTTCTCTCTTTTTTTCTCTCCCCGTCTTTTCTCTCTTTTTTTTCTCTCCCCGTCTTTTCTCTCTTTTTTTCTCTCCCCGTCTTTTCTCTCTTTTTTCCTCTCCATGTTGTGTCTCCTCTCTCTCTCTCTGACACACACACACTGTCTGAGGTTCTGTCCATGACAGCTTTGAATAAATTAGTGAATATTTCCTAAACCTTTGCCTTTACACACAAAAGCCTCAGCCAAGAACTAAAGTCACTTCAAGGCTAAGTGCGGCTTACTTTCTTCAGACAGCAAGCAGCTAAACTGTTCCCTCATGGTGAGAGGTCAGGGTCTCCCGAGGTCAAACAATAGCAATTATTTAGCTGTTCTCTGCAGTCTTCACTTCCATCACCAAGTGCATCAGCAAAATACAGCAGACAAAGGGAATCTAAAATAAAAACAAAAGATAAAAACAATAGGCTGCAGACTAAAGATCATGAGGCTGAGACATTAACTCTGTTTTTCTCACTCTCTGCTCTCGTGCTGTCAAATGTTTCCAGCATTTTGTGTTCCAATTATTTGCCAGATGGGTTTTGTGTTGGATGTGGTGTTAATCTACAAGTACCTTAACATTATAACAGAGGAGGAAAAATGTTCTCCGAAGAGTCCTAACAAATATTTATCTGGATATTGGCATCAGTGCAAACAAGTCACCTGGGTGCCATTAGTCTGTGGGAGCTTGCTGTAAAAGGTTGGCTGTCATTAAAGAATTGTTGAATGATGAAAGCACTGCCTGAGGCCTTTTGGCCCACTGTATCCATGGCAGCTCTTTGCAAGAGCAACTCGCCCTGTCCCACTCCCTCACCCTTTCCCTGCAAAGATTGGATATGGAGAAGATGTTTCCACGCGTAGGAGAGACTAGGACCTGAAGGCACAGCCTCAGGGACGGCCCTTTACAACTGGGATGAGGAGGAAGTTCTTTAGCCAGATCATGATGAATCTGTGAAACTCGTTGCCACAGAAGGCTGTGCAGGTCAAATTATTTAGTGTATTTAAGACCGAGATAGACAGGTTCTTGATTAGTAAGCGAATCAAGCATTACAGGGAGATGGTAGGAGAATGCGGGTGAGAAACAATTCAGCCTTGACTGAATGGTAGAGCAAACTCGATGAGCCAAATGGCCATAGTCTGTTCCTATATCTTATGGTCTTATGGCTCCTTAGGCAGTACCTTTGAAACCCATGACCTCTCCAATCCAGAAGGACAAGGGCAGCAGATATATGGGAACACCACCCCTTGCAAGTTCCCCTCCAACCCATTCACTATCCTGACTTGGAAATATATTGCCATTCCTTCTGTGTTGCTGGGTCAAAATCCTGGAATTTTCTTCCGTAAAGGCGTCATGGGTGTCTCTGCCATGAGACACTGTAGCTCACTACCACTTTCTTAAGGCAATTAGGGATGGACAATAAATGCTCCTAAATGAATAAAAGGAACCACCATGGAACAGCCCCACTGTCCTCCTGGAATGCTGTGTTCCTCCACAAGTCGATCTGTTTCTGCCTTCCCCATTCCTTCATCCATTTTTGGAGCCATTGTTTCCCAGTTGGCTGGGCCCTGGGTTCTGGGACTCCCTTGGCAGACCTTTCTGCATCTCCTTGTTTTTTTTTTTCCCTTCCTCTGACCACTTTATGTCAAAGTTTTCCCTTCCTTACATTCTAGCTTAGCATCTTGGCATGTTGTACACAATTACCGGCGCTGCATAAATGCAGGTTGTTGTTGGAACTGGGGGGGGCACTCTGTATCAATAAAATTGGGCCCTAACAGAACCAAGTCCTTCCGAGGAGGAAGGTTTATAAACTCAACAGAACTGGGAAGTGTTGAGCAACCTTGTTCTGATATTATATAATGATGATTAAGTCAAAGATAAATTAACAGTTTGACAGGTCTTTGACTATGACCTTGTGACTCAGTGTGTGTCCCTGTGGTTAAGCAGTGATGATCGTGCTGTTGTTTAGGTTGTATTTCGGTCCTGTGTGAAATTCCAGAACATTCCAGAGGAAATGGATAGCAGACCTCATCCTGGTTGTGAATTTGACTTCATACAAACATATATATGGTAAAAGGTTGCACTGTCGATGCTCCCTGAATGGGATCTTCCAGACAGCAACGACTATTAAATAAAGCTCACTTCCTACTTCAATATCGCTCCCTCTCATCACTCACCTCTCCCTTATATTTGGGTGTTTAATCCTCAGTTATGGACAAACACAATTTGTCCAGTTTGCTGGCCTGATAATAGGGACAAGTCATTTCAGACTCTATGTGTGTGTGTGTGTGTGTGTGTGTGTGTGTGTGTCTATATACATGTGTCAGTCTCTCTGACTTTCTGTGTGGTCTCTTTAACGATGTGTGAGGGTGGGTGTCTCTGACTGTTGTCTGTGTTGGGGGCCTATCGGGTCAGGGGGTCCGTGTGTTTCTGTGTGTCTGGCTTTCTGTGTGTATCTCTAACTGTGTGAGGAAGGGTGTCTCTGTTTGTGTGGGGTGTGTATATGGGTGGTGACTGTGCATGGGGCAGAGGGTCCTCCTATGTGTTTGTCTGTGCCTCTGAACCTGTCGGTCTCCGTGCCTGACACACTGCCCCATTTGGTGGCTGACACTCCAGTATTAGTTTTCTCTGTGAGCAGTACAGGATATGCCTCCATTGTTTTCACAGTGAGGGGCTGTGACCGAGAAACTGCTTCTATTTCGCTCGCACTACACTCCATTCAGCCCATTGTATCCATGCTGTTCAACAAGAAGCCACCCATCCAAACGTCACTTCCCAGGTCCTTGTCCATAGCCTCTTTGGCACTTCACCTGCACGTCCAATACAATAGAACATAATATATAATATAATCATATAAAATATGATAGTGTAAGAGTTTGTGTCAGATTGTGTGATAAGTTAATGAGACCATCATCACTGGAAGGAATACAGTGTCACATAGTCTTGCTGACCCTCTCCTGCAGGCAAGATACATTCGCAGTCAAATTGTTCTTGCATGCAGATTTGCTTTCCTTGCCCCAGCAGACTGTGTTTCAAAGAAATGTGTTCGTACTTCATACGATTGTGGCTTGTTGTGTGATTTCAGACGGAATTTACTTTCACTTCAAAAATACTAGCCATTAAAAGACATTACACAAACCATGGTGCCAGCAGTGGCCAGCTGAAACTGTGTGGATTTTCAAAGTTGCCAGAGGCCCAGATACTGTAGGAAACAGAGGGAGATTGAGAACAGGAATTATGGGATGAGTCAGAGTGGCTGTGAATTTTCCAGCCTTCAGTGCTGTGGAAATGAGAGGTGAAATGGGATAGAATTGGAATTTCTTCCAGTCTTAGTGGCAAAACGACGAAATGGCTGCAGAATTGAGTAGGAAGTCTGTTATTGTCAGTGCTGGGCAAGGAGTGCTAACAAGCTGTATTGTGGTCTGGTCCTCACTGGGAAGCAGAAATATCAGACTACAGAAATGTTGAACTCTTCAACGGCGCAATTTGAACTCGCCACCAAGGAATATTGCAAAAGTGCCAGCAAAAAGATTGAGACCAGAATACAGGATGTAAATGTTGCACAGAGCACCATGCAAAAGAAAGGAAGTTACTGTATGTGCAACATGGTGGAAGTGGTGTTTTAACTGTAATAAGTTGAATCCCTTTGTACGAGAGTGTGGTGCTAGAAAGCTGCAAAGCAACCCTCAAAAGAGAACTGCTGGAGAAATGCCATGTGATGATCATTCTACACTATGCAACACTCAGGCCATAGTCAATCTAAAGAGGATAAGTGCATTGACTGCTCGAATTATTATCGCCGAAGGAGAGCATCAAGTGAGTGTGAAGTGTCAGATACTGGGTACTTCATCCAACAGCAAGAGCATTGCAGTTCCTTTTGTGAAGTGGCTTTGTAAACGAAGGCTCAGGAGTTGACGGTCTAGTGGTATTATCGCTGGGCTGTTAATCCAGAGACCCAGGTAATGTTCTGGGGACCTGGGTTCAAATCCTGCCACAGCAGATGGTGGAATGTGAATTCAATAAAAATCTAGAATTAAGAGTCTAATAATGACCAAGAATTCATTGTTGATTGTAGGAAAAACCTGTCTGAATCACTAACGCTCACAAAAGTCTGGAATTAAAAGTGTAATCATGACTATGACTCTATTGTCAATTGTCAGGAAAAACCCATCTGCTTCACTAATGTCCCTGCTTGCTCCCCTATTGCTGAGAGCAATGGGAAGTGAAAATCTGAGAGCCAAGTTACAAATGCTTTGACCATGAATCACAGAATCCCCACAGTGTGGAAGCAGGCCACTCAGCCCATTGAATCCAGACCAAAGAACATGCCAACCAGACCCCCAGCCCTGTACCCTTTTCCTGTAACCCTGCATTTCCCATACCTGCACTCTATGGCCAATCCACCCTAACCTGCACATCTTTGGACAGGTGGGAAAGTGGGAATCGGAAATTTTTTTTTTTTTTTGCTTTTGATCACTTCACCTTTCGCCAGCTCCAAACGTTTTGTCCAGTTAAGTATTTTTGGAGTGCAGCCACAAGCTGCAATACAGGTTTGCATTGTAGAATCCCAACAGTGCAGAAAGAGGCCTTTTTGCCCACTAAGTCTGTACCAACCCGGTGAAGAGCACACAATCCAGGCCCAAGTCCCACCCCATAATCCCTCATGGGATTTTTAACCATGGCACATTGCTGGATGCTATAGGGCAAATTATTTTTTTTAAGCATGGCCGATCCACCTAACCTGCACAACTTTGGGCTGCGGGAGGAAACCGGAGCACCCAGAGGAAACCCACACAGACACTGGGTGGAATCGAACCCAGGTCCTCAGTGCTGTGAAGCAGTGATGCTGACCACTGGGCCACCATGCCACCCAGGAACATAAATGTGGTGGTGACCAGATAGTCTCTGTTTTAGTGAACTTGGGTGAGTAATTAAATATTTGCCACGCAATGAGAGAGAACACCCCATCCCCCCCTCAGAAGTGTCCATGAGAGAAGTTCAGTTTAACATCTCATCCTGCTTCAGGGTGTTTTGTTCTCCAGACAATCAAGGACAGGCAGTAGATCCATCGAACAGGAAAGCAAAGAACAAGCCATTTGGCTCATTGAGTCGGTGCTGGTTTTATTTTAAGGAACCATCCAGATAAATGCACCTTTGGCAGCATCATCCATATTCAGAGGCCACAAAATGAGAAGAATGTATATGATTTGCACTGACCTGTTCTGCCAAAGATGGTATCACCTCCATTTGCTTTCTCTCTTAGGCCCCAAGCAGCTCAATATGGGTCAAAGCTGTCTGCAATGTACAAAATATCTGCTGTTCATCTTCAACCTCATCTTTTGGGTGAGTGAACCCTTATCTGTCTTTTTTTTTGTTTGGTAAGTTTGTGTTCAGCCAGGAGCATAGCGAGGTCAGCATTGGCATGGAGGAAGGTGCTGTCCAAACAGATAAAGTGTTTGTAGACCATTCCTGCTGTGCTAGTCTCCATGGGAGATTGCCCAGACAGGAGTTACTCTGGAACCTGGCTCCTTGGATGCTGGATTAAGAGGCCCCTTGCTACGAATAAGATCCTTAGAGACATTCCACACTGTCACAGTCATGGCCTTCACATGGGGCTGTCATTGCCCTGTTCTGACACATTCAGGGCTAGGGCTGTCCAGTGTTGCAGCTCAACTGGTGACAATAGCCTACTGGCATCATTGCCAGAGCATTAATCCAGAGATCCACGTGCTATTCGGGGGAAACTCAGCTTCGAATCCTCATAGTGTGGAAGCAGACCATTCAGCCCATCAACTCCATACCAACTCTCTGAAGAACATCCCACCCAGACCCACCCCTCCCTTTCCCTGTAACCTTGCATTTTCCATGGCCAATCCACCTAGCCTGCACATGCCTGCACACTACAGGCAATTTAGCACGGCCAATCCACCCTAACTCGCACATCTTTGAACTGTGGGAGGAAACCAGAGCACCCAGAGGAAACTCTCTCAGACATGGGGAGAACGTGCAAACTCCACACAGACAGTTCCCTGAGGGTGGAATTGAACCCAAGCCCTTGGTGCTGTGAGGCAGCAGTGCTAACCACTGAGCCACCGTGCCGCCCAGTGAATCCGTCAGATGGTGAAGTTTTAATTCAGTTTTTTTAAGATCTGGAATTAACAGTCTAAGAATGACCATGGTCAATTGTCTGAAAATAAAAATCTGGTTCATTAATGTCTTTACACTGGTCTGGCCTACATGGGACTCCAGACTCTCAGCAATGCGGTTGACTCTTAATTGCCCTCTGGGCAATTAGGGATGGGCCTGGCCGGAGTCATTCACATTCTGTGGCTGAACGTGTTGGTGAATGCAAAGACCCAACAAGTCACTGCCTGAATCTCCTTCCCTCTGATATTTCTCTTCGTGAAAATCATGACCTCTCCAGAAAGATGTCATTTCATCTGCAATGAAAACAAGTCCAAACTCATCGAAATAATCGGCAAAATCTGATTATCTCCTGGCCTCCAGTAAAGGAGGAGAGCCAAAATTCTTCTAATGCTGAAAAACAGCTGATTTAAAAATGTATGTTATTCACGAAATATCAGGCTTGACAAAGTGCCAGCAAGATTAAATTTCAAGATAAAACATCGGGTAGTAAATCCCTTGATGCTACCCCATTAATGAGGTAGGAGACCCCTCCTTTAACAGTTCAAGAGCTCTCTGGATCTTCCTCGTGAGCCCAACTGCTGAGGGGGCGTGGGGTTGTGGATGGGGACTGGGTCTCAATGATAGGCTTTTACTGCACTGCAACTGTGTACAGAGTTTGTGCCAAGCGTGATAGACTTTGGCTTTTGACCATGTTGTGTTCCAAACTGTCAAGGGAAGATGGGAGCCATGCCCAACAATTAACAGCAACCAAATGCAACTCATGGGACATGGGGATTAGGGATTAGCTCTTGAAAAAAACCCTAACCCAGTGTCATGACATTATTCTGAAGTATGGAGATGACCTTGGCATGTATTGCATTTGACCGGTGCCACAGTTACTAAAATTAAAGCTTTGTATTAGAACCCAAAGCCCCTCACAGCCAAAGATGTGTCATTTGTGGAGTGCAAATTTGAGCCAGAAAGTCAGGGGTTCAATTTACCCGTCTGGAGACCTTGAATCCAAAAGCAAGGCTGAGGGAACACTGCACCGTTTCAACATGATAAATAAAATCAGGATTAGCCTACTCAGGCCTGCTTCGCCAGTCATTATGATCACAGCTGACCAACAGCCTCAGCTTCACTTTCCTGCCCACCTCCCCATATTCCTCGACTCCCCTGAGAGATAACAAATCTATTGATCTCTGCCTCAAATATGTTCAATGTTGGAGTAAAGTCACCATTGTCCTACAGGTCTGTTCCTCTCATTTTAGAGAGAAACAACAGGTGGTGGTTTAACCTGAGGGTTGTCACACCTCAGATGAGGGGAGTGAGGTTGAGAAGGAGAGTCCTTCATGGTAAATTGAGATGCTGCGTGAGTTGAATCCATGCCAAAGGAATTACTCTGCATCGCTAACCAGTCATCCAGCCAACTGAGCTAACCAGTCATGGTATAATATCCACAGCCCAATGGGGTAGAAATTCAATGGATAACACTTTTGAGTGAAGATATTTTTCTGCATCTCATCTCTCATCATCATCTTTCTCGGGTGCCTCGATTCCCATCCAGGGGAAACAACCTCTCAGTATCTATCTTCTCAAGTCCCTTCATCTTGAAAGTTTCTATTAGATCACCATCTCCTTCCAGTCTACAGAGAATATTGACTCAATTTTGCTCAGCCTCTTGTCATAGACAGCTCTCCAACCCTGGCACCAATCTCATAAACTTGCGCTGTCCCACCTCCAGTGCAAATGTATCCTTTCTTCGATATGGAGACCAAAACTGGGTGCACTCGTGATATCGCTACAGCCTTCTCCAGTTGTAGCAAGTCTACCTTATTCTTAACTGTGGCACCGGTCAAATGCAACACATGCCAAGGTCATCTCCATACTTCAGAATAATGTTATGCAACTGGGTTAGAGTTTTTTCAAGAGCTAATCCCTAATTCCTGTGTCCCATGAGTTGCATTTGGTTGCTGTTAATTGTTGGCCGTGGCTCCCATCTTCCTTTGGCAGTTTGGAACACACAGGGTCAAAAGCCAAGGCCTATCCTGCTTGGCGCAAATTCTACACAGTTGCGGTGAAGTAAAAGCCTATTATTGAGACGCACTCACCATCTCACTTACAATAAAGGCCAAGGTGTCATTTGCCTTCCTAAATTACTTGCTGTAATTTTATGCTGAGAAGCATATTTTCCCCCCATTCATTCGTGAGATGTGGGCGTGGCTGGGTTGGCCAATATTTATTGCCTGCCCCTGATTGCCGTTGAGAAGGTGAGCCTCAGTCTTTTAAGTGAAATTTTCACTTGTCTGCCTTTCTCGCATGAAGGAGACCGTGGCATTGTTTGCCCCATTTCAGCCCCACTGTCACTTGCTGGGGGAGAGGAGGGCCAGTTAGCTCATTTGGCTGGATGGCTGGTTTCAATGCAGAGTGATGCAAACAGTGTGGCTTCAATTCCTGCACCAGCTGAGGTGACCGTAAATGACTCTCCTTCTCAACCTCTCACCCCTTGCCTCTGGTTAAACAGCCACTCTCTCTCTCTCTCTCACTCTTACGCTCGCTCTGTCACGTGAGAGAGCAGTCCTCTGGTCTGTGATTTTTGTATAAAAACCGAAATAACTGAGCATGCTGTGAATTAGAAACAAAAACCGAAATTGCTGGAAAAGCACTTAAACTCTGATTTCTCTCTACAGATGCTGCCAAACCTGCTGAGCTTTTCCAGCAACTTCTGTTTTTGTCTACGGTAACTTTTATCTTTAGAGTCCCTTGATCAATGTAAACAAAAATTATCGGCCATTAACATATGGCTACTACTGTGAGCTTGCTGTGTGCAAATTGGTTTTGTGTTTCTTACATTTACAAAACTTCAAAAGTTTGTTGTAATGTACTTTGAGTTGTCCTGAGGTAGTGAAAGGTATAAATTGATATAAATGTAAGTCCCTTTATTGCTTCTACTATTAAAACCCTGGTACTGTTCTGGTTAGCTTCAACTGTTTGGTGCTTGAGCATTGAAATTGTGGTCTTTGCGGGTCAGTATGGCTGATCACTACCACCGGGAATACAGTTATCCAACTGACTCATTGAGGGAGATCTCGGCATTCTAACATGATGCTGCATTGCATTGTAACCTGCACCAAGTCCCCTTCACCCTTGGCCTTTGCTGAACTAAATTGGCTCCTGGTCCAGCAGCCTCCAAACTTTACAGTTCTCACCATTGAGTTCAAACTCCTTCATTTACGTTTATTCAGTCTTATGACCCTCTGAGATTACTGTACTCCAAAAGCAATGATACTTTCCTAATCAACCTATTCAGGCAGGTTATAACATTCTTCTGGACCACGTGGGACTTTCTTTTTCTTAATTCGCTCACGGGATGAGGGTGTTGCTGGCCAGGCTGCATTTATTGCTCATCCCTAGTTGCCCAGAGTCAACCACATTGCTGTGGGTCTGGAGTCACATGTAGGCCAGACCAGGTAAGGATGGCAGTTTCCTTCCCTAAAGGGCATTAGTGAACCAGATGGGTTTTTCCCCTGACAATCAGCAATGGATTCACGGTCATTGTTAGATTCTTAATTCCAGATATTTTATTGAATTCAACTTCTATCATCTGCCCCCTGGCGGGATTTGAACCCGGGTCCCCAGAACATTATCTGGGTCTCTGGATTAACAGTCCAGTGATAATACCACTAGGCCATCGCTTTCCCCCAGGCCTCCTGACCCAGAGGTAGGAATGCTACCACCTCACCACAAAAGCCAATCCTTCAATTTCTGAACCCTTGTCCAGTTTCCCCTCCTGTGACAGATGTGTCTTCAGTCACCTCTGTCCGAACCCTCTGGAATTTATTTTCTAAAGGACTTACACCTCCCTCTGCCTTTTAAGATGCCCATAAAACCTGGACTTTAGTCACCTGTCTGTCTATGTGGCACAGTCTACTGTGAGGCACCTTGGGATTTCTCTTCCCCCTCACCCGCCGTGTGAAGGATGCTATGTAAACGCAATTTGTTGTCTCCTGTTCCAGCTGGGCGGCTGCGGGTTGCTGGGAGTTGGAGTGTGGCTCATGGTGACGCAGGGGAACTTTGTGACCCTCTCCTCGTCCTTTCCTTCTCTCACCGCCGCCAATTTCTTCATCGCTGCGGGCTCCATCATCATGGTCGTGGGCTTCTTGGGCTGTCTCGGAGCGGTGATTGAAAACCGCTGCCTCCTGCTGAGCGTGAGTACCAAACCGCACCAAATTTCACAAGGACCTGGGTTCGATCCCACCCTTGGCCGACTGACTGTCTATTCTTGGAGTTTGTGCGTTCTGCCCATGCCCGGGTGCTCCGGTTTCTTCCCACAGTCTGAAGATGCGCAAGTGAAGTGGTCTGGCCCTGCTAAATTGCCCGTAGTTGTCCAGGGATGTGCAGGCTGGGTGGGTTAGCCGTGGGAAATGTAGGATTATCAGGATAGGATGGTGGGGTACGGTTGGGTCTCCGTGGAATGCTGTTTGTAGGGTCGGTGCAGACTCAATGGGCCGAATGGTCTGTATCTACGCTGTAGGGATTTTATGGGTGGGTAACCCAATGCCTGTGACCCATGCCACCTAGCTGGGCAAGCACATTAAATGCCAGCTCGCCAATCCGATTGACTTGAATATGACACTGGTCCTGGCCTGGTAGAGTTGGGGCAGGTGGAAGTCAGAAGGCCATCATTTTTAAACTACTTTGTCAAACGCACTGGAAGGATTGGGGCTGGGGTGCATTTTTTTGGGGGGGAGGGGAGGAGGTTGGTGTGGGTGCCCCATGTGCAAGGGAATGCAACTCCTCACTATCTGATCCCTGGGATCCAGATGCCATGCTGTCTTCTTTCTGGGAGTCAGAATCATAGTTTCCACACTGTAGGGATTCTATTGCCCGTTACTAGGCTCAGACGAGGATTTCCACCCACTGGGGGTGGGGTGGAATGAAAGTATGACCCTCATCTCTTTCAGCTCCCCCAAACCTCTTCCCCACCACCCCCACCAACCGCAGAGGATTACAACTGTGGGGTTCCTTGAGTACAGACGCCAGGCAGTTGCACTGCATGCAGTACCAAAGGCGTACCATTGGAGGTGCTGTGTATTGGATGAGATGTGAAGCTGAGATCCCATCTTCCCTCTGAGGAGGGCATGGTACGATCCTATTGACCACCTGTTATGCAGTTTGAGTCTGGTCTCCTCCTGTACCTACTTGACAGACACTGTTTAGAAACGAAAAACACCTACACAGTGCCCAAAGGAGGGCAGAGACTTTTGGGCTGAATTGGAACTTGATTCTCACCCAGTTGTAAACAACAGATTGGTGCTAGTTTGGTCCTGGGAGCAGAGGTGCTGAACATTCTACTCTGTCACTATCTATTGCTCCCGATTTGGGGTGGATGGGAGAGCGGTCAGCACTCCATGTCTCTGATTTTAGTTGTTTTCCAATGTCAACTTCTCACGACCTCCTCTTCCTTCTTCCTGGCAGTTTTTCGTGGTCCTCCTGATCATCTTCCTCCTCGAAATGATCATCGGAATCTTGTTCCTGTGTAACCAGGAAACTGTAAGTGTGGGTGCTGGGCCAGCTTTCCCTTTCACTGCTCAACTGTTGACATCAGTGCCCACCCCTCTCCCCTCCCCCATTCTTAACGAGCATCGACGTCACATTCATAAAGCCTCACTGCTCACTGAGGAATACTTCCCTCAAAAAGTTCGGAAATAGTGATCTTAACAAATGACAGACTGTGTACAGTGCACACTTCCTACTCCAAAGAATAAAATTTCTTCCTTTTCCTTCACAATCACAAGATTACACTTGCAGAGGGCATAAAACATTTTGCACATTAAATTAGAATTCACAGTGGGTGGTCGCACGAACAATGGGACTTGAGACACTGAAATCCAGAAAGAGTCAATCAGTTTGGGTCCAGAATTGACACTCATTGATCGGCGTGTATCTAATTGACCAGTTACCATCCTATCACACCCACCAAGCAGCTATTGATATTGGTGTTTACCAGACCCATAATCATATGTTGAATTGGCTTTCAGAGATTTGCAAGGGTTTTATTATTAATCTATGATTTAGCGCAAACAACAATTTCCACATTTCCCATCTGGGCCCTTTTCCCTGTCCAGAAGTCAATGCCCTGGGGACACACCCGGCTCTTTTTAAGTGATCTTACACACAACTGAACCTGTTTTTAGCTTCCCATTACCACATCACCTGTGTTTTGTTTTTACTCATCTATGAATCACCACCAGTAGATCACCCATGTTTCCTGACAAAGCAGATGACCAAAGGGGAGGGATAGAGGGAGGGAACAACCAGCTCTTAAGTACATAGTCAATGAGTTTCATCTCTACTCGGCCACCTCTGGTTTACTGTTAAAGGGGTTTGCATTTCTAATCCTGACAACTGGAACTGATAGCTTACCTGCATAAACCCACTTTATCATTCGTTGATCTTAGATAAACCAGTACGCGAAGGAAGAGCTCAAGAACGGCCTGCAATTCTATAACACATCAGGAAACGCTGGGCTGACCAACGGCTGGGACATCGTGCAGACTGATGTAAGGTCACGCGCTCTGGTATACCATTCCTGTCGGCTGTTACTGACTAGAGAGATTGACTAGAGTGAAACTGACCATCTCTGTGTATTTCCTTGCCTGTCCAGTTCCGGTGCTGTGGTGTCATTCATTACAAGGACTGGTTCAGCGTCTTAAATGGAACCAAAGTGCCCACTTCCTGCTGCTTCAAGCTGGTCCACAACTGTTCGTCTAATCCTAACACCTGGTGGAAAGATGTGAGTCTCGTATTGGATGTCGATATCTGATTAAAAAGCGATCCCAAAGGGGAGTCTTATTGCCTAATACCTGGGATGGGCAAGATAAGGAAAAAGTCAGACTGAGTTTGTATCTGATGGGATTTAGAAGAGAAAGGCAGCTCAATTGGAATATATAAAATTCTGAGGGGGCTTGACCGGGTAGATGTGAAAAGAATGTTTCCTCTTGTGGGGGAGGCCCAGAAGCAGGGGGTCACTGATTACAAATAAAGGCTCATCCGTTTAAAACACAGCTGTGGAGAATCCTTTCCCTCTCCGAGGGTTATGAGTCCTTGGAAATACTGTCCACAAAAGGTGGTGAGAGCAGAGTCTTTGAATCTTTCTTAATGTAGAGGTGAATAGATTCTTGGTAAGCGTGGAGGTGAAAGGTTGTTGGGGTTAGGCAGGAATTTGGATTTGAGATTACAGTCAGATCAGCTGTTGAATGGTGGAGCAGGCTTGAGGGGCTGAATGGCCTACTCCTGGTGAGTGTGTGTGTGGTGGATACTCACCGTGTGGATTAAATTGAAAAAAAGTTATGATTATTTCTTCTTTACAGACACAGGAAGGCGATGGCCTCGTGGTAGTATCACTGGACTGTTAATCCAGAGACCCAGATAATGTTCTGGCAACCTGAGTTCGAATCCTGTCACGGCAGATGATGGAATTTGAATTCAATAAAAATATCTGGAATTAAGGTCTAATGATCGTGAATCTATTGTTAATTGTTGGAAAAAAACTCCACTGGTTCTCTAATGCCCTTAAGGGAGGGGAAACTGCCATCCTTACCTGCTTTGTCCTGCACGTGACTCCAGAGCCGCAGCAATGTGGTTGACCCTCAACTGCCCTCTGGGCAATTAGGGATGGGCAATAAATGCTACCTAGCCAGTGACGCCCTCATCCCGTGAATGAACAAAGGACCAAAAAAGACATGGATATGGGCATCATTGGCTGGGCTAGCATTTATTGCCCATGTCTATCTGTCCTTGAGAAGTTGGCGGTAAAGAGCTAAATGCTCTCCTCCTATTTAGCCCTTTCAATTAGAGAAGGAATGCATTTGTAATTGGAAATATATAGCAACTCCTTTGATTTGAGCACTGTACCGCATTGTGGACTGTCCCTTTAAGTCTTAAAGCTGCATGTCAACCCTAGGGTTTAATTGGACTGAAGACAAAAGTCAAAACGTTAGCTTGCTGTCTTTCCATGGATGCTGACCCGCTGTGATCTCCAGCATCTTTTGTTTTCAGTACAGATTCCAGCATCTGCAGTGATTTGCTCCTGCTAGGGTTTAATTTGTTCCCTTGTGCTGGCAGGCCTGCTATGAAAAGGTCATCGAGTGGTTGAAGGACAACGTTGTAGCTGTCTGCATCTTTGGGCTTTGCATCCCAGTGCTACAGGTGTGTTCCTTTTACTTTACCTCAGCTATTGGGAGGACCCTGCCTTGGGCATGCTTCTCTCATCCACAACCAGACTTAGTGTCACCAATCACGGCAAGTTGCCATGTAAATACAGCCAGCAATTGAGGGGAAATGGTATGTTAGTCTTTATTACAAAGGGATTGGAAAATGGAGACGAAAGGCATCTTACTAGAATTATACTGGGCGGTGGTGAGGCCACATCTGGAATACTGTTGGATGAACACAGCAGGCCAAGCAGCATCATAGGAGCAGGAAAGCTTGACGTTTCGGGCCTAGACCCTTCTAATGAAGGGTCTAGGCCTGAAACGTCAAGCTTTCCTGCCCCTATGATGCTGCTTGGCCTGCTGTGTTCATCCAGCCCCACACCTTGTTATCTCGGATTCTCCAGCATTTGCAATACCTTTTATCTCTGGAATACTGTTTGCTGGTCTGCGCTCCTTTTATCTAAGGAAGAATATTCTCGCTCTACATGGAGGGCAGTAATGTTTCTCTCCAGATAATAACCCTCTGAGATCTCTGCATTCCTTCCATTTTAGCGTCTTTTGGCTTTAATCATTCTATCATTGACAGCCATCTTTCAGCTGCCCAGACTCTGGAATTGTCTCTCACTCCTAGGCCTTTGTGTTCCTTTAAGATGCTATCTAAAACATAGCTTTTCTGTCCTCATCTCATTGGTTTCTAAATTTGTTCGATCATGACCCTGTGCAACACTCTGGGTTGCTTCATTGTATTAAGAAATGCTTTTTAAATGCAATTGTTGTTGTAAGATGCTTTCCAATGTAATGTATTTAAAACCCGAAACCTTGTCTTCAAAAGTCTTATGGTCTACCTGTTCTATCACTGCTACATTCTCTAACCTGGTAACCTCTCTCCCATGTGCTTCTTAAAAGGTCCCAATGCTGGTTTGTGAGATAGAAACTAAGACACATGTTTATTTTGGGAGCAGTTTATTGACTTGCTCAGTCTTACCATCCCATTCCACATCCAGCATACTCCCTATTCGTGTGCTTAAAATAATTAACACCCATCTGCTTCTGATTGTTTGGAATGTTGTGGCGTAGTGGTAGCATCCCTAGGTTCAAGTCCCACCTGCTCCAGAGGTGAGTTATATTTCTGAAAGGTTAGTTAGAAAACTTAAACAACAACATGTTTGACCAGACACCAACAGTCCTTGTGCTCATTCATGGAATTCCTACTGTGACGCTTCCAGAGAGCATCCCACCAGGATCCAGCCCCATAATCCCACTGTGAATTCACCTAACTTGGACATCTTTAAACTGTGGGCAGAAACCATAGCACGCGGAGGAAACCCACACAGACACGGGAAGAACATGCAAACACCACACAGACAATTACCGGAGGGTAGAATCAAACCTGGGTACCTGTGAGGCAGCAGTGCTAACCTCTGAGCCACCTTGCTGCCCTGGCCTTTTTGTGTGTTCTACCCCTCCCTTCTGTTCAATATTGTCACAGTCTTACTTGCCAGAACTTTTTCCCTAAACCCTTCACTCACTCCTTTTAAACCTAGCACAGGTCCCATCTTTCACAACACAGCTTTCAGTTCCTGTCCCAAATGGCTTGGCATCATACTTTTTTTTTCATATTCTTTCCAAAGAGCCTTGAGTTATTTTCTGTCTGAAATGTGCTCGGTCATACATAATCTGTGATCTTCTAGCACCAAGCTATTTCTTCCTATCTTATCTCTACCTTTATCCCCCTTTGTTCAGTCTCTTCCCACTTCCATTTGTGATTCTTCTGACACATTTCAAAAAAAGTGTCATTGCAGACTCGAAGCATTCACTCAGTTTCCCTCTCCATAGATGTTGCAGTTCTCCAGTGTTTGTCTATCTCTGTCTCTTCTGTTGCTCCCCTGACTTCTCCTCTCATTTCTCTCAAGTTCTAATCTTGCACAGTTGTCTGTTTTGAGGTATCAGTCCTGGTTCAGTGGTAGCGTTGTTATCTCCGAGTCAACAGGACCTAAGTCCTCTTGCAGAGACTTGAGCATTCGGAGCAGGTTGACATTCCCAGTGTAACAGAGAGCACGTGCTGTTGTCTTTTGGATGAACATCTTCAAGCAATGTCCAGTCTGTCAGGGTCTCGCAGCGTAAATTGAGTTAAATTGGCTTTTTTGTCGCATGTACTCAAACAAGAGAGGGTGCAGAGGAGGGTCACCAGGATGTTGCCTGGTATGGAGGGCGCTAGCTATGAAGAGAGGTTGAGTAGATTAGGATTATTTACATTAGAAAGATGGAGATTGAGGGGGGACCTGATTGAGGTCTACAAAATCATGAGAGGTATAGACAGGGTGGATAGCAAGAAGCTTTTTCCCAGAGTGGGGGACTCGATTACTAGGGGTCACGATTTCAAGGTGAGAGGGGAAAAGTTTAAGGGAGATATGTGTGGAAAGTTCTTTACGCAGAGGGTGGTGGGTGCCTGGAACGCGTTGCCAGCGGAGGTGGTGGAGGCGGGCATGATAGCATCAACTAAGATGTATCTAGACAGATACATGAATAGGCAGGGAGCAGAGGGATACAGATCCTTGGACGGGTTTAGATAGAGGATCTGGATTGGCGCAGGCTTGGAGGGTCGAAGGGCCTGTTCCTGTGCTGTAATTTTCTTTGTTCTTTGAGTACAGTGAAAAGTTCATAAGTCACCACTTACAGCGCCATTTTAGACACAAGGGTACAATCCTTAGTTACAGAACAGAGAAATGAAGAAGTTACATTACAGCTGTCATGCGATCGTAGAATCCTACAGTGTGGAAACAGGCCATTTGGCCCAACAGGCCCACACCAACTCTCTGAAGAGCGTCTCACCCCCTTACTCTATCCCTGTAACGCTGCATTTCCCTAATGGCTAATCCACCCTAACCTACGCATCCCAGGTCCTTGGCACTGTGAGGCAGCAGGACTAATCACTGAGCCGCTGTGCTGCCCCAAGCTGTACACTGTATAAGCATAGTTCAGAAAATCAAGAAGCAAAGTTTAAAAAGAGAAATGTCACAGTCTCTGTCCATAATTTGAGGAACAGCAAAAGAGTTCTCCATAATGATGATGGCCTTTAGCCAGGACACTAACATATTAGACTTGGGTTTCGTTGTCACATGTACTCGAGTACAGGGACACAGAAAGACAGTGAAAAGTTTACAGTGTTGCCATTCACGGTGCCATCTTTGGTAAAGAGTAGAAAATCAAAGAAATTAGTTAAAAGTTCTACATTAAGTTCTTGTCAGTACAAAGCAGTGAATAAGAAATAAAGTTAAAAGTTCCAAATGATAGTCCTCCTTTAGCCGTGGGCCTGCACCCACTCCACACTGGGCTTTCCCTACAAGGGCTCGATCTCTTGATCCCCACACCTCCACGCTGTCATCTCACCGCCAACCGCCATTCTCTCTCTCCCATGCTCCTACCTTGCGGTCATTATCATATAGCTACTTGTGAGAACCTGCTCTGCACAAATTAGCAGCCACGTTTACTCTATAGTGACCACACTCTTGAACGTTCTTTTGTTGAGGCGCTTTGGGGATGCTACAGAAATGCAAGTCTATATTGTGCAGCTCCCAAGTCTTTTCCCAAAAACTGTGACGTGGAAACCAAAACAGAATTGAAATATCCCCCTCCCACCTACAGGCTGTTTGAAATCCTTAGTTCCTCACATTCATGACCTTTATGTCTGTCCCAGAACCGACTGCCCCCTGTCGTTAGAACCTGAAAATACAGCAGGGGGTGAAAGATTGACCTGATTTATATATCACAGGATCCCTACAGTATGGAAACAGGCCCAACAAGTCCACACCGACCCTCAGAGTATCCCACCCAGACACTATGGGAAATTTAGGATAACAAGCATGGGGCTGGATGAACACAGCAGGTCAAGCAGCATCATAGGAGCAGGAAAACTCGACGTTTCGGGCATTTAGCATGGCCAATCCACCTAGCCTGCACATCTTTGGATTGTGGGAGAAAACCGGAGCACCCGGAGGAAACCTGGTAAAATAAAATGTTGTAGGAAGGTAGCTTAGACCCTGACTTTTTCTTATTGTAAAGGCAAAGATAAAGTGTTGTGTTCCGGTTGCAATTCGACTGGTCAAACATGACGTTGAGCAAAAACACAATTTATTCAAACACAATAGTTAGAATACAGCAAATGAAAGAAGAATTTGGAATAACTTAACTCTATTGGAAAACTTAACAGAATAATAATTACAGTACCTATTAGTAATTAATATTCCAATGTAGCAACACACCTGGGGCAAAAAGGCAGATTCAGAAATCGGGTTTCTCACATGCAATGCCTGCAGCAGGAAGAAAATCCCCAGCTTCTAGCTGTAACCGAGAATGTTTGTTTATTTTATTTTTTCTGTCAGATACTTGGGCTGATTTCATCGTTGGTGATGTACTGCCAGCTTGTGAAGTCTGAGAAGCAATACAGCTGAAGTAAAGCCATCGTTTTCTCCGAGTCTCCTTGGACTCCTGCCTCTGGGAATTCTGAGATGTAGATCTCTCCTGTACATAGGCTGTCATCAAATAGACAACTGAATGAATGAGTACCCTCCACAGGGCTGTAAGACCTCCTGCAGCATTTTAAAACCATTATTAAAAAAAATTATTTGAATTTAAGATTCCTTGCCGAAAAGAGAGAGGAAACACAGACGCCGTTGAGTTATTTAATCCATAGGTGCTGTAACTAGAAGCTGCAATGTTATAACTGCTTCCTAATGACATCACGTGCGAGGTCCAGTTATGCTGTTTGTCAAAAGCAGCTCCTCAAGAACGTGCACTGTACACTTCTCTAAAGTTAGTAGGAAAGTGCTTTCACTGTCGGAATGTGTATAATAAACCTGTTTTTGTAAAAAACAAATAAGTTTCCCGGTCGTGTTTTCCCAATGGTTTTGCATTGCCGAGACTCCCAAAGATGACTCTGCCTCACTGGGAGCATTTCGAAGATAGGGCTACAAGAATTTCCAATCTAATTCCTTGAAAGTAGAGTTACAGGTAAATAGAGTGATGACAAAGGCGTTTGGCACACTTGCCTTCATTGGCCATAACGCTAAATGTAGATGGAGTATAGGAGTTGGGATGTCATGTTGCGGTTTTACTGGATATTGGTGAGGCTATTTTTAGGATACTGTGTACAATTCCGGTCCCCCTTCTATTGGAAGGATATTGTGAAATTGGAGGGTGTGCAGAAAGGATGTTGCCGGGAGTGGAGGGTTTGAGCTATAGAGAGTGGCTGGAAATTCTGGGGGTGTTTTTCCCTGGAGTGTCAGAGCGACTGATTACTGATATTAAAAAAAAAATCTATTTCTCTCCACCTTGAATATGCTTAATGACCCAGCCTCGAAAGCCCTCTGCAGTTAAAATATTCCACAGATTCACTACCATTTGGGGGAAGAAATTCCTGTGTTAAATGGGTGACTCCTTAGATGATCCTAGACTCTCCCAAAAGGGGGAACAGCCTTTCTGCGTCTACTGTTAAGAATCTGGTATGTTTCAATGAGGTCACCTCTCGCTGTCCAATGAGTACAAGTGCATCCTACTTAACTTTTCAAGTGGAAAAATCACTGACTCTGGAATTGTAGTTTTGATACAGAATGGAAGAATGTGGTATGACTCATCATATCCAAGCTGGCTCTTGACCGTCCTGCCTTTTTCCAGTAACCCTACTTATCGTAGAATCCCTACAGTGTTGAAGCAGGCAGTTTGGCCCAACCCTCCAAAGTGTATCCCACCCACCTATCCCTGTAACTCAGTATTTCCCATGGCTAACCCACCTATCCTGCACATCTTTGGATTCTGGGAGGAAACCGGAGCATCTGGAAAAAACACCCACACAGACCCAAAGAATGTGCAAACTCCAGGCAGACAGTCGCCTGAGGCTGGAATCAAACCCAGGTAACTAGCACTCTGGGGCAGCAGTGCTAACCACTGAGCTCCCAAGAGCTCAAAAACACTGGTGGTTCGGTCAATCACCTTTTTTTTTTTTTGCAAAACTGAATTAGCTTTTTGATAAACGGGGAGTTCTGGTGTTACTGGTGGAGGAGACAGGAAACTGGTGTTGAGACCACAAGCTTCTTATTGAATGGTGGAGGAGGTTGAAGGGCTGAATGGCCGCTTGCTGCGAAATCTAATTCTCCCAGGTATCCAGTTGCACCACCCCAGACAGCGCATTCCACACCACAACCACTTACTAAGTTTTTTTATAAAAATACGTCTCTTTGAGTCCAGCTGTAATTCTTCTGCCAATTATCTCAAAGCTGTCCTCTCTGGTTTCCCAGACTCCCCACCACAGTTTCTCCACGTTTCCTTGATCAGGTTCCATAAAGAGGCACATGAATTTTCAAACTGACACTTTAAGTGAAAATAATCATGGGGGACAGCGGATTCTCTCCACCAAATGCCATTCTGAATCCACGTGTCTTTGAAAGATTCCCAACGTCTGCCTATATTGTCTGTCAGCAAATAGATGGGCAAAAGAGCTTGTAATTTGCAAACTTTCTGAACGCTGCAATTATAATTTTGGAACCACTGCTTTGAGACTGCAGCTTTGTGTCAACTTTGCCAGTAGTGTCTCATCTTGAGCACTTTATAATTTCTGCAAAAATGAGCAGATGCTATTTTTATTCATTTGTGAAATGTAAGCATCACTGGCAAAGTGAGTATTTAATAGAATTCCAACAGTGTGGAAGCAGGCCAGTTGGCCCATTGACTCAACCGCAACCCTCCAAAGAAGATCCCACCCAGACTGACCCTACAAATCCCATGGATGATACATGTAACCTACACTCTGGGACAATTTCCCTAATGTGCATGTCTTTAGATGTGGGGGTAAACCACAGCACTCAAAGTAAACCCACACAGACACACGGAGAACATGCAAACTTCACGCAGACAGTCACCTGAGCCTGAAATTGGAAATCCATGGCCCAGGAACTAGCAGTGCTAACCACTGTGCCACCCATCCATCCCTTACTGCTCTCTGCAAGGGGGTGAGCAGTCTTGAACCTCTCTGATGAAATTCATTTTCATGTTGCTCCATTTGATACAATGAAGTTGGATATTGAGTTCTCTTAAAAATAGAATTTTCCTGATATTCACTGTGTAACATGAGGTTTCATTGAAAGGTATTACAGCAGAAATTAACTTCCAAAAATTCTAGCATAGGACAACAGAAGGGAAACATTACGAGAAACACAGAGGTCATGATGTGCATTGAACTGATGCCAACAGTTTATCTGGTGCCAAATGTACCCTATTATCAGTGCAGTGTTTTCTAAAATAGGAACGTGTTGTGCTTAGAAGGAGTAAAACCTAACCTTCAAATGGAGATGGGCAAAAGGGCAAAGATCACTAAACATCATGAGGACCTCTTCCATGGTCATTGGCCAAAAGGGTTCAGACAATTGATTGGCACAGGGTAAATTCCCTGCCCCTAGAAATATGATACAGCAATAAGTGCTGGTGGCAGAAGGGAGTTCTCAGTGGGCCGTCCTCAGGAAGCTGTCTTCTTTCGGTGGAAGATGAACCAGAAGAGGAGGAGGAAGACCCAGAGAAGAGTTTCCGTACCCCTTGGCTAGAGAGCACGAAGCTGCTTGTACCACTTTAACACGACTGAAACATTCCACATCGACAGACTGTGTGCCCTCTGGTATCAGTGAGCCATCCCCAATTATCACAGTTGTACACCTTCTTTATCCTATTAACTAATGTACCTCATCTAAACTGCTGCTTCCTAACTAACTCAATAAACTATCAGAAAGTTGCTTACAATTGGTTGTCTGCCTGTATTAGGTGACTGTGGTTATGAAACCCCTAAAATCAGCAAGTGGCAGGTTAGACTTTCAGAGGGCAGTTAAGAAATAGTCAAATAGACAGAGATTTCTGTGTGCAGAAATTACCCTGAGCTTCCAGTTCCCTGCCACTTCAGTATACCACAGTGTTCCCTGGCCAACATCTCTGTCTCAGGTTTGCTCCAGCAAAGACCAACGCAAGTTGGAAGGACAACACCTTGTTTTCTGCTTGGGAACTCTGCAGCCTTCAATATCAAGCTCAACAATTTTAGGGCCTGCGCACCTTATCCCAAGCCCCACACACCAGGCCTTGTCATCACATGGGCAGCTATCACACGCAACCCATTGTCAGCCACTAATGGTCCCCTTTAGCAGCTATTCATTCCCCCAGGCTAACTTTAACCCATTCCTATGTCTGTCCAACAGTGCTCCTTTGTCTCTGGCCTCCATCTCCACCTATTGTTTACTCCTCCCCCCTTCCCCTCACTTTAGCATATGTGCCAACCTTTTCCTAGCGACCATCAGTTCTGAGGAAGGGTCACTCGACCCTAAACATTAACTCTGCTTTCTCTCTCCACAAATGCTGTCAGACCTGCTGAGTTTTCCCAAACATTTTCTGGGTTTTTTTTGTAAGATATAGCTGTATAGGTTTTTGTAGTTACATATAGACACCAGGAGTAAGAATAGGCCATTCAGCCACTATATTCCTAACTTCTCCTTGTACTTCTTTAGAATCTACTGGATAAGGAGGGCAGAATTCCTTCACTAACAGACATGAGTGAAGCAGATTTATTTTAACAACAATCCAGTAGTGACGTGGTGACTGATGATAGACTTTTTATTGCAGGTTTATTCAATTAACTGAATTTAGATTTCACAGCTGCTGTGGTGGGAGATCAAACTCATCTTCTTCAAATCATTGGATCATTAGCCGTGCAACATAACCACGATGCTACTGTTCCCATTCCTTTTCAGAAGTGCATTTACGATGTCTCAATATGGATTCCTTGTGTTACAATTACAATGTACATTCTTCCAGCAACAAATAATGGTCACAATTTATTTTAAATTATCCAGCTTTGGGACTTCATTTTACATCCAGTTTAGTAATGGGATACAAGTTATCTTGTCCACTGACTGTAAATCATAGAATCCCTACTGTGTGGAAGAAGGCCATTCAGCCCATCAAGTCCACACCAATCCTCTGAAGAGCATCTCACTCAGACCCAACCCCTTATCCTATCCCTATAACCCTGCATTTCCCATGGCTAACCCACCCAGCCCACACATTCCTGGATACTATATAGGTAATTTAGCACAGACAATCCACCCTGACCTGCACATCTTTGGACTGTGGGAGGGAAATGGAGTGCCTGGAGGAAACCCATGCAGAGAGAATGTGCAAACTCCACACAGACAGTCGCCCGAGGGTGGATTCGAATGTGGGTCCCTGGTGCTGTGAGCCACAATGCCACCCAATAAACTTCCCAATACATGTAATCCAGGCTTACAGTGTCAGATCTTTGGATGAAAAGTTAAATCAAATTCCCAACTTTCACTTCCCACAATGGCCGTGGAGTTATCACTGACAACCTGCCCAATATTTAACCCTTTACTAAATTCAGATTATTAACATATTGCTGTTCGTGCGAGCTAGCTGTGTATAATACAGAGTTTGTTGCAGTTAAATGACTGTTGAATTTTTTTGCGATATCCACACCTATGTTATGGGAGGTGACAGAAGCTAACGCTTACTCAAGTGTTCTCCCACTGCGATGCCATTTTGAGGCTTGAAAATTGTTGTGACCTCTCTGTGAGAACTGACAGAGAGGGGGATGGGAGTGAGGAAGACCGATGAGGGCAGGCAGAAGGAAGATCTGTGACAAAATGTGAGGTGGTGCCAAGGGGGAGACAAAGCCACAAGGCTGCCATTGTTGCCTCGGACCTTGCAACCGCTATATTTCAGCTGGCAGCCCCACCCAGGGTCACGACCCCGACTTAGGAAGGCCCTGACATAAACATTGCCAGACCAGGGAAGACACCCCAGATGATTTGGTTTGATTATACTTGTCACATGTACAGTGAAAAATTTTGTTTCGTGTGCAGTACAGGTGGATCACAACACACAAGGCACAGGGTGATAGAACAGAGTGAGGAACACAATGTTATAGCTGCACAGAAGGTGCCCAATAAGCAAGGTCAACATTACATTTGAAATTTGAGAGGTTCATTCAGCAGTCTCATAACAGTGGGGAAGAAGCTGTCCTTGAACCTGAAGCTTTTGTATCTTCTGTCCGACTGAATGGGTTGAAGAGATTATACTCGGCGTGGGAGGGGTCTTTGATGACGTTGGCTGCCTTTCCATGGCATCAAATAGTGTAGATGGAGCCAATGGATGAATGGTTAACTTGCATGATGGTGTTCATAACTTTCATGGCCCTAGGCAGAGCAGTTGCTGTATCAAGCCATAACGCATCCAGTTAGAATGCTTTCTATGGTGCATCTAACAGTTGGTGAGGATCCTTACGGACATGTCGAATTTCCTAACACCCCTGAGAAAGAAGAGGCGTTGTTGTACCTTCTTGACCATCACATCAATATAGTTGGTCCAGGACAGATCATTGGTGATTGTCACTCCTAGGAACTTGGAGGGAAGAAGTGTATTATCAAGGTCTTAAAATGCAATTGGTTCTGAATGTGGGTTAGTTTCCATGTAATGGTGGTGACAGTGCTCGGAGAGATTACAGTCAATGGAAAATGGTCACTCTGGTGACATTCCCTGAAAGAGCATGGCAGGTAGAGTATAGGAAGATTGAATCTCAACCCGAACATCTTGAAGCGGAGCTGGAAAGCTTCAGGCATACTTTGGGAATGGAATTTTTCTTTCCCCTTTCAGTTTCCACATCATAGAAACCAGCCTTGACTGAAGTGTGGTGTCTAGTTCTGAGCACTGCAATTCAAAAAGGATGTGGAGGCTTTGGAGAGAGTTCAGGAAAGGTCCTTCCAAGGATAAGGGACTTCTGTTATGAAGATAGATTGGAGAAAGTAGAAGTATTTTCTTTAGAGGAAAGGAGATTGAGATGAGATTTGATGGGGATCATAGAATCATATACATGGAAACAAATCTTTCAGCCAAACATATCCATGCTGACCAGGTTTCCTAAACTGAACTAGTCCTATTGGCCTACTTTTGGCCCATATCCCTCTAAACCTTTCTTATCCAGTACCTGTTCAAATGTTGTTTTAAATGTTGTGATTATACCAGCTTCTGCCACATCCTCTACCAGCTCATTCCATTGCACGCACCACCCTCTCCGTGAAAAAGTTGCCCCTCAGGTCCATTTTACATCTTTCCCCTCTGACCTTAAACCTACACCCTCTAATTTTGGATTCCCCTAACCTGGGGAAAACACCTTGGCTATTCACCTAGATAACAAGCGTGGGGCTGGATGAACACAGCAGGTCAAGCAGCATCATAGGAGCAGGAAAACTTGACGTTTCGAGCCTAAACCCTTCATCAGAAATGGGGGAGGGGAAGAGGGTTCTGAAATAAATAGGGAGAGAGGGGGAGGCGGATAGAGGATGGATAGAGGAGAGGATAGGTGGAGAGGAGGCAGACAAGTCGAAGAGGCGGGGATGGAGCCAGTAAAGGTGAGTGTAGGTAGGGGGGTAGGGAGGAGATAGGTCAGTCCAGGGAGGACGGACAGGTCAAGGGGGCGGGATGATGTTAGTAGATAGGAGATGGGGGTGGGGCTTGAGGTGGGAGGAGGGGATAGGTGAGAGGAAAAACAGGTTAGGGAGGTGGAGATGAGCTGGGCTGGTTTTGGGATGCGGTTGGGGGAGGGGAGATTTTGAAGCTTGTGAAATCCACATTGATACCATTGGGCTGCAGGGTTCCCACGCTGAAGATGATTTGCTGTTCCTGCAGCCTTCGGGTGGCATCACTGTGGCATTGCAGGAGGCCCAGGATGGACATGTTGTCTGAGGAATGGGAGGGGGAGTTGAAATGGTTCGCGACTGGGAGGTGCAGTTGTTTGTTGCGAACTAAGCGCAAGTGTTCTGCAAAGCGGTCCCCAAGGCAGATAAGGGTGGGGAGGGAAAGATGTCTTTGGTGGTGGGGTCTGATTGCAGATGGCGGAAGTGTCGGAGGATGATGCGTTGGATCCGGAGGTTGGTGGGGTGGTACGTGAGGATTTATCTCTGATACAATCTTGGCTATTCACCTTATCTCTGCCCCTCATGATTTTATAAACCTCTATAAGGTCACCCCCATCAGCCTCCTACACTCCAGGGAAAAAAGTCCCAGCTTACCCAGCCTCTCCTTATAACTCAAACCCTCCAGTTTCGGTAACATCCTTATACAGTTTTTCTGCACTTTTTCCAATTTAATAACATTCTTCGTAAAGCAGGGCAAGTACTGTACGCGAAATTCTGAAAGTGGCCTCATCAATGTCCTATAACACGGTGGCCCAACTGCAGCACTCAAATAAAAATCAAAAGAACTGCAGATGCTATAAATCAGGAACAAAAACTGAAGTTGCTGGAAAAGCTCAGCAGGTCTGGCAGCAACTGTGAAGAAAAAGATCAGAGTTAATGTTTGGGGCCCGGTGACCCTTCCTCAGAAGCCTGGTCCTGGGGAAGGGTCTTTGGACCCGAAACATTAACTCTGAATTTTTCTTCACAGATGCTGCCAGATCTACTGAGCTTTTCCAGCAACTGCTGTTCAGTACTCAAATGCTCTGACCAATGAAGGTAAGCGTGCCAAATGCCTTCTTCATCACCTTGTCTACCTGTGCTGCCACTTTCAAGGAACTGTATACTTTCACCCCTAGGTCTCTCTGTTCGACAACACTGCCCAGGGCCCTACCATTAACTGTATAAATCCTGCCCCGGTTTCTGTTACCAAAATGCAGCATCTCACATTTATCTAAATTAAACTCCATCTGCCATTCCTTGGCCCATTAGCCCAGATGATCAAGCTCTTGTTGTACTCTTAGATAACCTTCTTCACCAATTTTGGTGCTGTCCACAAACTTACTTTGTTCTCATCCAAATCGTTTATGTAAGATCCTGAGAGGTCTGGACTGAGTGGGTAGGGAAAATCTACCCCTGTTTGTGAAAGCATCCATAAAGAGTGGGCATAGATTTAAAGTTTCAGGCCAAAAGAAGTTAAAGAAACACTATTAAAAACTTCATCAGGCAGCAAGTGGTTAAGTTCTGAAATGATCTGCCTCAGTGTGTGATGGAGGCCAGTGCATATAGACTTTCTAAAGTGGATTAGACTATATTGTGAAAAGGAGCAATGTGCGGATGACAGGAGATGGTGAGAGAATGCCACTGAGTAAATTTCTCATGTGGAGAGCCAGCATGGACACAATGGGCTGAATGGCCTCCTCCTGCACCGTAGAACTTCTGCAAATGTGAAGTACATGATCCAGGATCATGAGACAAACATTTTAAGGGAAATGGACACACAGCCAAAGGGGAAGGGAGATTCTCTTCAACCTGATTTTTTTCTCTCATCCGCAATGAATTGCAGGAAACACCCTGCTGTGTGGTCTCCCACCTCCTTCAAATGCAGCAGAATCATTTGGGAAATGTGTTTGCTACAACAGTTGAAAATTCTCCTCCTTTGAATCCACTCAAGGCAACAATCAATTCCACCACCACATCAAATGCACAAAGTGTGATATTTTAAAAATTAGCAACACTGGTGTGTGAACTGACTTCCCTCAAGGAATGGAATTTGCGTAGTTCTCTGTCGTGCCTCATGGGGGCAGCATTCTCTCACCCTCGAATCATACCATCACAAACCATCTCAGGGTGTTTCACGGGTACTTCATGAATAAAACTTTGACACTGAATGGCACTGAGTGTTTGATGGATTATTGGACACAGGAGAGGTTCAACAGGTTGGTAGTCAACCTGATAACGCTCCCTCACTATGCCCCATTATGAAAATATGAAACAAACCAAAGGGAGCCAAGGAAGGAAAGCTATCAGATCAGGCTATTTGTCAAAGATAACAAGCATGGGGCTGGATGAACACAGCAGGTCAAGCAGCATCATAGGAGCAGGAAAACTTGACGTTTCGGGCCTAAACCCTTCATCAGAAATGCAAGAGGCAGATTTTAAGTAGAGTCTTCGATGAGGAGAGAGACAAAGAGGAGCAGAGATGTTTAGGGAAGGGGGTTCCAGGTGTCTGGGCCCCAGGCAGCTGAAGGCACAGCTACCAACAGTGGAGCAATGGAAATTGAGTGGTAAATATAAGAAAAACCAGAACTGGAGGAGAACGGAAATCTTGGAGTGTTGCGGGGCTGGAGGTGGCTCCAGAGATGTGGGTGAGGAAGAAAGGAGATGCATTGGGAGTGTTGGGGAAAGGAAACATAAGGATCGGAAGTTTTAGGGTAAGGGGCAGGAGATTCAGAGTGGATTTGGGAAAAAATCTTTTCCACTCAGCGCTTGGTGGGAACCTGGAAGGCACTGCCTGGGAAGGTCATGGAGGCTGGAAGCCTTACAGCCTTTGAAAAGCGTTTGGATGAGTACTTCAAATATCATAACATTCAAGGAATTGGGACAAGTGCAGGAAATTGGAATTAGCGTGCTTTTAGTGGTATTATGTCAGTGTAGACTCGATAGGCTGAAGGGCCTTTTCTGTGCTGTATGAATCTATAAGATTTTATATCAAGGTACTGCTAAGCCAGGTAGTCATGTACGGTGAGGTCATAAGTATGTGGGACTAGGAGGAGATAATGAAAGGGTTAAGTTCCCCTTCCAGGACCAGACTGTCTAAACTAACTGCACAAAAATGTGGATGCCAAACTTCTTTCTCATTTGTCAATGGCAAATGTACATTGACTTTGCTGCACGGTGACTCCTCGTGGCTGTTTTTGGAATGACAATGAGAGAGTTTCAGCTCAACACCAGCGTGCATTTACACAAAAAACTTTTAACTTCGTAAAACTACCCGGGAGCTTTTCGATAAAATGTGTCTGCAAGATTTCACAGCAGTTCATGAAAAGTGATGCGAGCATAGCTGGCCAAATCTTGGTGAAAGAGGTTGGTTTTAACGGAGGAAAGAGAGCCAGAGGGTATTCCAGAAGGAACAGACTCTAAAGGTGGAGTGATTAAAATGGGTTTACTCAAGAGGTCAGAATGAGAGGAATGCAGACATCTCAGAGCGTCATAGGTGGGAGGAAGTTAGAGATAGAGACGGGCTGAGGCCATTAAGGATTTGAGTACAAGAGTAAGAGTTTTAAATTGAGGTGCTGCTTAATTGGTAGCCAGTAAAGGTCAACAAGTAAATGGATGATGGGTGATGGTGTGAATTAACATATGGGCAGCAGAGTTTTGGATGACCTGAAGTTTATGGAGGATAGCATGCCATTAGGCCATTAAGAGTCAACCACATTGCTGTGGGTCTGGAGTCACATGTGCGCCAAACCAGGTAAGGATTACAGTTTCCTTCCCTCAAGGACATTAGTGAAGCAGATGGGTTTTTTCCAACAATCGACTGACTGTCATCATTAGATTCTTAACTGCAGATATTTATTGAATCCAAATTCCATCATCTGCCTTGGCAGGATTTAAACCTGTGTCCCTAGAATGTTATCTGGGTCTTTGGATTAACAGTCCAGTGATAATACCACGAGGCCATCACCTCCCAACCCTTTGGATAAAGAAGTTCCTACTCAATTCAGTCCTGAATCTGCTTTCCCTTATTTTGGGGGGAACTCCAATTCCTCTCCACAGATGCTGCCAGCCCTGCTGAGCTTTTCCAGCAATTTCAGTTTTTGGTCCTGATTTCCAGCAACTGCAGTTCTTTTAGATTTTAACCTAAATTCCTGATCATCAATGTTTCTTGCTGTTGATCAGTCTGTAGTGAGAGTTAGAATGTGCATGTGCTGTGGACTGCACCACATTTGGATGAAAATACGAGAATGAGAGACATTTGCTTGAGTAATGCTGGAAGACGAAACATTTTGTCGAAGGTTTTCAACTTGCACTTATCCGGAAAATTCACAAGAAATACCAATGTAAAGGGAAAACAATATTAACTGACATAATTCCTTATGGTTCTACTCTTGACAGTCCACTTGCCAGCTGATCAGAACTCTTCATTCATAGACTATAAATATTGTTTTCCCTTTGCTTTGGTTTTTCTTGCAAATTCATAGAATCCCTAGTGTGGAAACAGGCCCTTTGGCTCAACAAGTCCACACCGACCCTCATCCCCCTATTAACCCACCTAATCTGCACATCCCTGAACACTACGGGCAATTTAGCATGGCCAATCCACCTAGCACACACATCTTTGGACAGTGGGAGGAAACTGGAACACCCGGAGGAAACCCACACAGACACAGGGAGAATGTGTAAACTCCACACAGACAGTTGCTCTGATGAATGTATGATGAAAAACTTTGACACCACGTGTCTTTTTGTCAGCAATTCTTCAGTTCTGTATTACCACTATTTCTAGACGTGGGAAAGACATTTTAATTTACATTGTGGCTTTCAGAACTTCACGACATCTCAAAGGACTTTACAGCCAAATAAACGTGTTGAAGTGTAGTCACTGATGTAATTTAGGAAACACAGTGGATAATTGGGCACAGCAAACTCCCATATACAATAAGGCTAAGTATTCTGCTGGTTTCAGGCATAAATATTAGCCAGTCCTATTGAGGGGATTTCCCTGCTCTTCTTCAGGAAAGTGCCATTAGATCTTTAATGTCCACCTCCCAGAGATCACACCCCTGGTTAAATGCCTAATTCAAAGAATGCACCTCTGACAGTGCAGTTCTCCCTCAGCACTGCATTTGAATATCAGCCTGGCTCAGGTATCTGAAGTAGGAACTGAACCCACAGTCTTCTGCCTGAAGGATAAGCATATCACAATGACACCATAGATGTACAGCACTATCGTTGATTCCTGTTTTAGGATGAGATGATGGGGAGGTGATGGCCTAGTGGTCTTATTGCTAGACAATTAATTCAGCGACCCAGGTCTTTACAAGGATGTTGCCAGGGCTGGAGGGTTTGTGCTATAGGGAGAGGCTGAATAGGCTGGGGCTATTTTCCCTGGAGAGTCATAGGCTGAGGGGTGACTCTATAGGGGTTTATAATGTCATGATAGGGTGAATAGTCAAGGTCTTTTCCCCAGGATAGGGGAGTATAAAAGTAGAGGGCATAGGTTTAAGGTGAGAGGGGGAAAGATTTAAAAGGGTCCTAAGTGGCAACTTTTTCAGGCAGAGGGTGGTGTATGTATGGAATGAACTTTCAGAGGAAATGGTGGAGGCGAGTACAATTACAACAGTTAAAAGGCATCTGGATGGGTATATGAATAGGAAGGATTTAGAGGGATATGGGCCAAATGCTGGCAAATGGGACTAGATTAATTTAGGCCCTTTGTTTGGCATGGATAAATTCGACAGAAGGATCTGTTTCTGTGCTGCACAGCTCTATGACTCTAATGCTCTGAGGGCCTGGTTTCAAATCCTGCCATGGTGAAATTTTGAATTCAATGCAAAAAAAATCTGAAATCGAAAATTTACTGATGAACATGAAACTGCAATTGTTTGTTGGGGGACAAACCTATCTGGTTCACTAATGTCTTTTAGGGAAGGTAACCTGCAGTCTTTATACCCTGGTCTGGCCTACATGTGACTCCAATCCCACAGCAAGGTGATTGATTCCGAACTGCCCTCTGGATGGGCAATAAATGTAATCTGGCCTATACCCTGTGAATGAATAAAAAAAAAATTCCAAGACACAACCCCCTTCTGATGGGTGTGGAAGACCCTGTGGTGCGACACAAAGGAAAAAGCAAAGGAGCTCTCCCAGTTTCCTAACTCAGTGTGACTGCCTTGACAAAGATCACTGACGTTTGGAACTTGTCTCTTTGCTGTTTTTGGGATGTTGCTGGGTGGGTTGTCATGTTTCCAAAATTATAACAGTTTCAAGCTTCAGTAGTTCTTTCTTGGCTATTTCACAATCGTTGGCAATCACTCGCATGATTACCTACCCAGACAATTCCATGAGGTGTGGCGGTGGAGGGGGTGATGTGCAGTGGTTTTGCGGGAGCATTGAATTCTTCGAGGTAGGGCCCTTCTGCGTGACATCTTTTAACGTGGGAATGATGTTGCACGTCAGCAGACACACGGTTGATGACAGAAGGTAGATCCAGTTCGAGTGGCAAGGACACCTCAATGACTGGGGATCTTCCTACAGCTGCAGCCTTCATCTATTGTCACAGCTATATATCACACAAATGTCTTCTACCAGGACTGCTGCTGAAGATTTGTTTTGGATTGTGTTTTGTCTGGTTCCTCCCCTCTGACTTTACCATCATGGATGGCCCTGCCTGGAGTTGAGAACTCATTGACGCATCACTCTCAGATCAATGGAACACTCAAGGCTCTCCATCACAGCCAGGTAACAATCCACGGAAAGGATTGATTTGATTTGATTTATTCCTGTCACATGTACCTAGGTGCAGTGAAAGGTTTTATTTTAGTACAGGCAGAGTGTAACATGCAAAGGGCATTAGGGTTATAGAACAGAGCGAGGAATACAATTTGAGATAACAAGGTGTAGAGCTGGACGAACACAGCAGGCCAAGCAGCATCATAGGAGCAGGAAGGCTGATGTTTCAGACCTAGACCCTTCTTTAGAAATGGGGGAGGGGAAGGGGGTTCTGAAATAAATAGGGATAGAGGGGGAGGCAGATAGAAGATGGATAGAGGAGAAGATAGGTGGAGAGGAGACAGACAGGTCAAAGAGGCGGGGATGGAGCCAGTAAAGGTGAGTGTAGGTAGGGGGGTAGGGAGGAGATAGGTCAGTCCAGGGAGGACGGACAGGTCAAGGGGGCGGGATGAGGTTAGTAGGTAGGAGATCGGGGTGGGGCTTGAGGTGGAAGGAGGGGATGGGTGGGAGGAAGGACAGGTCAGGGAGGCGGGGATGAGCTGGGCTGGTTTTAGGAATGTGGTTGGGGGAGGGGAGATTTTGAAGCTTGTTAATTCTGCATGCAAGAGATTGAACCTAAAACCTTTGTCAACTCCTTTGTCTGTCCAACTGCTCTTCTCTCTCTTTGGGCTCTATCCCCAACTATCATTTACTCCTTACCACATCCCCAACCCTATCTTCTGCATATAAACTGACATTTTTTTAGCTACCATCAGTTTTGAAGAAGGGTCACCAGACTCAAAACATTAACTCTGATTTTTCTTCACAGATGCTGACAGACCTGCTGAGGTTTTTCAGCAATTTCTATTTGTGGACCATCTTTCCTTTCGTTCAGTCCTTTTCATTATTGTTTGATTTAATTTTTTTTTCTTTTTTCTTCTGTTCCCTTTCTTATTTTACCAAAACGTTGTTAACCATTCCATTTATCTGAAGGAAGAAAGATGTATTTTGGGGATGAAGGGGTTCACTGAAGACTAATTTTACAAAGAAGAGCCTTCAAGCTGAATCTGCATGCCTTATTCCAACATGAGACACTTTAAAGCACGAGGGGCATGGATAGGGTGAATAGTCGAGATCTTTTCCCTAGGGTGAGGGAGTCCAAAACAAGAGGGCATAGGTTTAAGGTGAGGGGGGTAAATTTTAAGAAGGACCCAAGACGTAACGTTTGCACACAGAAGAGTGGTGCGTGTATGGAATGAGCTGCCGGAGGGAGTGGTGGAGGCTGGTACAAGTACAACAGTTAAAAGGCATTTGGATGGGTACATGAATAGGAAGGGTTTAAAGGGATATGGACCAAATGCTGGCAAATGGGACTAGGTCAGATTGGGATGTCTGGTCAGCAAGATGGATTGAAGGGTCTGTTTCTGTGTTGTATGACTCTAAAGGCGTTATGCAAATATATGAGATAACAAGGTGTAGAGCTGGATGAACACAGCAGGCCAGACAGCATCAGAGGAGCAGGAAAGCTGACATCCAGACCCGAAACGTCAGCCTTCCTGCTCCTCTGATGCTGCCTGGCCTGCTATGTTCATCCAGCTCTACACCTTATTATCTCAGACTCCAGCATTGGCAGTTCCTACTATCTCCATGTAAATGTATGTCTGTCGTTCTTTTAACACAGAGTGGAGTTTGCTCCTGCATGTACTGCAATAATCAAGAAGGTGGTTCACCACCCATTGTCTCAAGGACAATTTCAGATGGGCATTAAAATGCCAGGGACACTCTCAGTCCCATGGGAAAATAAAAGTGAGCACGTATTTAAGGGAAGACTAAACAGTCACGAGGGAGAAAGTAACAGATGTGTACATTATCGAGGCCAGATAAAGAGAGGTGGATAGTGTGAAACTAAAACAGAAGTTGCTGGAGAAACTCAGCAGATCCGGCAGCATCTATGGAGAGAGAAACCGAATTAACATTTAGGGTCCTGTTCTGAAGGGTCACTGGACTTGAATTGTTAACTTTGTTTCTCTGACTCTGCCAGACCTGCTGAGTTTATCCAGCAATTTCTGATTTTGTCCCAGATTTCCAGCATTTGCAGCTGCTTGTTTTATTTTACAGTGAAACTGTTCCTGTTTATGAAAGGTTCAAAAACAAGAGGGCACAGTTTCAAAGTAACGGGCCAAAAAGAAGCAAAAATAGTATGAAGAGAATCTTTTCCAGAGTGGTTAGGGTCTGGAATTTATTACCTGACAACGTCGTAGAGGCAGGTTCAGTCAAGCATTCAAAGGGGAATTAAACAGTTATCTGAAAAGGAGCAACATGCAGGTTTATGGGGTGATGGGAGGAGAATGGCACCAGATGAGAAGTTCATAGATGGTGTGTTCGCTGAGCTGGGAGGTTTGATAGCAGACGTTTTGTCCCCTTACTAGGTGACATTCTCAGTGTTGTGGAGCCTCCTGTGAAGAGCTGTTATCTTGTGCCGGTTTGAATTTATATGGTCTGGTTTTTGCCACTTCTGGTAGGTGCCGGTTCCAGCTGTGTGTTGTAATGGTCAGCATATCGGGTCCAATTCCAGGTGTTTATTGATGGAGTCTGCAGATGAATGCCAAACTTCCAAGAATCCCTGGCTGTCCTCTGTTTGGCTTGTCCAAGGATAGTAGTGTTGTCCCAGTTGAAAGTGTGGTTTTTCTCCGGTGTATTGAAACCAAGCATATCTGGTCATGTCGTTTAGTTGCTAGCTGGTGTTTGTGCATGCGGGTTGCTAGTTGTCTGCCTGTTTGTCCCACGTAGTGTTTTGTGCAGTCTTCGCATGGCATCTTGCAGACCACATTTGTCCTGTCCATGGTATCTATTGGGTCTTTAACTCTGTTAAGTTGCTACCTTTGTGTGGCTGCTGGTTTGTGTGCTGTCATGATACCTAGCAGTCTGATTAGTCTGGCTGTCAGTACTGTGGTTTTTTTTACATATGGTATGGCGGTTATTGTTTTGGGTTTTGGTGTGTCCTGGTTGTGTTGTCTGTTGGCTAGGCATCTGTAGATGAAACTGTGGGGGTATCCATTTTTGGTAAAGACCTTGTACAAGACCTCCTCAACGGTCTATTCCTAAGTTTTAGACTGCGACCCCCAATTCTAGAATCCCCAAATGGTGGAAATAGTTTATTTTCATCACCTCCACCTTTTCACATTAAAAGCTTGAAGACTTCGAGATCAGATCACTCCTTAAACGTCTAAATTCTGGAGAAAACAGGCCTAATTTGTCTAATCTGTCCACATAAACACTGAAGTCCTTAAGGCTCCTATGGTATTGTCCCTATCTCTGGAGTAGGAGGTCCGTATTCAAATAACATCTGCTCAGGAGGTGGAGGCAATTTTAATCAATCTATTCAGGGAGTGTTATTATACTTCTGGAACATGTGCGACTTCTGACTCCAAAGTAGGGTTATTACCACTGCACCACACAAGCCTTGCTCCAAATGTCTATAATAACATCTTTGAAAAGGTTGATTTAAAAATAATTTCCTGAAGTCCAGGTATTAATCTTGTAAAGAGGCTTTCCTGCTCCTCTGATGTTGCTTGACCCACTGGGTTCATCCAGCTCCACACCTTGTTACCATCAATCTTACAAACCTAGGTGGTACTGCAGGCCAATACATCCTTCCTAAGATGTGGTACCCAGAACCACCAAGTGGCTATAATGCAAGGAGTCCTTTTTGACATTTCCTGCCCTTTATTGCAGTAATTAAGTGTTGAAACTGGGTTCATTGATGAATTAGAAAATAACAGACTATATTAATAAATTGGCGACCTCTTCCTCCAATTGCAGGCTAGACAAGGATTATTGGGCGGGCTCTTTCGACCCGGCAAGGTTGACAGGTTATCCGACCAATCAGCAAGGGCATCTGTTTGATTGGCAGCGTCAGCGACATATCAGCAAAAGGATTGCGCTACTTCCGCCGTCAATGGGGTTTCTCACCCAATTAGATCCGCCCGTTTGCTCACTGCAACCGGATGTATAAAATTATTTGCCGCCATCCTCCCCAGAAGAAAAAGTGTCTTTGAATCGTTGTTCATCTCAGTTAGTCGAGCGATGACCTACGGGGACAATGACGCTTCGCCCCCGCCGCCGCCGCCTTGTTCTTGGGATCGTGATTATCATAGAACCCGCCTACACCGCTGTGCCTATCTAGCCATTCAGAGGAGGCAAAAGATTGATCGGCAGGCATATAATCCAATTGTCATTCAGAATATCCGTAGACCCCACCCATAAATAGGCTGGACCTACTTGCAACCAATGGGAGTACACTGCCGCGCCGGTTGATGTGAATTCTAACCAATAGACGCAGGGGTAGTCCTGATGAACGTGCTCCACGACCAATGGAGACGAGGAGGCGGGATGCCGCTGCAGCGCGTGGGCGGAGGCGGAATCGACCCCACCTACATATGATGGACAGTCCACCATCCAATACAGAATGGAGTTCTTTGTGACGACCATTCTAAGTTCGCAAGCTTCCTGACGGGCAGATATACTAGCCAATACGCGCCGATACTAGTGTCAGCCCCAGTCCCGCCCCTCGTCCCGGTGTGGTCCCGCCCAGTTCCGGCCTGCTGATTCCAGGCGCCCAGTGACAGGAGGACCGAGGCCTGCTGCTGTTGTTGCTGCTGGGCCTTTTCATTGTAAACGATCCCGCTTCCCTTCGCCTGTTTCTTCCGGTCCAGGCGGCGGCGGTGGTTCGTGTCAAGGCGTGAAGATGCCGGCGGTGTCCAAAGGAGACGGGATGAGGGGGTTGGCGGTGTTTATCTCGGACATTCGGAACTGTAAGTGGTTGCAGATGGGCTTGTGGGTGGGGGGCGGCCGGGAGGAGGTGGAGGTGGAGACCAGGCAAAGCCCATTTATAATTCAACTGCTTTCTCCCCCTAGCCATTGATTGGAAAAAAATTCCTAATCAATAAATTTATTAATTAGCTAAACAATATATCACCTTAGTAAACAAAGGCTATATATATATTATATATATTTATATATATATGTGTGTGTGTGTGTGTTTTGGAGGTAATGGTGGTTTGGGTGGGGTAGGCTTTGAAAAGGGGTACCCACAGAGCGCTGTCATCCCCTTTGACCCCTGTGGCATTTCCAGGAAATGCTTTTTAAGCTTGATCCACCCCCGGCCTCCCAAATTGGGGTCCTGATGACCAATTGTTGAGGTGGTAGGCTGGTTAGGGCAGCGATTGTGCCCCCCCCCCCCCCCGCCCCGGTGTGGTAGCTCGTGTCTGACATTGACCGTGAGCAGATGGCGGTGGGTCAAATTCGTGCAGTTGGGTTTGTGGTGGGCGTGGGGTGTGCTGGTCACTGGGCGTACCATGTCAATGGGCTGGGCACTCCATTTTAATCAGGATGAGGAAGTTGGGAAATCCTGGCAAAGGAACAGATCGAATTCTGTTGCCTGTGTTTTCACAATTTGTTTGCAATGAGCAACAGGGTGTCTAATCCTGCATTTGTTCCTTGAATCCCTTATTCAATCCCATCCAGGACACTAACTAGGACAGGAAAGGTGAATGCATATGTCTTTGCAGTATGTGTTACAAATGACAAGCTGTTAGTGGAATCTGAGTGATTGAGGGTACCGTAAGGTGGCTTGCTGTATGAAGAGGGTGCTTCTTGGGAGGAACAGTGCAAAATGGATGTGCTTGATTACTCAGGTTAATGCAGTAAAAGCCAAAATCTAGTAAGGGAGTTGCTTGTTTTTAGAATGCCTTCATTGCAAAATTTCTGGCTAATGCAGCAAAATCCACTGCAGTCCAATTGTAGAATTCCAGGTTGCACTGTCTCCTTGTTTCACAATAGCCTCGACTGGTACTGAACCTTGACCACCAACATCACAGTCACGTGTACAGCTCTGTTACGCGACCACTGGTAAATGTTAATGACTGTACACTTTACCACTTCTGTGCAAATCTTTTCTGAGCCAGGTTTCAGACCTGTGCCAGACTACTTTTGCAACAGAGTGGATTGCGAAGGACCAGGAACACGCTGCATTTGGTATTTTCAATGCATGATCAGCTGGACATCAAACAATTGCTCCTTTCACTGGCAACCTTTCTTTGTTTTTTTAAAAAAAAACCCATATTCAGGACAAACATTGTCTCAATCCCAAAGTAGTCGAGTGATTTTTGGACATTCTGATAACAAAGAAATATGCAGTAGCTTCCATGGAGGGAGAAACAATGCTAATGTTTCAGGTCGATGACTGTTCATCGTGAATTCTGATGAGAAGACATCAATCTGAAACATTGGCTCTTCCTCAGCTCAAATGCTGAGATTTCCTAGCTTTCTTTTCATATTGATGAGGACATCCTAATGGCTGCTTGAAGTTTTCATTTTGCTAAAGTGCTAAATTGAGACAGTTTGAGATTTGCTGATTTCAGTCCACAGTTGGAAAGATGGTATCTTTTGTAGTAAATATTACAGGAATCTAATTGACAAAGTATGTGTTTTACCAGCCAACTGGTATCTGACTGGGAGCATGAAGAATACGAGCCGAAGTAGACCATTTGAGCCATCTCCACATTCAGTGTGGTCCTGGCTGACCTTCCTAAGATGTTCCTAGTCATATCACCTCTGTTATCCAAAATTCATGGACTTCTGTCTTTAGTCAATGGAACTACTGAACGTCCAGATCTTCGTCTGTGTTGAATTCTAAAAATCCAGAAGTTTCTGTTTGAAGAAATATGTCCGCTTAATCCTAAATGGCTGACCCGTTATTATGAATCTGTGATGCAATTTAAAAAAAATATTCTTCATGGGTTGTGTGCATCACAAGCTAAGCTAGCCTATATTGTAGAGTCATACTGCATGCAAACAGACCCTTTGATCCAACTTGTCCATGCCAACCACGTTTCCTAAACTAAACTAGTCTCACTTGTCTGCATTTGGCCCATGTCCCTCTGAACCATTCCTATTCATGTTCTTGTACCTAGATCTGCCATTTCCTCTGGCAGTTTATTCAACAAACAAACCACCCTCTGTGTGAAAAAGATTGCCCCTTGGGTCTCTTTTAAATCTTTCTACTATCAGCTTAAAAATATGCCCCCTAAGTTTTGAACTCACCCACACTGGGGAAAAGACTCTTGCTATTCATGCTACCTATGCCCTTCACGATTTTGTAAACCTCTGAGGTCATCTATCAACCTCTTAGGCTCCAGTGTAAAAATCCCAGCCTACCTTTGTAACTCAAACCCTCCAGTCCCTGTAACATCCTAGTAAATCTTTTCTGTACTCTCTCCAATTTAATAATATCCTTCCTATGGCAGGTTGACCAGAACTATAATGTGAAGGTGGTGGCGGTGAATGGTTTTCTTGAGCCGCTGCAGTGTTTGGGGTCTTGGACACAACAGCCTAATTTTAAAGTGAAAATTCTTCCTGCATTTCAGCTATCAAGCCCCTTAAGCATTCTAGGTGTATCAGTGCGGGACCTTGTTTTTCAAGAAACTCCAGGAAACATAGTCCTAATCTCTTCTCATCAACAATCCCTAATCCCAGAAACCAGTCTAGTGAACCTTTGTTGCTGAGGCAGGTAGATTGTCCTCCCTTGGATGAGGGGATAAAAATGGTGTGCAGTACACCAGGAGTGGGTCTTCACCAATTGCATGTACAGTTGCTGTGAGACTTATTCACTTCAATTCCTTCAATAATAAAGATAGCATATTGTTTGCTTTCCTGTTTTGCTTGCTGTACCTTCGTATTAACTGTGACTTTGTGCCATGAGACCCTGACTCCTCTGAATTTAAATTTTCCTTGTTACCCTTGAGAATCATTCTGCATTGAGGGGAAATAATAGCATAATGATAATGTCACTGAGCTACTAATCCACAGGCCCAGGCTAATGTTCTGGGTACATGGGTCTCATACCTCACCAAGGCAGCTGATAGAATTTAAATTCATTATATCTAGAGTTAATTTCAGTGTTGGCAACTGTGAAACTATCCTTATTGTAAAAATCCATCTATTTCACTCTGGTTAGAGATCATAATTTTAGGCTAAGGAGTGGCAAATTTAAAACACATGAGAAATTACTTCTTAAATGATTGTGAATCAATGGAATTCACTAGCCCCGTGTGTGGTGAATGCCAGGACACTGAATAAATTTACAGATTTTTTAATTAGTAATGCATTGAAGAGTTATGGTGACTGGGCAGGAACGTGGAGTTGAGGCTGAGATGATCATATTGAATGGCGGAGCAGAGTTGAGGAGCTGAATACCTTACTCTTTCTCCGAGTTTTCATGTTAATGTCCTTTTTAGGGAAGGAAATCTGCCTTTCACATCTTGCCCTGCTGACATGCTGGCTGTCGTTAGACAGTCAATGTGGTTGATTTTTGACCACCCTCTAAAATGCAAATTATCAGGGCAGGGGTCACTAATTAGTGATCAGAACTTGAAGCCTAGCAAAGAGTTTCTCTCTTCACTCCTATATCCCTGAAAGTTGCCACCCAGGTTGATATGGTTGTTAGGAAGGCGTACGGTGTGTTGGGTTTTATTGGTAGAGGGATTGAGTTTCGGAGCCATGAGGTCATGTTGCAGCTGTACAAAACTCCGGTGCGGCCGCAGTTGGAGTATTGCATGCAGTTCTGGTCGCCGCATTATAGGAAGGATGTGGAAGCATTGGAAAGGGTGCAGAGGAGATTTACCAGGATGCTGCCTGTTATGGAGGGAAGGGTCTTATGAGGAAAGGCTGAGGGACTTGAAGCTGTTTTCGATAGAGAGAAGGTGATTAAGAGGTGACTTAATAGAGACATACAAGATGATCAGAGGATTAGATAGGGTGGACAATGAGAGGCTTTTTCCTTGGATGGTGATGGCTAGCACGAGGGGACATAGCTTTAAATTGAGGGGTGATAGATATAGGACAGATGTCAGAGGTAGATTCTTTACTCAGAAAGTAGTAAGGGCGTGGAATGCCCTGCCTGCAACAGTAGTAGACTCGCCAACTTTAAGGGCATTTAAATGGTTGTTGGATAAACATATGGATGATCATGGAATAGTGTAGGTTAGATGGGCTTCAGATTGGTTTCACAGGCCGGTGCAACATCGAGGGCCGAAGGGCCTGTACTGTGCTGTTATGTTCTATACTCCAGCACCCATTTCGCCACAAACCTGGCAATCAGTTCTGGCAACAAATAACATTACGTCTTTCCCTGTGTCCTGCTGCATCTTCTCATTAATTGCTGTCTGAACTCAGCTACCATGCCACAGAATAAGAGTTTAATTTGTGAATTTCTGGACTAAATGATGCCACTGCTTGTCTGTTAAAAATATTGAGACACAGACTTTAGCTTTTCCTTCTCCTTTTCCCCATCCCATAGTGAGAAATTTTGAACTTGCTTTTGGCTGTTCCACCAGAAACAGTGGATAGTTTTAAGCCTCTTATCCTAGTTGACACCAAGCTTGTTTTGTGTAGTGGATAAATATTGGCAGAGAGGACTAAATGGTTAGCTGTTCAGAAGAAGGAATGCAGACAAACTGAGTGAAGTGGTCCCTTCTCTGGTGAACAGTTTTCATCTCCCTCTGCTTTCTGAGAGAAACCCACTGGGTGATTGCAGTGCACAGTCCTTTGAATTTATGACCACGCAAGTTTGCATTGATGAAAATCCTACACCCCCTCCAAAAGAAACGCAAAGTTTCAATCAACATTGATAACTAAAGACCAAGATTGGCAAGCTGTATCTACTGTTGAAACCTCGGTATTATTCTGGATCGGTTTTTTGGGTCCTATTATTAAGCTGGTCGGAGTTTGTTTTCTACCTTCGTGAGCCGAGAAGAGCAACAGCATGACAATTTGAAACACCACCTGTTTGGAAAATGTTGTGTATAAAAATAAAGGTTTGAACTTCTGCAGCACCTTTTCTGACCTTAATATTTGCAGCTAGGTAGGTAATGCTGAAAATTGGGCAGCCAATTTGATCGCAGCAAGCTCCCACAAATCACACATCCTAACATAATGACTGGATTTGTTTTCTGTGTTACTTGTGCAAGGAATATTGACCTGCATGCAGAGATTTGGGAGATCATGGTGAGGGTATTGTTAGCAATGCACATGTCAGGCAGCATCTCAGTCCTAATGAAAACACATCAGCCTGAAATGGTAACTCCGTTTGTCTTCATAGATCTTGACTGACCTGAAGATTTTTTTAAGAAAGGTTTCGATTTGCAGCAATTTGTATGTGTGCTGGGTAGGAGACTCCTTTTATTTGAAACAGCGCCATGGGAATCTTTTACCTTCACCAGTGACGACAAATGGGATGTTGGTTTAACAGGCTAAAACAAAAGGTTAAGAATTAGGAAATAAAGGTAGTTGACACTGAGATTGCTTTTTTTTAAAATTCTGAACAAGGGAATGGATTGGAATAGTAGGCAGTATTACAAATCCTGACTTAAAATTTAAGTTTTAAGGTGAGGCAAATGCACGTGTAAATTCTCTTGTCGATGACTTGTAACATTATACAGCCTTCAAGTTTAGTGTGCTATAGGAATAATTGAATCTGGGCGAGGTAGATGCCTTTCGGTTCCCAGATTAAAATTATATTCAGTTTGGCTATAGTTAAATAGATGCATTCTGAAGGCAGAGTTGATAGGAATTTAAGGCTGATGCAGTGACGCCACAGTGTCACCTCTGGAAGAATGACGTAACTACAGCATGACACGATTTCATGGGTAGTTCCCTTTATAAATGTGGACATAGCTTATCCCACAATGAATGACAAATACAAATATCTGCAAACAAATTATTCGATAGTTGGGGAATGTGATTAGATATTGGATTTTTGAATATTATTAGCGTGTCTGCAGCCGTGAGGAAAAGTTTGGTTTGGGTGTTGCTGCCAATGAGGTAAAGGTTGCTGCTGGGTTGTGGGCTGGGCTTTGTAAGAACATGTGTACATTTGTGAGAGGTTTTGATGATCATTTTGTGTTATGGCTTAGGTGGCCAAATTAAAATACATGCTTGAAAAAAATAAGTTCCCTGTAAAAGATTTTTGGAATACATTCCCCCTCCAACTTTTTTTCTCCCTTTTTTTAACCTGAAGTTGTGGACTCCTTTTGGGATGCAGTTCTTTTTGCCCCACTAGAGATCCTGTTTCATGATTGATCCTAGGCCATCCTTGTTGGTAGTGATTAAACTGTTGGAGACTCTGTTACTAACAATCATCCCTACATACACTGCTTTCAGCAGTTCACCATACAGTTTCATTGCTGACATTGACCAGGAATCTCAGAAACTACTTCTAGCACCTTTGTCGCCTGAGTTCAGATCAGTTAGATCGGCACTGGCCATTGACTTTGTGCCTTCTGACTGGAAAGGCCCCATTTACTGTTTTAAAGTATTCTAGTAGCTTGAATCATTTGTGTGTGTGCTATCACACCATGAATTGGGGACATTGTGTTCCTTATCACATGGGTAACCAGGCAGGTTACTGGGGGAGCTGACAGTATTTTTAACTTGTACACCTTTTTTATTTGAATGCACAAGCAGTATTGAAATAGCACTTTGTATATTAAATCAGAACTCTTAATACTGGTCAAGCCATTAAAATGATAGACTGGGAGTAGGCAAAACGCCCCTTGGGCCTGCTCAATGAGATAATGCGTGGTCACATTCCACATTCCCACCCTACTCCCATACCCCTTAGTTGCTTAAGCTCTAAATAGTCTATCTCCAACCAGCATATACCAAATGACTGAGCATCCACAGTCCATTGGAGTGGAGAATTCCAAAGATTCATAACTCTGAGTGAAGAAATTTCTCATTATCATGAGATTAGATCTCATAGCACTATGCTCTAAAAACTGGGAGGAAACAACCTCTGTGTCTACCCTCAAACATATCAAATCTTAAATATTTGAAAGAGACTCCAGTGTAGTATTGAAGGAATAGAATGTCAAACTGAAGATTATCCCATTGCTAGCTCTGGGATTTTACTACTTGAAATGTTTGAATCTCTAGTCTTGGTGATGGAATTGCTTGAACGAATGAGGGAACACGACGTTTCTGCACTTTGTGATAAGATGCTATATAAATGCAAGTCATTTTTTTTGTCGTTTTGTTTTATGGGTCAATAGAATTTCTTTGTTAAACGTTCTTGCTCAGATTGGCTGCAGGCGTCTGTTTGGTGCAGATTATTTTAACTCTGTAAGCAAGCAGCACAGCTGTTGACACTTTCTCTGCACTTTCCCTTGTCCCCCCCCTAAAGCTGTTTGAAACAGCCTTCCTTCTCCCTGTGTACTCCGTGGTGTTGAAATTTTTGCTCATTGTGCCAAGTTCCTGTGCTTACAACTTGGGACTTTGAAACTGCAATACCTTATCTCGCTTGCTTTTTCCTTCCTCTTGTTATCTACAGATTTTTAAATAAATACATGGTCCAAAGTGCTTCACGTGCATGGCTTCCAGTTAGTTCTCCTGAACAGGCAAACAGGACCTCATTTTAATATGTCTTCCCAGAAGCTGCACCTCTGACAGTGCAACAGTTCCTCAGTATTGCGGTGAGGTGTTGGCCTAAATGATCTGCCAATGTCATGGAGCAGGCAAATAATCTAGGGTTGGTTTTTAAAATCTGCACGTAGTGCCACTTAATCGCAATTTACTAATTTATTGGGTCTTTCTAATTTTTTTTTCCCCCTCATTGTCTTGGTATGTTGCACGAGGGCCCTAGCATTTCACCCCATTTTCTGTGTTTAACATTTTTTTTAGCACATGTATTAATCCATTTGATGGGGCGTTCTCCCTGTGTCTTTGTGGGTTTCCTCCTGGTGCTCTGGTTTTCTTCCCACAGTCCAAAGATGTGCTGATTAGTTGGTTTGGCCATGCTAAATTGCCCATAGCGTCTAGTCTAGGTGGGTTAGCTGTGGGATGTACAGGGGCCAAATGGCCTGCTTCACACTGTAGGGATTCTATGTGGATGGAATGCACCTGCTTTCCTGCAAATTTAAGGAAAATTGAGAAGAAATATTTTCTTTCTTATTGTCAGAGATGAGTACACTTGGGGCAGGTTTACTGCTGTTTAAAATTCTCTCTATTTCATCCCTCCCCGTGCCTCAGTCCATGTATAAGATAGGCTCCACCCAATGCATTTGGGAAGTATTTTTCCATTTTCCTGACATATCTCACTTTCAGTTGTCCTATTTACGTAATGCTGTTTGTTTCGAGGCAGCATATGGTCTACAGCCGTCGTCATTAGAATTGGCTCAAGATAGAGAATGAATTTTTCACCTCAGGCCTATTAACCTTCTGCAGTCTGACAGTTGTGGCCTTTTTTTTTTAAGTCATGCCTTCAGCTGTTGAGGGCCCTGAAGCTAGAAATTCTTGCCCTGAACCTCTACAAATCTCTCTCCTCCACTTTAAAAGTGCTCCTTAAACCCAACTCTTGAAGCAAACTTTTGCTCACCTTTCATTAAAAACTCCATGTGTGGCGCAGTGTCAGTTTTTTTGTTTGGTTTGGTAATCACTGCTTAAGCTCTTTGGGATTTTTGTTATGTTTAAAGTTTTACATGAAATGCAAGCTATTGTTGACTTCATGAACTAGGAGAGGGTGTGTGTCTCTTACCTCCTCCTTTCCAGTGTCTATTACTTTTCATAGAATTTGCAAATACCTTTTTAAAAAATTCATTCATTCATTTGGGCATCGCTGGCTTGACCAACATTTATTGCCCATCCCTAATTGTGCAGAGGGCAGTTGTGTCAACCACATTACTGTGGGTCTGGAGTTACATGTAGGCCAGACCACACCACATCAGGAAGGCAGTTTCCTTCTCTAAAGGGCATTAGTGAACCAGATGTGTTTTTCCTGACAATTGTCAGGGGAATCATGGTCATCATTGGACTCATAATTCCAGATTTTTATCGAATTCAAATTCCACTATCTGCCATGGCGGGATTCAAAACTGGTTCTCTGGATTGACAATCCAGTGATAATACCACTAGGCAATTGCCTCCCTGATCTACTGTGCAGGTTGAAGTGAAGTACTAATCTGCTAGGTTCCTAAGTTTTAAAATGGTTTGGTGGAGAATTTCGCGCTTGAAATTAGTGTAGGAATTGTTTTCTGTACTTGGCCCACCATGCCTGTGCTTGCTCATTGTCAGAGTTCCCCAATTATTCCCATTCCTTAGTTGTTTCTCTGTGGCCCTGCAAATGTTTCCTTTTGAACTGTATGTCCAATTGCCTTTTTAAAATGTACTGTTTCACTCTGTTTCCAACTGTGCAAGCTGTATAAATCCTGTTTTCAGACTGTGTTTTTAACAGGAGTGTGGGGTTGAGGAACAGGAGTAGGCCATTTGGCCTTGAGTCTGCTTCACCACTCAATATGATTGTGATTAGTCTGGTTGTGGCCCTGGCTCTACTTTCCTGTCTGGCCCGCAAACCCTGCAGTCCCTTGTCTATCAATGATCTATCTAACCCAGGCCTGAATAGGTTATAATTCACTGTGCAAAAGAAATGTTGCCAGTTACCTTTAAATTTGTGCCCTTTGGTTATAAGTAACCTGCCAGTAAGATTGCTTTTCCCTGTTTACATTATCAAAACCCCTCTGTCTATTTTGTACACTGCCCATTAAAACCTTCTTGAATTCTCTGATTTGAGGAGATCAATTTCAACTTCTCCATTAATGATGTCCCTCTTTCCTTCTTTCAGGTAAAAGCAAAGAAGCAGAAATTAAACGAATAAATAAAGAACTGGCAAACATCCGATCAAAGTTCAAAGGTATGAGTACGTGTGTGGTGGTGATGGTGGACAATGGATTTCAGTGGCAGACTTACAGGCCTGTTGAGCATAGTCCACTGGAGGAGGAGTACTAGTAAAGCAGACCTGTGGATCTCCTGATCCCCTCGATGCATGCAGGCCTGACGGATAGTGGAACTGGGGTGAATGATAAGCAATTGCAGAAGCTGTCAATCAAAATTATCAGCCTTCATCCTGTGTCGTCTGGTGACACAGACAAGGGCACAGTCACACCTGCGGTCACGGGGAAACACCTTCCCAGACCATGAAATGTATTTGCAATTATACCACCTAGGGAACTAATTGATAGAGGCTATTGTACTGCTCTTTCCACGCGGCCTCCTGCACTGTAGAGGATTGACTGAAGACCACGTGTGTATTGCCCTCCAGACTTGTGCACCACCCTGATACTTCATAGCTCAGCCTGATGTGCTTGAGTGGTGCGCTCAATTTGGTTAAGCCATATGGTGTGAGGATGCTTTTGCAGAGCTTGCCAGTGCTTGGGGAATGAGGAGCATGTTCAAATAACAAGGGACAGTTGTCACAAAAAATAACATTTGGCTATGTTTACTTCCTGGAGTGCAATATGTTGCCACAACGAGTCGTTGAGGCAGATAACTTAGTATAGTCAAAGAGAAGCTAGATGGACAAGTAGGGGAGGAAGAATTAGAAGGCTGTGTAAATGAGGTTAACTTCCTCCCACAACATTTAATTTATGTAGAACATAAACACTAGTATAGATATGCTAGGTTGAATGCCCCATTTCTGTTGCTGTATGTCGTATGAAATGCATTAAAATTAATATTTTGTAAAGGTGCGTAGTTCCTTGAAAGTGGCATCCCAGGTAGACAGGGTGATGAAGGCATTTGGCATGCTTGTCTTCGTTGCTCAGAGCATTGAGTAACGGTGTTGGCATGTCATGTTGCAGCTGTACAGGACATTGGTGAGGCCACTTTTGGAGTACTGCATACAGTTCTGGTTGCCCTGCTATAGGAAGGAGCGTATTAAATTGGAGAGGGTGCAGAAAAGATTTACAAGGATGTTACCAGGACTGGAGGGTTTGAGTTAATGAGAGGCTGGATAGGCTGGTACTTTTTTTTTTGCTAGAGCTTCGGAGGTTGAGGGTGACCATTGTGGAGGTTTATAAAATCATGAGGCATAGATAAAGAGAATAGTAAAGGTCATTTTCCTCGGATAGGGGAATCCAAAACTAGAGGGCATAGGTTTAAGGTGAGAAGAGAAAGATTTAAAAGGGACCTGAGGGGCAACTTTCCCACAGAGAGGGTGGTGCGAGTATGGAATTAACCGCCAAAGGAAGTGGTAGAGGTAGGTACAGTTACAGCATTTAAAAGATATTTTGGCAGGTACGTGAATAGGAAAAGTTTTTAGAGGAATACGGGCCAAATACAGACACATTGGACTAGTGTAGTTTGGGAGTCCTGGTCGGCATGGACGAGTTGGAATGATGTTACTGGTTTCTATGCCGTATGACTGGATTTAATTCGTGGAGCTTAAATCTCTGATGCAATGCAAGTACGACTTATATTCTTGCTTCCTCCATCAGTTACCATGCATCAATGTTTAATTCAAAGATAATATATTGCTCAGTACACTAGCTAGGTTTTCCTTCCTACCCTTTTTTTGGTTGGGAAATGAGATCAGTCAGTTTCCAAACAGTGAGGTTGTTGACTTGCTTGCTGAGCTGGCTTGTTTTCGTTCAGACGTTTTGTCACCATGCTACCATCGTCAGTGAGGCCTCCGACGAAGCGATGTCTTTGTTGTCGGAGTGTACTGATATTAGGGAAAGTTTGTCATGTCGTTTTGCTGCTAGCTGATGTTAGTGTATTGTGATTGCTAGTTTCCTTCTTGTCTGTCCAATACTGTGTCCTCTTGGTGTTGTCTCCATTCGTAGATGCCTGCTAAATAGACAGTACACTCAGACAATGAAGGCCATCAGTTTAACAGGGACCACGAGCCCAAGCCAACATAGACACATGGGAATTTCTAGAGGCATGGTTCTCAACCTATAAGGCAATCAACAAACATATAGAATTGGACCCCGTATACAAACCCATGCAGAACAGAACCGGAAATAACACAACTGCCCGTAATGGACCGAACGATACAAATTCCACGTGGAGTAGAACAACAGTGCTTCATTGAAGGCCTCACTGATGACCTTACCTAGCATGATGACTAAACGTCTGAACGAAAACGAGTCTGAACACCGAGCAAGTCAACGACCTCGCCCACAACCCGAGCTACAAGTCTTTACGAAAACCTTAAAGTTTTCAAACAGTGTATGTTGCAAGAGGTGGAGCATATATAAGGCATTGAACATTTCAGGTACCCCTATTCAGCTTATTGTGTGGGGTGCAGTTCATATAACCAGTGTCTCAGTGAGACAGTGGCAGGGCAAAAGTTTGCAGTCTTTCTATACATTAAACTTTCCAACTGTTTCCTCCATTCGACGCTGATCTTTCTTTTCATGAAAGAACCATTCCTCCCTCTTGACTCCATTCAGTTCAGCCTCGGAATTGCAAGATAAAGAAAAGCCAGGGTCCATCTCCTGTACCTTCTCCCATCCCGGCAGTGATACTATTTTAATGAAGTTATTGACTAATTGCAGTAAGCAGTCTCTGTCTGTGAGTGTAGAACAGACAACCTCATTGAAATCCAATTGCTTCATCCACTCAATCATTGGTGAAGCTGGAGAAGCAGGTTATTTTCCCTTTTTATTTTGGAGGGTGGAGGTCATAAGGAGGCAGTCTTCATCTATGTACTAATTGATAAAAGACAGACACGCCTGGTACTTCTCAGCTGATCTGGGAAACCAAGAAAGGAGATCACTGTCTAGTCACCACTGTTGAAAAATGCAGTCCATGGATATTGAGAGCTGGACTCCAAGTTGGAATAATATGACAGGGAACCATATCCCAGACTGAAGAAGCCTGTTTACACCTGAGGGATATGTTGGTCCATCAGTTACTGTCTTCAGAGGAGGAGATGTAACCTGGAAGACCTCACTGCATCTAAAGCGTTTTTGTTTAAAAATAGTCATAAAATCACTCACATAGGAGGTTACTCGAGTGGATGTTTTTCTTTCTGTATATCCTACCTGTTGCTGTGCACGAAGAAAGAAGAGTGTGCTACAGTATAAAACGAGTCCTGGTTAACGGAAACCCAAATTGGGAAACACTCTCAAATATGAAGATAGGAAAACTGAGTTGCTTTTGCAATACTGGCTGTTGCAGTAATCGGTTGTACGGAACTGTTGCAAGTTTTCAGTCAGTGTGGGAGTATCAGACTCCTTTTAAATAAGAGAGTCAATGGAACTTTTACTGCACTCAGTCCTAGAATTTGTTTTTTTTTTAACCTTTTACCGCATAGTGCCATCTCTGTGTATGCGCACACGTACGCATGCAAAACAACACAGAGGACTTGAAGAAAACCACAGAAACCTCTCAACACCAGTGTCCTGGTTTCCTCTTCCTGTAGTGAGTCAGTGGTTTCTTTTCCCCTCTGTTCACTCCAAACACAGAAATTCTCACTAATCAGCACTAGATCTGCATCCTCAGCTCAGTACTAGGAGAGGGAGCGTATGATTGGAGGGTGTAAATGTTTAGAACTAATTTGAATAATCAGAGACCTTCTAACCTGTACATCGCCTCTCGCCCACCCTCTCCAAAAAAATGAAATGTTCTCTGAGTAGCTTCACAAGGATTAGATACCTGCTTAACTGATTACCTGTGAATCTAGGCAATAAATATTTTGGCAGGTTGTTCAACTGCAAAGTACACCAACTGGCCCAATCAAATCCTCACCAGTTAGTCTCACAAGCATACATAACAACAATGGTGAGTAAATGGAGATCAGAAAAGGAATGATGGCTGATCTTATGAGCTTTTGCGTTTTTTTTTTTGTCCCTGCCAAGTCTTGACACAACCATGAATAAGGGTAAAATGCTCGAGAAACTCCACAGATCCCGCAACATCAGTAACGAAAGAGAGTTAACATTTTGAAACTGAGACCTCTCTTTGGAACAACCATAAATGTCTACAATAAAACAAAGAACGATAGTTCAGACTCTTTACTGTTCTGAAGAAAAGTCACTGGATTCAATGTTAAGTTTTTCTCTCCATAGATGCTGCCAGACTTGCTGAGTTTCTCCAGCAATTTCTGTCTTTGAGTGATAAATGTCTTTGTCATGGTTTCCAGAATATAAGGAGATCATGATCATCCATGTGTGCCAGTACTCCTATTTAAATGTAATTCTGACACTGGGCAACTCCAACTCTGTTCTCTTTTTGCTAATGCAGGTGACAAGGCGCTGGATGGTTATAGTAAGAAGAAATATGTGTGCAAACTGCTCTTTATCTTCCTGCTTGGTCATGACATTGACTTTGGCCATATGGAGGCAGTCAACCTGCTCAGTTCCAATAAATATACAGAGAAGCAGATTGTGAGTATTCTGCTTGATTGCACTTGTTGGGGTGATGGGGTTTGGGCATAGACCTATCATAGGCTTTACTGGGGGCAGATGTTTGGTTTTCTATTTCATGTTAGATTTTCAAGGATTCAGGCCCACAAGATTGAGTAGTTAGGCCATTCCCACCTTCTAAAAAGGAAACTAAGATTTAAAGGGGCCTCACAACCGTTAGCACTTATTCACAGCTCCAAACCAACCATTATTGCATTTGAGCCTGGGACCTCAAAGTTTTGACTGGTTGCTGCACATAGTTTGGGAAGTCTTGGCCTACATCCTAATGACAGAAACTGCATAAAGCTGTGACCCCCTCATAAGATCAAGTCAGTCTTAGTCCTCTTAGATTTGCTATGCATTCTGTGATGGGCAGGAAACCCCAAAGTTCACTGAGCAAGACTTCTGCGTAGCAGTGTTTTTACAAGCTTGTTGGACAGTTTCCACAGTAAAGTTGCCATTCCTTCATATCGGAACTTGACAGCAAGGACCAATCAGTCCTTCAACCAAGGCAGGCACTGCAGTCGAAACTGATTCTCTGTCCAAACACAATACATGTAGACTTTCTAAAGAAAGAGGGAACTTGCATGTCTAAAATATCTCAGGACCTCCTGAAGTCCTTTCCAGTCAATGAGTGTAGTTGATGTTGTAATGATAGGAAACTCATTACATTCCCAGATAGCAAACTCCCTGAAACAGCAGTGGGACAATGAGAAGGTCCTTGAGCTGGGATCTTTTTGAGGGATGTATGTTGCCTAGGATAGCAGGGAGAGCTAGCCAGGGTTTATATCTCCGCTGCTGTGTTCTCTTACTACATGAAGCAGAATGTCCTGGCTCTGGTCTTCCATCATTTTAGGTAGGATGCAGTATGGATATATTGTGACCACAACAATACTGTCCAGGCTGGATGGATCACCTAGATCTTTTCCTATCTCATCCATATGTTCTTGGTTTATCTTTTGCTTTTGAGCCTGTGATTACCCTGCTCTTCTTCCCATAATTCTCCTACCCCCTTTATTGATAACATCATAACTCGGAGCATCAAGAGGCCATTTGGCCCTTAAAGTCTGCTCCGTCATTCAGTAAGGTCTTGGCTCATCAGATTGTTGGCTTAACTCTACTTTCCTACTTTGACTCCCTTGAAGGTCAAAAATATAACATTTTGCAGCTCTGCATTGTTTATGTTTGGCTGTCTAGTCTGCTGAGTTTCTTAACATTGTCAGTTATATCATGGCATGTTTCAGAAGTTCAAGTTCAAGCATGTGTTCTGTATTCTCAGGGTTACCTTTTCATTTCGGTTCTGGTGAACTCCAACAGTGAGCTGATTCGTCTGATTAACAATGCCATTAAGAATGACCTGGCCAGTCGCAATCCCATCTTCATGTGTCTTGCTCTGCATTGCATTGCAAATGTTGGCAGTAGGGAAATGGCAGAGGCATTTGCTTCAGAGATTCCCAAAATCCTAGTAGCCGGGTAAGTTTGTCTTATTGTAATTGCTGTTTGTAGTTGGCATGTTTTTGGGGCAAAAACTTTCTCTTATCAACTGCTCTTACAGCTCTATACCAAATAAAGTAAAGAGGCCCCTAGCCCATTTTCTAATGGTCATGAGCAGCTGGTATTCAGTTACCTGAACTTTATAGCAATTATCGTTCTGACTGGCAACAGTGGCTTGTTCGAGAAATCGGAAAAAAGCATCCCCATTGTGTGTACAGCTCTTCTAAAAGAAAAGCAGAAAGTGCTAGAGAAGCTCAGCAGGTCTAGTAGCATTTGAGTAACAATTAATGCTGTGAGTCTATTGTGTGTTCTTTGGAATGTCTTGGACTGGAACTGTTAACTCTGTTTCTCACTCCACAGTTGCTTCCAGACCTCCTGCATTTTTCTAGCGCTTGCTGCAGATCCTGGAAACTTAAATAAAAACTGTATTTAACTTTTTATCAATTTACCATTGTCTTGAGGTTGAGGCTCAGGCATCATATTAGGCCACAGTGAGGGAAGTGCTAGTATATCTAACCTGTGCTGTATCAGCTCTAGAAGTGTAAAGAGGAACACGGCCGCTTGTTTTTGGTGTTGACCTTGCATTCCCAATGGCAAAATATTCCATATCCCAGTATCCAAATACTTTAACCTGGTGAATTCATTATAAAAATAAAATGTGAATTATTTCTCCTTTTTCCCTCTGTGATTAGCACCTCCAGGATTAATTTCTCCCACTGAACTTGTTGCTGGTGTTCTGTTGACAGTGATACTATGGACAGTGTGAAACAGAGTGCTGCCTTGTGTCTTCTGCGTCTATACAAGACTTCTCCAGACCTGGTACCCATGGGCGAGTGGACATCCCGAGTGGTCCATCTATTAAATGACCAGCATCTGGTAAGCAAATAAGTTGTTCATTTTTATAAATTCTCTACTCGATATGGAAATAAAATTAACTCCAGATCTCTCTTCCAGTGTTCGCTTTGAGAAAATGTGGGCTGTTCAAGTTGGTTAATGATCAGATTTCATTTGTGGCATACCTTGTGTTCTTTCTCAGACATCCTGTATGTTTCACATGCAATGAAGTGCAGTTATTTTTTTTTTAACCAGTAGATATAGCTGCCATGAGTGGCTCGGAGTGGAACTTGCCGGTGGTGATGTTCCCACGTGCCTGCTGCTCTCATTGAAGGAACATTTGTCATTTTTTGCTCTAGCAAGTATAAAGAGATTTGTTTTTACAAGCATTGGTCAGCCATGGGCAATACCTTTTTATAAATTCCTTTAATTTTTTTTAACTCTTGTTAAATTTATTTCATTTATTTCATTTCCCTATTTGCTCTTGAATTGCTTGGCAGTCAAGGCGGTTTCAGAGGGCAGTTGAGAATCATCTACATTGTGGGGTCTGGAGTTGCGAGTAGGCCAGACCCTGTAAGGCGGGTAGTTTTCCTTCCCTTATTTTTTAACAATAGTCAGCAATGGTTACATGATCACTATTAGACTTCTTTAAAATTCCAGATTTGTTTGTTCAATTCAAATTTCACCATCTACCAAACTGGGATTTGAATTTATACTCCCAGAACAATAGTAATCTAGTAATTTCTGGATTACCAGTCCAGTGAGATTGCCACTGCAATATCACTTCCCTTTATTTGAGTAAGCTTACTTTTACCATAAGAAATGTTCTTTCTATATCGGCTAATGTTGGGCCCTCGTAATTTTGCAATGTGAGAATTTTCTGAAGGTTTCATGGGATATGTTTTTGGCTAGGCCAGCATTTACTACCTTTGAGAAAGTGGTAGTGAACTGCCTTGAGCTTCCACAGTCTATGTAATGTAGGTATACGCACAATGCTGTTAGCGTGGGAGTGCCAGGCTTTTGACCCAGTGACAGTGAAGGGACGGCAATGTATTTCCAAGTCAGGATGGTGAGTGGCTTGGAGGGGAACTTGCGGGGGGTGGTTTCCCACGTACCTGCTGCCTTGCCCTTGTCCTTCAAGATGGCAGATGTTATGGGTTTAAAAAGTAAGGCACGGCAACTAAGGGCTGTGAGTAAGATTTCAGGAAAGCATGTTGTTGGAAGTGCATCCAATTGAGCTTTCACAAGCACCCAGCTGTACAATTTGCAAACCACTTTCTTCCCAACTTTGAGAGAACTCAGATGGATAGAATAGAAGTACCTGCATTTGTGGCATACCTTGTGTTCTTCTTCAAACCTTCTAAATGTTTCACATGCAATGAAGTGCAATCATTGTTTTACCAGTAGATATAGCTGTCATGATGCATACATCAAATTCCAGAAGCAGCAGTGACTTGAGGGGCAGTTGTAATGTAATATCAGTTGAGGGGAAAATGTTGGCCAGTATATCACTATTCAGAATAGTGTCAATCTTAACTAACTGACTAGGCAGACGGAGTTTAACAAGGCATGCAAAAGATTTACAGTCCAAAGGTGAAATGCTGTCAGTCATGGGTCTGTCACTAGTGGTGTGAGGAATGTGAAGTGTTAGTTAGGCAAGAGTACCAAGCTGCACACCACCAATGCCTATTAATTTAGATATGATTTTATTTTGCTCAAGCAACTTAATGAAAATATCTATGATTTTGGGGCATTTTCGTAGATTAAACCTGTTTGACACTTTTTTTCCTGGTTTGTTGCAGGGGGTTGTGACTGCAGCTACCAGTCTCATCACTTGTCTGAGCAAGAAAAACCCTGATGAATTCAAGACTTGTGTTTCGTTGGCCGTTTCCAGACTTAGTCGGGTAAGTGATTTACCCGACTGGTACTTGATTTTCTAGATCTGGATTTATCCTGTGCTTTGCAGACTTAATCGATCGCTAACTGTTTTAAACGGTTGGTTTACTGGAAGTATGTGGGTTGATTGATTTTTTTGTTCAGAAGGAAACTGGCAAGTGCTCTCCTGCCACTAGTCTCTCCATGCTGTGGCAGATAAAGATTTTGCTTAGTGTAGTACAAAGTTAAAAAACCAGAATCTTCACTTTAATAGCTATGGTCATAGTCAAAGCTCTGCACTGCCTTTAATATCAGCAAAGAAAACCAGTCAGTGCTGTTTCCCCTGATTTCCATCCAGCTATCCCTCTTGAGCTTGAGCTGTATGCTACATTCTATGACCATGAGTCTACATCTACACCACATCTCGTGCTGCTTGTCAGAGTGTCAGAAGGTAAACCCCTTTGGACTGTATCTTGGTGAAAGCAGCTTCAGGAGTAGATAAAATTCAGTTGGGGATAGTTACAGTGACAGTGTGATGTGTTTGCTGCTCAAAGATGAGGCACAGTGCACTTCTTGTTTTGCATGGGAACAGGTTCTGATCTCTTCTGACGAGCAGAATGCTGGGTGGGAGACTAGTTTCTTGCTCTCCCATGTCCTCCCCAAGGTGAGGAAGTATCCGTAATTATTGTATGTTTTTCATCAAATGCTTGTTAGAACTCTTGCTGACAGTCTCCTTACTGTTTGATCCACAAAAGAATGTTTAATTCAAGTTGGGTAGTTAACAGTTTGCAGTCATATTGTTCACTGAATTGGATGCTGATTTCTTTTTCACCAATGGCAGTGACTTCTTGTCTAGAGTTCAAACGTAGCAGGCCAGACAGCATCTCCTGAAGAAGAAAGAATCCGCAATTCATTGACCTGAAAACGCTGGAGGAAGAAGAAATAGTTACCTGACTAGCTGAGTACTTCCAGTATTTTCACCTTGCTTTGGACTGCAACTGGGCATGCTTGATGTTTGAGATGGATGCTTCAAGTGGAAAGTGTGCGACTTTCCAAGATAAGCTTTTCTCCCTTTTGAGTACAGGATTCATATTGGAACCCAGCTTTGTGCAGATAAATATCCATATTGTGACAAGTCTTTTCTGACATCACCAATAAGTGTATTTTGACTTACAAATGACCAATAGCTTGATTCTTATTTCATGGCTGTTACAGATTGTGTCATCTGCCTCCACTGACCTTCAGGATTACACATATTACTTTGTTCCTGCACCCTGGCTTTCTGTCAAGCTGCTACGACTCCTGCAGTGTTATCCTCCACCTGGTAAGGCACCCAGCTACTTATAACACTGTCTTTTCATTGTTGTGACGAAATAATCAATAGGTCACTACTATAATTACTCGTGGCATTGCTTGCAGTCATTGTAATGTGATTGTTAAATATAAGGGTTCGAAGTCTGCCCTTACAATGTAGAAGTTGACTTTGCATAGTTGAAAGGGAAATATTTGCATAGCATAGTTGAATGGGAAATGTTTACATACTAAATTAGAATGGGAAGCCCCAAAGTAAGACCAAAAACATTGAAAACGGAAAACAAGGGGTGTATTAAAGAAATAAAACAAAACTGCAGATGCTGGAGATCTGAAACAAACAATAACAGAAATTGCTGCAGAAACTCAGCAAGTCTCTTTGAGGAGAAAACAAAGTTCTGAAGAAGTATGACTGGACTTGAAACATTAACTCTGCTTTCTTTCCACAGATGCTGCTAGATCTGCTGAATTTCTCCAGCAATTTCTGCTTTTGTCTTTCATCAACAGTTGCACACTGAATGCAAGATTTGTAGTTACTGTGCATAAGCCCGAGTGAATGGTGTTTAGATTCTAGTGTGTCCTTTATTAATTAATGGGATCAGGGTGTCGCTGGTTGGGGCAGCATTTATTGTCCATCCCTAATTGCCCAGAAGGCAGTTCAGAGTCAACCACATTGCTGTGGGTCTGGAGTCACATGTAGGCCAGAACAGGTAAGGATGGCAGTTCCCTTTCCTAAAGGACATTAGTGTGTATAGTTGTTGTACTAAGTTGCTCAAAGTAGAAGTGACAAATTTAACTAGTTGCTCAGTGTTGTGATAGTTACTGTTATCAGAAAGAGTACTCCAGTTGGTGTTGGCACCCTGGGCTCATATATGGGCAGTTATTTCCACTTCACTGTTTCATCGTTTGCAGAGGACACTGCTGTTAAGGGTCGCCTGATTGAATGTATGGAGACTATCCTCAATAAAGCCCAGGAACCGCCCAAATCCAAGAAGGTACAACACTCCAATGCTAAGAATGCAATTCTTTTTGAAGCAATCAGCCTTATTATACATTACGACAGGTATGTAACATGGCATCTCTCTGCACCATCCTTCCACCTTAAACTTCAGTATAAATAATGCAGCCTCTGCATTGTCTGATGCAGTAGATTTAAATTCGATATATTCCTTGGTCAAGTAGCCCAACAATATAGAGCCAGTTGGGCACTCTGAATGCAAACCACACAGAATGTAAGAAATTCAAAAAGTGGCAGGACGGGAGCATGCTTGAACAGCAGAGAAACCATTGTGCAAGTGAATAGCAAGGTGTGAGTTTAAATTCTACAACCTTCCCTACAGCACTGGATCTCTTGATTTGAGTTGTGCTGATGTGCAGCGCTAAGCAGAGGCAAGCATGAGGAGTAGACTCTGAACTGCTTCTGTGCACTCTTATAACAGCCACTGGGGCCAAAGTAGATTTCTTTCCCACTCTTCTTGGGACCTACAAGTTGCTTATATATTGTCTGGTGTGCTGCACTGCTCTTCTGATTTGCTAGCAAGTTGACTTGGCAGGGTATTCAGGTCAGGAGCCAGCAGTAGTGCCTTGTATGGGGCGCTACTTTCAGTGTGATAAGACTAGAGAGGAAGATTTAAGGTTTGTTATTTAAAATGTTTGTTTTACACTTGTGCATGCACACATTATGATAACAGTTGATGTTATTACTGGACAAGTCACATCCCAGAGGAAAACCTGGCTTGGTGGATCAATCTTTTGATTTGTTTTGCATTTGAAGTGCTCTCTTGCTACAGATTTTGCTTTAACAATAAAAGTGAAGTTTATTAAGAAAGGCAAAATAAAATGGAATAAACCAAGCCATCTATTTCTCGGAATGCAAAGATTTTTAAATGCATGGTAAAAGTATCATTCCATTAATCCCAAAACAATCCTTTTGTAAATGGAAAAGAAAAATAACAGCCCTTATACAGCACCCAAAACACTACTTGTACAATATGCATAAGAGTTCCTGTATCTAACACCTCGGTATATTTAATCACTTATGACTTCAGCTTTTACACTGGAACTGCAGATAACTTCTTCCTGAAGCTATCATACCCCTAAACATTTATGTACACAGCTGAAATAAGCATTCAGGGTTTTGTCCCCATACTTCTGGTCTGGAGCTAACATGAACTCTTTAAGACAATCTAGTTCACTAAATCCTTACCGTCTCAAGAACACTGGTCACAGTGATATATATTCAAAGAACTTCACAGGATTGCTGTAAACTTCGAGTAAAACTGAAGCCAAAAGTCTCCCTCTCTAAACTGTAACTGTTTCCCTTGACCTTTTTTAAAAAAAATTCCAGAAATGTCTAACAAAACTTGAGGCCCCATTATTTACCATGCTGCGTTCCAAAGCAATCTAAGATAAACAAAACATAATCATTAGTGGCACACAAAGCATTCTTAAAACCAGGCCTCAAAAACTGTTTTGAAGGAAACCACCATGGCTACAGAAATATTTGCAAGTTAATTATTAGCTCCAGAGACACACAAAACCAGGAGGTTACTAACTCAAACCAAGCCCAAAATTAAATTTTATCAAAAATACGGTGTACATCAAATGTTTTGTTTAAAAAACATACACCTGTTTAATTTTCTGGTAGTGAGCCAAACCTGTTGGTGCGTGCATGCAACCAGCTCGGTCAGTTCCTGCAGCACCGTGAGACTAATTTGCGATACCTGGCTCTGGAAAGCATGTGTCTACTGGCGGGCTCTGAATTTTCTCACGAAGCTGTCAAAACCCACATCGAAACAGTAATCAATGCACTGAAGGTAAGCAATTAACTTTGCGTATGGATTAGAGGGGGTAATCATAGTGTCTACCATTTCACAATCTTTGTTCAAACATGAAAGTAGAAGGAATGAGATGGGATGGGACAAGGTTGTGGTGTCTCATGTGGCTAAATAGTTGTCTAAGCTCATGGAGAAATGTACTCGAGTAAGGCATTGGAGAGCTGGCAGCTGTTTGGGTACCATAATGCCAGCAAAGGAACTTGATATCTTGCTGCTTAACCTAAAGTGTGGTAGCAGGCCATTCGGCCCATCAAGTCCACACTGACTCTCTGAGGTGCATCCCACTCAGACTCACCCTATCCCTGTAATCATGATTTCCTGTGGCTTATTTACCTAGCCTGCACATCCCTGGACAATATAGGTAACTTAGCATGACCAATCCACCTGTGCACATCATTGGACTGTGGGAGGAAACCGGAGCACCTGGAGGAAACCCACATAGACACGGGAAGGATGTGCAAACTCCACATAGATAGTCACCTGAAGCTGCAATTGAACCAGGTCCCAGGTTTTGAGAGGCAGTAGTACTAGCCACTGAGCACCGTGCTGCCCTAACATCTAGGCTTTGTGACTAGGAGAAAGTAGTACAAGGGAAAGGAAGTTGTGTTGAACTTGTATAAGACACTGGAATATTGCATTCGGGTCAGGCACTACACGCTTGGAAGGATATGAAGGCATTGGAGAGAGAATGTAGAACAGGTTTACAAGGAGTTTGTTATGAAGGTAGCTTGGAGATGTTGAAGCTCTTTCTCTTGGAGAAGAGAACGTGAAGAGGAGATTTGTTAAAGGTATTCAAAATCATGAGATGTCTGGATAAAGTAAATAAGGGGAAACTGCTCCCCTTGCATGAGGATTGAAGTTTATGTAATTAGTGCGTGAAGTAAGTGACATGAAAATCTTTTTCATGTAATAAGTGTCGAGTGTCTGGAATGCACAGCCTGAGAATATGGAGGAGCAGGTCCAATTGAGTCATTCAGAAGGGAATTAGAAGCTTATCTGAAAAGGAAATGTGTGCATGATTACTGGGAGAAGTAGGAGAATAATAATAAATCAGGAGAGCCAGCACAGCTATGATGGACTGAATAGCCTTTCTCTGCATTGTGTAGCAGTTTTGGGATATTGAATGCAATACGTTCCAAATCTAAAAGTTGCTTGAATTCTTATTTTGACTCCTAGACATTTGCAGCACAGGAGGCAGCCATTTCGCCTGTTGTGTTTGTGCTAGTTACAAAAGATCTGACTACACAGATTCCATTTTTTTCAGTTTTTGGACTAGAACCCTGGAGGCTATGGCGACAAGTCTTTTCTAAAATGCATTCACAAGGTGAGGGCATCGCTGCCTTGGACAGCATTTGTTGCCCATCCTTAATTGCCCAGAGGGCAGTTAAGAGTCAACCACACTGCTCTGATTCTGGAGTCATATGTAGGCCAGACCAGGTAGGGTCCTTCCCTAAAGGACATTAGTGAACCAAATGGGTTTTTCCTGACAATTGACATAGACATCATTAGATTCTTAATTCCAGATTTTTATTGAATTCAGATTGCACTATCTGTTGTGGTGGGATTCGAACCCATGTCCCCAGAACATTACTTGTGTGTCTGGATTAAAAGTCCAGTGATAACACTAGGCCATCGCTTCCCCTTGGTCTCCCCCAGTATTTCTAAATACTACTTATTACTTACATAGTGCACAGTGCGGCCCATCCGTTGTGGTTAGCGCTGCTGCATCACAGTGCCATGGACCCAGGTTCAATTCCACCCTCAGGTGAGTGTTCGTTTGTGTGAAGTTTGTACGTTCTCTTTGTGTCTGCGTGGGTTTCCTCTGGATGCTCCTGTTTCCTCCCATGTTAGGCGGATTGACCATTGTAAATTGCCCATATTATCCAGGGATGTGCAGGCTCGGTGGATTAGCCATGGAAAATGCAGGGTTACAGGGATAGAGTAGGGCGGTGGGTCTGAGTGAGATGCTCTTCGGAGGTTCAGTGTGGACTCAATGGGCCGAATGGCCTGCTTCCACACTGTACAGGTTCTGTGATTACAAGTTTCTGACTTGACCAATCTTTCAGGCAATGAGTTCCAGACTCCTATGACTTAGCCTTTGATCTCTTAACTTGAATTTCTGTCCATTGGTTATTGACCCCTAATTAGTGGAGACTCGTGGATTTGTATAGTAATTCCTTACTTTTTTTTTGTTTGTCCTCTGATCAATCTTAAAACTCCATTTTTTGTTAGAATGCTCCAGAAAGTTTGTGAATCCGTTGCATTTAGTTACTCATCCTTTGTGTGCATCTTTTCCACAGACGGAGAGGGATGTGAGTGTTCGCCAACGAGCAGCAGACCTCCTGTATGCCATGTGCGACCGAACTAATGCTCCACAAATCGTGGCAGAAATGTTGAGCTACCTGGAAACAGCTGATTATTCCATTCGTGAAGAGATAGTGAGTTTCCCATGCTTTGTCTCATTTCAAAACGGTGGAAGAACATTTAACAATGAGTGCAGTGAACCCCACCCCAGGTGACAAATATGCTGTGTAATTCACACCTCCACCTATTAACCATTCATGATGTGGTGATGCGGTGTTGGACTGGGGTGGACAAAGTCAGACATCACGCAATACTAAGTTATAGTTCTACAGATTTATTTGAAATCACAAGCTGTCGGAGCGCTGCTCCTTCGTCAGGTGAAGTCACTATAACCTGGTACTGCGTGACTTCCGACTTTATTAACCAGTGATTGGAGGATCAGTGAGAGAAATTACCTTCCTCCAAAACTATCTGAGTCAGCTTTCTATCTGATATGCGGATATCTGTCTCTTTTGTTAATTTTGTCTGGTATTGCTCCTGCAAAGCACCCTTTTTGGGCTTCTTTTACTTGGGGGTGGGGTGGAGTGTTTTGTGGAGGCTACAGGGATGACCGAAAGAAGTGAAATTTGTTTTTCTGATGGGTGTGTCAAGCATTACGCTGGTCAGTCGTGGTTTCACACTTGTCATATCTACGCATGTCATAAATACTCTAACAACCGATTTCATTAAAATCCTATCTTCGAGCTTGTTTCGGTGGTGCATGAGATACCCATGCACAACCGTTCAAAGGTGACGTTGCCTTTGTGCAGTTGTGTGTGGGGTCAGCAGATTTCCTTGTTTAACTCAATGGCACAGGAGAGTGAATGGGCTCTTGTATGAAGACTCAGGACCGGCAAAGGGGTGTTGGAGGTGATGGGGTGGATTTTGGAGTAAGGTTGGGGCATGAAGGATCTGAAGAGAGATCTGGGAGGACAGAGGATGGATCAGGGAAATTGCGAAGTCGACGAAGGGCCGGGTGACTTGGTGTAGCGAGGGAATAGTGTGGACAGTTGGTCAAGGCAAGACAATGAGGACCTAAAAGATGTTCAAATACATGTCCGTCTCAGGGTGTTGGCTGTCACAGCCCTTACAGGGCTTTGAATTTATCTACAGCAATTCGAGGACCCCAGCTGAGATGGCTCTTAGACAATATCCTTTACAGAGAAGGAAAGGCCAGCTGAGGTACTGTGGTCAATGGTTAGCACTGCTGCCTCACAACAACAGGAACCTGGGTTCGATTCCACCCGTGGGTGTCTGTTTGTATGGAGTTTGCACATTCTCCCTGTGTCTGCGTGGATTTCCACTAGATGCTGCGGTTTCCTCCCACGGTCCGAATACGTGCAGGTTAGATGGGTTTGCCATGTTAAATAGTCCCGTAGTGTTCAGGGATGTCTAGGTTAGGTGCATTAGCTGTGGGAAATGCTGAGTTCAGAGGGTGCTGTGGACTTATTGGGCCGAATGGCCTGTTTCCACACTAGGGATTCTGTTAAATAAAAGCTGAGCCCGTCAGTTCAGCCATATCCCACAGAGTGGCGAGTGCCATGCTGGACTGTAATGTGAATATTCAGTGAAGTAAATGCATAAAACACAACGTTATTTCTTCCATAATAAAGGAAATATCTCCCGTTCCCCTGTAAACATCAATGTGTGCCAGTCATGAGATGTGCTAATACAATGAGCTCTCTGACTAAGCTAGTCTCAGTAAATAATAGTGATGCACATGAGTAAAGTGAAGCAATATCGTGTAAGATATTTACAAGTGAAATTAAATTTTGGCGTATACCCGTGCACTTGTTTGGCTGTGCAGTTGGACCAGCAAGTTGTGGCAGTGATGCAGAGCTTCTCTGTTTGGCCTAGGGACCTCTTTAAAAGACCGCTCATAGACACAGCATTGTTACTTTACAGCAGGTCTCACAATGAGAAGCCTCTCCAGCTGTTGAATCGAATGTTTTGCGTGCACGCCACTGATACTAGTCACATGGGGAAAATGCATAAGGAGAAAGCAGTATTGGTGCTCAGTTGTGCTTGTGATCTTGGGAAAGGCATGGTATTGACAAGTTCCTGATTTTAAGTTACAGGTGCTATATCAGTGGAAATTGTGGTTGATAGTTTGTGAGAAGGTGTTGCTCAGCCTTTATGAAAAGGACCACCACCCCCACCCGTCTCCCAGTTTTTGCTCTCCAAGGCTTTTTCTCCAAAGTATTTGAGAAGATTTGTAGAGAGAACATGCTTTAGGCGTAGCTGAAGGACTCAACAGCTAGGCTTCACCGCAGAGTGGGGCATTTCTGATGAAGGGTTTAGGCCCGAAATGTCAAGTTTTCCTGCTCCTATGATACTGCTTGACCTGCTGTGTTCATCCCATTTCTGATGAAGGGTTTTGGCCCGAAACGTCAAGTTTTCCTGCTCCTATGATGCTGCTTGACCTGCTGTGTTCATCCAGCCCCATGCTTGTTATCTGAGAAGATTTGTAGCTTGGGTTGTGGATGAGGTTGTAGTCTTGCTCGCTGATCCATTATTTTGTTGCCCTGACAGGTAACATATTCAGTGTGCCACCCTCTGAAGCTTCACTGGAGGTACACTGTAGACTTGCTTGGTGAGCAAGTCTACTTAGTCTGACTGTGTCCAGTGATTTGGGATATTTGAGTAATGTATCCATGCAAGGCCTGCTTCCCTCTTTTTATTTTCCTTGTGTTATATATTCCAAGGAATGAATTTGAACTGTCTTATTTGCTGCTGTGTGGTGTGATGTTGTTGTGCAAGTTTGCTGCAATTCTCCATTGCACATTGGGTTTTTACTGCTGCTGCTTGCCTGTAGAGGAAGCAGGTATGTCCAGAGGGGAAAAAACACTGGACAAAATGAAAAATTGATGGTGAGGCCAAGAAATGCTATCTAAGTAAAGCTCAATCTCAGTCTCTCACACACTGGAGCCGTGGTGGTGAAAGGATGTGAATGTTGAATTAAGTGGTCAAGATTACTGATCAAGCTACTGTTAACAGTCCAAGAGTGGTAATGTCCCACACTGACTGGGGAGGTCACCAAGTGTTGTTCAGTTGTGTTCTGTTTATCCCAGCTGTTCATCAGCCTAGGGCAACTGCAACATTTTGCAAAGAGCTCACCACTTGTGTTCTTTTTATTAAAAATCCATGGCAGGTCCTGAAGGTGGCCATTCTGGCAGAGAAGTATGCAGTGGATTACACATGGTATGTGGACACAATTCTGAACCTCATCCGCATTGCAGGGGACTACGTCAGTGAGGAAGTATGGTACCGAGTCATTCAGATTGTTATTAACCGTGATGATGTTCAAGGTTACGCAGCAAAGACTGTGTTTGAGGTAAACATTCTGACTTGGAGTTTTGAATTTCAGCCACTTTCTGAATTGCTGTGATTACTAAAAGACCCTAATTCTGCTTCTGGAAATAGTCTGTGTCGCTTTTTTTAAACCTTTTTTGAGTGCCAGTACCACCATTTGTGTGTCTGCCACCTTTTTTGTTGATTTTGTTTTTCCTCTCTCTCACCCTGCCCCAACAGACCTTCCACTGTAGTCTCTCAAACTCCTCCTTTGTCTGGAACTTAACCAATCACATGCAATCTCTGTCCCTCAAAGTCACAAGATCCCAGTCATCCCTCAGGATATTATCCTCCTCCTAGTCCTTGCCGTCAAATCTCTGGACTGTGTTGATCCCACAACTCTAATCTCCCACTTTCTCAACTCTGCATTGCCCGTACCTCTTACTTTGATTTGTGGCAGAGTCTTTAGCCATGTTACTCCACAAATTTTTTTGAGTATTCCTTCCCGTATCTTTTAGTATTTCTAGAAATTGCCCCTCTCTTAGCGGCTGTTATCTCTCCTCGTCCTGTTAGAACCTGACTTTCTCCTTGATAAAGTACTTTGGAAATTTGTTTTTGCTAATTGATGGAGTATAAGATGTTGATTGAGCATGAGTTGAAAATTTTTCCCTCCTTATAACTGTTCCAGGGATATTGGGGATTTTAAAACTTTGGTGTGCCACAAGGTCCATGCCGTAGGATTTATCTAATTCTGGAAGATGAGGTATGGGAGCTAGTCAAAATTATAATGGAAATAGCACTCAAAGATCATGTACCACACTAGATAAAATTTTTTTTCTTAACGCACTGACTGGGCTCCTACAGGAGTTTCCATTCCCTAATGAGCACTGAAAATATCAACCAGCCAGTGTCTAAATGACAACACAGCCTGGACTATGCCATGACAAGAAACCAGCCATTCTTGTGATTAGGTTCTCATTTCAATGCGTTTAACTACTAAAAATAATTAGAAGTGAGATGTCTTTTCTAGTGGTAGATTAGTCAGAGACGCGAGGTCACAGGCTTGAGAGAGAACCCCAGAATGAAAAGTTGACTGCTGAAAGAAACATGAAGTTAGCAGAATGTGGAACACTTTGCCACAGTGTTGATTGCTAAATTGATTACAGCTTTCAGAAAAATACTGAATTTACAAAAGGGATATGGTGTAAAAGCAACCATTTAGAGCAGATGGAAGTTTGGGCAAAGGGCCACCTCCTGTGATCAAAATTTCTAAGTGAAATTATTTTTGATTTCATCTTCAGGCACTTCAGGCCCCAGCCTGTCACGAGAACATGGTGAAGGTGGGTGGATACATCTTGGGAGAATTTGGGAATCTCATTGCAGGTGATCCACGATCCAGGTGAGCTGAAGAAGGTAAAAGAGAAACCATTAGCTTTCAGATTGGTACTTTTGCCCACAGTGGAATGGGAAAGTGCTCTTTGATACGGCGACCCTAGTTGTTAGCAACCTTTCAGTTTGCTTAGTGTGTGAACAGCCAGAGGTCTTTAACCTCACAATAGTCTTCCTTGGCACCATTGATGTTTTAAGTGAGGCCTAACCTGGTTTGTTACGTGAATTATTTCGTTCTATGATGCTTGTTTATCCACATTTCGTGTACGCACCAAACACCTGAGGTAGCATTGAGCCGGTACAGTGTACAGTTTCTGTTACATTTCCTCCAAGTTTGGAGGGGCATCTCTTATTTCAATGTAAATCCTGGACTACTTTTACCTTGTACTTGTGCTCAGCACCTGATTACATTGCTTCCCCAGTCTGTGTGTTTTTTAATAATTTATCATAGGATGTCACAGGCAAGGCTGACATTGTTGGATCTAATTTCTCTTAAATTGGTGGTGAGCTGCCTCCTTCGACAGTTGTACTTTATATGGTGAGGGTATTGTCAGGTTTTCGACCCAGTGACAATGAAATAATGACTGGTGTTTGTCCATGTTGCCATGGTATGTGACCTGAAGGCAGTGCTGTTCCCATTTGCCTCCTGTTCTTGCCTTGTGTGCAGTTCAGATGTGATGCATGTTCCACATCTCTGCACTTACTGCTGATCAAAAAATATGCTAATTGAAGTGATGACATTTGTTTAAAAATAGGGTAGACCGTGTGTCGTCTCCCAACTCTGGATATTGACAATTATTGTCAAACTATTTGTACATTGATAATGGGGCTTTTCTTCCTTCTAAAGAAGGGATACACCAAATTGCCTTTTCACAGATGTTGACTTAGCTGCAGTTTGTTTCTGTGTTTTTGTTTTACGCAAGATATATATTGACACAACATTAAAAATAGTAAGTGGGAATTTCCTATGTTGATGAATTAAGAGTAGAACACTACTGAAATTCAGTTTCTTATTTTCCCTTCTCCCGATGGTTTATTAACTGTGTGTTTCTGCACGGAATAACTCGTGGGAAGTGCAACACTGGTTTCTTTTTCTGTCCCAGGACACTTTGAAAGAAAGAAATCACTCTTGGTATATGGGTCTCACTGGCAAGGACAGCACGTATTACCCTTTGCTAATTGCCTTTTAAGATAGCGGTGAGCTATGTGGTAGAAGTGTCTTGTGATTTTAGGAAGGTAGTCCAAGGGTTTTGACCTGGGAGTGATGAAAGAATGGCTGATGTATATCGAAGTAGTAGTGGACCTGCCTTTATGCTTCCAAGTTGTGGGTTGTGAATTTGGGTGGATGTTGCAATTGTGATGCTTGAGGTGCTGTCAACTATGTGACAGGCTCAGTGAATAGTTGGTCTTTTCCTTTATTATCTCAGTCAATACGCTTGCCTGTGGTTATTTCTAATGTGTATGTTTTATTCCTCCCTGCTGTGCCTGTCCTTTTTCAGCCCCTTGGTTCAGTTCAACTTGCTGCATTCCAAGTTTCACTTGTGCAGCGTTCCAACCCGCGCTCTGCTGCTCTCCTCTTACATCAAGTTTGTCAACCTCTTCCCTGAGACCAAGACCACAATCCAGGATGTGCTGCGTAGTGACAGCCAGCTCCGAAACTCTGATGTGGAACTCCAGCAGAGGGCCGTGGAGTACCTCAAGCTCAGCTCAATTGCCAGCACTGATGTCCTGGTGCGTATAAAGCCCATGCCTCAGCCTTTCTTCAGTATTGCTGCTTCAGATTAGATACAAAGAACTGTTTCAGAATTAGAACTTGGGTTCGAGTCCCCCACTGAAAAGACTTGAGCGCATGATCTCGGCTGGCACTCCCCATACCATGATTAAAGGGGTGTGTTGCACACTGATGGGTAATTATTTGAATGAGCCATTTAAATACAGTAACAGTTTGCTTGCGGTTATCTTGTCAGCAAGACAAACTAGAATGTCCCTCATCTGAGTCAGTGCTGTTAGCTGCTCTCTTGTTGGACTGCAGGAAGTAAGTAAGGGGACAGCAGATTATGGCTTCCTTTTCTGATTGCTTTGCAGTGATCTCCAGTGGAAAGCTCAGGGCCACCTGTGATGCTTTCCATCATAAAAACATCTGCCAGTTCTAAGCTCACAGATGCAGACAAAAAAAATAAGAAATGGGAGCAGCACAGGCACGTCAGACTCCCACTATTATTCACTAAAACCACGGTTGACCTGCTCCAGTGACTGTACTTTCTCACCTTTTCCTTGTGTACCTTGATTCCCTTAATTCCTAAAAATATATTGATGTAATCCTTGACTATATTCAGCAACTGAGTGTTGAGTCCATAATGTGTGTCAGAGAATGCCAAAAATTCACAACTCTGGTTTGGTAATTTTGAGTGAAGATAACCTAAGGGCCAGTGATACCCATTGCACTGTATTTCTGCATGAATGGGGTGAGTAAGTGAGGTGTGATCAGTTATTAAAGATGAGCCCCAGTCCAAGTAACTTCTCTTCCTGCCCTCTCCTCTGCAGGCTACTGTCTTAGAAGAGATGCCCCCATTCCCTGAAAGGGAATCCTCCATCCTCGCAAAGCTCAAGAAAAAGAAGGGACCAGGCACTGTGACGGATATGGAGGAAGGAAAGAAGGAACAAACAGAGGTCAATGGTGGCGTTGAGCCAGCTGTGAACGCCAGTACCGTGGTGAGTATGGTATCTGCTGTCACAGGTTAAAAAGCCATAAGCCTGACTCTGTGTTCGCGCACTCCCTTCTGAATCAGGTTTATGGGTCCAACGGAACACACTGTTTGGAAGCGCGCAGGCAGATTCAATTAAAACATTTTGAGGGAGCTTTGGATGGCTTTTGCTTTCATTGAGTTTGGTTCTGTTGCAGACTCATGAACAATGCTCGTTGTGATTACACAGCAGCTCCGTTACACTTGTACCACATGGCTAATGGTTACTTTTTTGTTGACTAGGTCCCTATGGCCAAGGTGACTCACTTTTTCTAACTTGTCACATTAAATAAAAGCTGAAAATGTTCAGCATTCTAGCAGCACCTGCGGGGAGAGAAACAGGGTTAATAGGTTCTTATGAAAGGTTACCAATCTGAAATGTTAACTCAGGACTAGGCCATTCAGCCCTTCAAAACTGTTCTGACATTGTGTGTTTCTGCCTGCTAAAGGTGAGATGTGAAGGAAAGGAAAGACAATGCAGAATAAGAAACCTTGCTCAAGCCACTTACACACAGAAAGCAATGCTGAAAAATCTGAAACAGAAACAAAAGTGACCTAGTTAACACAAATGTACCATTCCTTCATTGTTATGTTCAGGCCCCAAATCTCAACTTATTTTACACCTCCAGAGATGTTGCTAGACCCGCAGAATCCCGGTGTTATCAGTCTAACTAATTTGAAAGAACGGTTTTGGGTAAACCCTGTCCAAGAAGTGTTTGGAATTTCTCAGGGCACTGACAAGTTACAAAGTGAGTCACCTTGGCCGTCGAGACCTCATTAAAACGCAATGTAATCATTAGCCACGCGGTACCAGCGTAATGGAGCTGCTGTGTAATCACAACAGTCGCTGTTCATGAGTCTGCAACAGAACCAACCGCCATGAAAGCAAAAACCCCGAGTAAGGAAGAGCTTTTGGAACCATGGATCACTCCCAAGTTGCACTCGCCACACATCCTGAGATTCTCAGATGCCTGATTCACCAAAGAATGAAATCTATCCAGTTTGCATTTGACTGACTCAATACAACTTGGTTCCTTGGTCTCCTTGCAAATTCTAATCTGGAGATTGATCACTCACTCACTGGCATACTGTTTCCCCAGACTTCTTTTTTAATTCAAGTGCAGATCAATTCACTCCACTCCTGTAGCACTAGATCGTTAAATGTAGGAGCAAAAGTAGTCCCTTTGGTTGATCTGATGTTCCTCAATTTTGTGCTAGGGTAAAACGACCTACCATGGCCACTTGTGTTTGTTTTCATAAATGTAACTGTGAGCTGCAGAAATTATCTCTGGTTGTTTTACCTTGGTCTTCTCTGTCCCCCTTGCAGTCCACGCCCTCTCCATCTGCTGATCTTCTGGGTCTGAAGAGCGCTCCTGCCAGTGGAGGCAGCCTATTGGTGGATGTGTTTTCTGATGCAGTGCCCGCAACTGGTGCCTTGGCACCTGGATCTGAAGACAACTTCTCCCGGTAAGCGAGTGGCTTTTATGTCACCAGGCCTTTGAGCTTGCAACTGGGACACAAAGTAATTGCAATCCAGCTGGTGTGGTAGTGCTGATTCTGTACAGGTTGTATTTTGTGCACTCTGAAGCTTCTTCTTTGATGCGATGCTTCCAGCACGGTTGTGTTCAAAGTATTTGTATATGTTGTTTACAAAACTGAGCATGTTGGCACATAGCTAGGCCTTTATGTATTAGTTTGGGCAGAGCTGCCTTGGCACTCGTGATGGATCTGATGTTGCAAGCCTGAACAATGAGGAGAAGTGTTAGTCAGTTCGGGCCAATGGTTGACTTGTAGTTGTTGCCCTGTGACTGTGGAGCATTTCCAGAAGAAGTTGAGGCTTTCAGAAGGCATGGATTGGGGGTGACAGAAGCCCTGTGAGCCGCCACGATCTTTGCATGAGAGTGAGTCCTTCTCCCACTGTGTCAGAACCCAAGTGATATTTCTACGTGCCCTGCCCAAGATTCAGCTGTAATTTACATGTTTGCAGCACAATGATACAATTGCTGTTCAGCGCTAATAACCCTAAGGTGTAAAGAAGAGTTGTTGAGTTTGACTCAGTTTGGTTGCACTTTCATCTCTTGACTGAGAAGGTTTGTGGATCCAAATTTGACTTCACAATCTAAGCAGGCGTCCCAGATCATACTGTTAGATGAGATACTTAAACTCCTGTGTGGCAGTGTTGATCACTCTTTGTGATTGGGGCCCGTGCTGTGCAGCAATAATGGTTGCCATGTTTACTCTAATGATAACAGTAATGTAATTTATGCGAAGTACATTGGAAATGATTCTGATCATTTTTGGTAGGTGCTGACTAATTCCAGTGTTTGATTATGTTTGCAGAGCACTTGACATTTTTAGATTGAAAGGTGACACAACAAGGTTCTCAGATAACAAGGTATAGAGCTGGATGAACACAGCAGGCCAGATGCTGTAAATCAGGAACAAAAACAAAGTTGCTGGAAAAGCTCAGCAGGTCTGACAGCATCTGTGAAGGGAAAAAACAGAGTTAACATTTCGGGTCCAGTGACCCTTCCTCAGAATTGATGGTGGCTGGGAAAATGTCAGTTTATATGCAGAAAATAGGGAGGTGAGTGGGGTAGGGAGTAAACAATAGGATTGAGCCCAAAGAGAGAGAAAGACAGTTGGACAGACAAAAGACTTGCTAACGACCAGGCTGGGAGCGTGAATATGAGATAACAAGGTGTAGAGCTGGATGAACACAGCAGGCCAAGCAGCATCAG
>JAHRHZ010000008.1:17057399-17093174 GCA_024137785.1 Ginglymostoma cirratum | reverse complement strand
CTGATGCTGCTTGGCCTGCTGTGTTCATCCAGCTCTACACCTTGTTATCTCAGATTCTCCAGCATCTGCACTTCCTACTATCTCTCCACAACAAGGTTCTCCTCTTTTTATCCATTCTTGCTTAGAGTTTTCAAAGGCCATGTACAAAATAGAAATTCTCTTAAGGAGATGGCAGACACTTAAAATTCAGCAGCAGAAATTTGAAGTGAAATTTAGCTACCCCAAATCTATTTCACTTTGAACCGTTATAGCAGTCTTAAGCAGAATTCATGCGAACAGAAGCAAGATTCTGCACACCATGGTAAACCTGAAATTAAAATCCAAAATGCTGAAGTACTCAGCATCTGTAGGGAAAGAAAAAGATGGTGAATATAGGGATTGGGAGATCTTTCCTCATATGGGAAGACTAGAACTGGGGGATACAGTTTTAATGTCTTATTTAAAGTTGGGGGATTTAACAGGGTAGTAATGGAGAGGTTATTTCCCCTTGTGGGCAAGTCTGGGACCAGAAAGTGTAATCTCAGAGTAAAGGCATTGGCTATTTAAGACAGATGAGGACTTTTTTTGAGGATCAATTTGTGGAATTCTTTACCACAGAGGACTGTCAAGGCTGAGACAGACAGATTTTTAATCAGTAAGGGAATTGATGTTTATGGGGAAAAGGCAGGAAAGTGGAGTTGAGGATTATTAGATCAACCACAATCTCTCATTAAATTCCAGAGCAGACTCGAATGGTCTATTTCTGCTCCTATGTTTCGTGACCTAAGAGGTATCCCTTTTTGATAAAGAAATGAAAGCAAATTTTTTCTGTTAGTCTGTGGAATTCTGTTCTCCCAAAACCAGTAGAAGCTCAGTCACTGAATTTATTCAAGGTAAATATGGAATCCTGATAGATATGGGAGTCGAGGGCTCTGCAGGGAAGATGAGAGACAGGAAGGTGGGTCTGAGACCACAACCAGATTGATCGCGCGCACACAATGTCAGAACAATTTTGAAGGACTGAATGGCGTAATCCTGAGTTAACATTTCAGATTGGTGATCTTTCTTAACCTATTAATCCTGTTTCTTGCCCCACAGGTGCTACCAGAATGCTGCTCAACATTTTCAGCATTTTCTGCTTTTATTTCATGCCAGCAGTCTTGAGTTTGATTTGAACTTTTTGCGAGAGCCAAGAATGGTCTTTGTCCTCTCCATTTGCCCCTCATTGGTTAATCTTCTAATAACTAACCTGCCACATGGAGGAAAATACATAGGTAACACCAAGTGTATAGGAGCCTGTATTTTAGTGTTCAAGTCTGACCCCTAGCAGGGATAATAGGACTTGCTCAACCCTGGGACCCAAATACAGTTCTAGTCTGGGCCAAATATATTAGGTGTTGTCTTCTGTTGATGACCAATCAAACTCATTTGTTTTATTTTGAGTCAGGTCAGAGAAAGCCCACAGGCCCTGACTTGACATAAATTGACAATCTTATCCAAATAGGCCACATACTAATTGGAGCAGGAAAAATGTCTCTTGCTGTGGTACAGGGCAATCTTCTGATCCTGTTGCTGAATTGTCGAGGGAACTATGCTGTACCTAAAATGTGCAAGCATGAGAGTCAGGAATGCTTGATGTGGTAGTGTGGGCAGGAGCTGCCACTCACTAATCTATTGTGTGGCACCAGGAGTACATAATGCTGAGTACTCGTGACATGCGAGAGTGACGTTCCTTACTGTGCACAATTTGCTCTATCTAAACTGATGTGAAATAATGTTTGAAGGCAAAAATCTTGTGACTTGATCTTTGAGTAGTTTGTATGGTGGTTGCTTTGTGATTCAGTTTCTCCTTTTTTTTTCTGTTCCTCTGCACGCTTGCCTGTGATTTGGGATTGTGCAGAAGCTTGGATCTGCCGGGTGAGAGCCCTGCATCGTTGCTGGTGGACGCAACCCTGGGTGCAGAGTAAGCAGTGTATTACTGAGTGGAGCTGGACTGTCTAAATCCCCATTCATCCCCAGCTCCAAAACAGTCCAGGGTCCAAAAAAAAACGTTTTTATTCCAAATATATACGGCACATAGACACACTCCTGCACTTCACTTTAGCTGCAGTGTTGGAAGTGTCTAGACAGGAGACAACCATTGTAACTGTTAAATACTTTTAATTACAGACATTTCAATTGCCTGCCTGTCATATCAATATATATTTTTAAGCATCAGTTCAACATTTTTTCTTTGTTAAGCTGGCTGACAGAGGAGTATCAAAGGAACATTATGTTCTGAACGTTAGTGATATGTAATGCAGCCATGATCTGATTGGTGGACGCAACTAAAAGTCCGAATTATTCACCATTCGATTTACTTTGAGGGAAGGAACTTTACCACCCTTGCCTGTTCTTGGCCTGTGTGTGAGTCCATACCCATGCAAAGTAGCAGGTGCCCTCTGAAATTGCCAAGCAAGGCTCTGTTGTAACTAGGGCAGATGATAATTGCCCACATCCTGCATATAAATTAAAATCTGATTTGTTCAAAATGTCTGTTTGCTAGCATGAAGCAAGACTTCAACCCATTGGTCTCTACATAATGCAGTATATATTTCATGTGAAATAACAGGGTTATGCTGGATTGCAGAGTTGATGTGGTAGTACAATGGTATGTGCACGTGTGCAAATCACCTCTGGAATGACTGTCTTGTCACATGTTCTTATCACTTTCAATCTGCTTCAAGGTTTGAGGTGACTCAAATGCCAAGCTGTCTGCAGCTCTGCATGGAGTTGTAATCATTTATGATTTAAGAGCATGGAGTGCACCATTTGGTGATTTTTTTTTTTTTTTTTTTTTGCAAGTTTTCTAATTTCAGTTCAGTAGTTGGTGGTGTTTTCCTTTTTCCTGATGAAAATGAAGCTGTCTAGGACAAGTGATTTTGTCTGCCAGAAGCCAGAATTTTTTATGCATCTGATTCAAAATTACCATTGCAGTAAGTGTAAAGTTGAACAGAATTTGCTCAAGGCAAACCAAAATCCCTTGCCCTGTCCATTGATGACCATCTCCATTTTCTCATTGAATTATCACCTTTTAAATTAGTGATTGTGGTTTGTCAGAACGGTCTTTATCTATTTGGACTGCATAATTGCTTTTTTCCTGGTGTGAAGGTTGATGTGTAGCGCACACATTTTATAGAATAATTTTTATTTCTTTCATGGTGTAGCTCTTAACAGGGTCATCCCAGCCCCTTCTTTCAAGACTCTTTTCCCACTTTCCTCCACTTTGCTTTCATGCTCATAACTCTCTTGCAGAGGACTCTTGACCCCCGAAATGTGAAAATAGGCTTTGAGAAAACTTAGCATTTAACTTCCTTGCCGTTCATTTTCTCTTGCTCCCCTTCTCCCTCGTTCCCTGCTATGCACAAGGAATCGTCTGACATCGTGGTATCACTAATCACTACTTTGTCATTGTGACACCTTGCTTTGTAATTATCACATTTTTCTCCTTATTCTGTTTTTCTGTTCTGAAGGGCCTGATGTTTGTACTTGACCGCTCATTCACAAATTCCGGTCACCCTGAGTGACCAAAGGCCATTATTTCTAATTAGCAAATGCTAATGGGCTACTCCTTAAAGAGAATTGGAGCCAACCGTGGCCCTGTCCTCTTCCTCCTTGCTGATGGTCTCACTCTCCAGTATCGATCAGGAGTAGAAATCCTGGACAACCTGGTTTGAGTCAAGCTCCAGTAAAGGGTCCCTACCAATACTGTGGCTGAGAAGAGTGCAGACTGTGCAGTTGATTCTTGGGCACTCATGATTTTGTATTACTTGTGCTTTGGACAGAGATGATGGAAACCTCATGACACTCATTTTGGGTTTTGTGAGATGGAATTGCAGAATGTGATCACTTTCCCAAATCTCGAAGACATTTTGTTTTCTTCAGTGTAAACCAGTGGGGTGTCAATATCAGTCGAGGGAGCCACTTACTGATATTCGTGGAAGACTTGGAAAATTCTGATTGGATTTCAATACTTTCAAAGTTTTTTGACTAGACTGGGAGTATTGACACGGAAATGGTTATATTCCTCAACTACGATTGTTCCTGGTCTTTTCCATTTCCATTCTACTTTAAAAACAAATCCACCAGTAGAAACTGATGGGAGAAATAAATTCCTTATCGTGTGGATTAAGGCCAGGTATATTTTTGCTTGGAGTTAGTTGTAGATGATTACCCTGGACGTTTTAGCTCCTACCCCCTGCTCCCAGTCTAACAGGTTACATAACTGAAGGGTAGGGAGATTTAATTGTTGTGGTTAGATGATTGTTCCGTGGCAAAAGAACTCCCAAACCAATGTCTGTGACATGAGTGAAAGGACACCACAAGCTTCTTCCCTTGACTGGGAATCTGGTAACCTGCTGTGGTCTTCAGCTTGGGCATTTGGTAGATTGTTAACTCAGTTGGTGGGACGCTTGGCGACAAGTCACTGGAAAGTGCACTGTGAATAAAAATGAACATGTTGAACAGGGGAATTTGCTCTTACTGGATACTGAGCGAGGATTATATTTTTTCACTGTCTTGAATGGAGTGGGAGACGGACAATTGCTTCCTTCCCTCATCACCCACATTCCATTGTGTAAAGTGATGGGCCATGAACTAAGCTGTTTAAATGTTGCTCCTTTGTGGAGTTATAGCCACTGGCTCAGAAGAACACTAGCCTCTTACAGCCACCGTTGATGATAAAGAGCAAACATTCCTGATCCAGGGCCTCACCCTTCCTATCTCTTTATAATTACCTCCAGCTATGCAATCCAAGACCCCTGTGCACCAAGTAGGCAGCTTTGTTCTGTGGTCGGTCTCTGAGTGGAGTGTACACATTTGGCAAAACCAGAATATTCATGTAGCCAGCACCTGTTCTGATAATACTAGGGTGTGTTGGAGAGTTTTTTGGGATAGGTGAGCCGGAACAAAGGACCTGGAATCCATTCTGATTTCTTTTTCCTGAGGCATGAGCACAAAACTGTGTTTAAATTTTTTTAAAAATAATTTTCCTCAAGCTTTCCATAAATGGGGAGGCAGCTTCACTGTGTGCAGAAGTGATGAAAAAGATTGAGAGCAGATTTGATCGAGTTTTTCAAAATCATGAGGCATTTGGACAGAAATTATTCTCATTGGCAGATGGGTCAAAAACCAAAGGAGACAGGTGTAAAGTGATTGGCAAAAGAACTAAAGCTGGCACAGACACGATGGGCTGAATGGTTTCCTTCTGTGCTGCATCCTTTTTGATTCCTACTGCACAAACCTGATGTCCATCAGTCCACCATTAGTGGTTGTTCCTTCAGCTGCTCGGGCTTAAACTATGGAATTTCCTTCTCAAACCCCTCATTCCTTCTTTTAAGAAGATTTGAAATTTGCATCTTTTTTGGTCCTTTGCCCTAGTAGCTCAAATTGTTCCATATTTTAGTTGGATAACACTCCTGTGAAGCTTTGAAATGTTTTACTACATGAAAGAGGCTATATAAATGCAAACTTGTTGATTCACTAAGGACGGAAACTCAGTTAACCTTAGTGAATCTTGTAAAATGTCAATTGCCACTGCCCCTAGATGTATTGTTAGGACCCAATAGGACTGTTGCAGTGTAAGATATACTGGTGAACCATGAGACTGTGTGGGCCAAAAACTCAGATTAAGAGAGTAGGTTTCTATTGAGTAAATGTGAGGAGATAATCCCAGTTGGTTCATTGGCTCCCTATTGGCAATGTGAAGCACAAAAGACTTGCTATCTGCAAACTGGAGATGAACCTGCGGACATCACTTTTCTTCAGCAATTGTGATAGTAAAAATATCTTGTATGCATCTGTGAAAGCATGCCTGTTTTAGTCAGGCATGCCATGGAGTTGTGTGGCCTGTTCCTGGATTCTTGAATGACACTTACTGCAATCTGCTAACTCTACAAAGAAAATCGATCAAAGCTGATACCCAACTGGTCTTGTAGGGGCTAGAACATGAGCCTGGCTGAACATAAAAAAAATTATTTTTTGTAAGGCTTGACGTCTAGGCTTGTAAAACCAAACTGGTTGCTAGATCTACGTAGCTGTATCACAACATATCATTCAGGAGTTGATGTTGAGGAAGGAAGCCAGGGTGGCCTAAATTATGCCTTCATTTTAGTCGAGGCTACAGAGAGAAAATTCAAATGGAGACTATGCTGGAATATCGTGTTTTCGCGTGTGTGTAAAAGTATATGCATTCAGCATAGACGATGTTCAGCTTGACTAAGAGACCTGTGTGTGTGTGTAAATTTGTACATCAGTCGTAATTAAACATGATCAAGCATGTGTTCCCTATTTTTACCCCCCACCCCTTGGGTATGAGGTGCATGCAACCTCCTTCCTGTAAGATTAACAATTCAGGCTCATGTTAACACTTCAATGCAGCTTTGAGTTTTGGTCACTAAATGGCATTGATAACAACTGTGCTGAATGCTATCTTTTTCCTCTGTTGTTCTTCAACCTTCTAATCCATTTTCTCTTTCTCCTACTCCCTGCATTTTTCCCTTTTTTCCTTTTACTTTTGATTTTTAATTTGTTTATTTATTTCTGTTCTGTGTCTGTCTGTCTCTCTCTCTTTGTCACTGTCTGTCTCGCTCTCTCGCTGTTGCTGTCTCTCTTTTTCTTTCTGTCTCTCTCTGTGCCTGTCTGTCTGTCTGTCTGTCTCTCTCTCTCTCTCTCTGTCCCCCCCCCCCCCCCCAAACCGCTGTCTCGCGCTATCTGTCTCTCTCTCCTGCTGTCTCTGTGTGTGTGTGTCTTGCTGTCTCTGTTTCCATCCCTCAGCACTGTCACGACTGTGCCTGCTGCTGGCTCTGAGGACCCTGCTTTGCCTGTACCTGATGCTGATGATCTCCTCAACAAGTAAGGAGGTTAATTCACTTTCTGTCCACTTCAACTTGTTTTTATTTTATGATGTTGGACATAGAATTGTCTTTTAAAAGATATTTTATAGATTTTTTTTTTTAAGAGCAGCCCCTTCACTGTCCCTTGTAGTCAATGCAGCTCAGCACCCACGATCTCTGCCAGGTGGTTGCTGTCTAGTTTTCATGTACATCGTTATGGCCCGATTGGTCAGAAATGTGGTTTTCTGTTTCAGTCCAGCAGCATGTCTTGACATTTCAGAAATACAGGACTGAAATGTGAGACCTTCTCCATGGGGGAGCACTCAGCAGGACTAAGTGCTCCAGCTCTTTTAACCCTGACCGTATTTGGAGCTCTGTTTACTTCACTGGGCGAGGATATATGAGAATGATACTGGAGGCTAAAAGAATTAATTTTCAGGAGATAGACTTGTGTTCCCTGTGTAATGTTCAAGGGATGATCTGATTGCGATTAGATGCTGAAAGTGGTTGAAGCAGTAAGAGGGGAAGAGATCTTGTTTCCTTGGGATGAAGTGCAGAACGTTCTGGTTATTGATGACATTAAAGCTAGGAAATGGACATGTGGAACTCCCTCTTTCCCAAAAAGCTGAGGATCAATTTGAAAACTTACAAACACAAGTTCACAGCATTTTTGTTAGGCAAGGGTATTATGGGCCACGAATCACATTGCAGAGCTGGAGTTAAGATGCAGATCAGCCAGATTCATTTGAATGGAGGAACTAGCTCGAGAGGCTGATTGGCCTCCTCTTGTTCCTCTGAATTGGTCTGATGGGCCAATGCAGCTTCCCTCTGTTCTGCACAGTCCCATAATTGTGTCTCAGCTCCTTGATTTTCATATTGGTAAATCAAATCTCTGAAGTTTAACCTGGGCCTGGTGTTAGGGCTCACTGAAAGCTCCCACTCTTGTGTGGGACTTCAGTACTTGGCTTTAACGGGCAGGTGACTGTATGATATTAACCAGGCCTGCGAAGTGGAGATGGGACCTGGCTGTCACCTGGCTTTCACCCTGTGTTTTTTTGGGTAGTTTGTTTGGCAGTGAAGCCTGTTGGGAACCCCATGACACATCTGTATACAACTTGTCTCGCCTACTCATTCAAGTCTATTGTAGGGCACATCGCTACCACCTGCTGGTTATTGGTGATGGTGCAGCTCTCATCTGACAAAAGCCATAAAGATTTAGTCACTTTCGTGTCTGATTTGGAATTCTTAAATGATGTTGGGCTTCCAAGTTCTAGAACGTGGCGGCACGGTGGCTCAGTGATACTGCTGCCTCACAGCGCCAAGAACCCGAGTTCGATTCCACCCTCGGGCAACTGACTGTGTGGAGTTTGCCAGTTCTCCCCGTGTCTGCGTAGGTTTCCTCTGGGTGCTCCAGTTTCCTCCCACAGTCCAAAGATGTGCAGGCAAGATGGATTGGCCATATTAAATTGCCCATAATGTTCAGGTATGTGTAGATTAGGTAGGTTATGAGGGAATGGGTCTGGGTGGGATGCGTTGAGGGTTGGTGTGGATTTGTTGGGCCAAAGGGCCTGTTTCCACACTGCAGGGGTTCTATGATTCTAATTTCACCAGCTTTATTTTCTCCTGTTTTCTGCCTTAAGTGTACAGTAAGCCATAAGTATATTGGTAGAGGGTGTATTGGTGATTATTAACAGCATGAATTCATTTATAAAGTGAGAGGGATCAGCGATTTGAAAACTCCAAGGCTGTATTCAGTGGAGTAGAGGGGGGCACCCACTGGATATGCTCATTGATTATGCTCGTGAATTTTCAAACAGATAAAAGGTTATTTGCACAAGTTAGTGAATTCTGACAGATAAGTTGGTTCAAATGGTGTGGCTTCAGGCTGGTAGCTTCAATTAGTTCTGTATTTGAGGGCAGCCACTTGTTTCCTTGTCTTTCTGCAAACAACAACTTTGTCTCATGGTTTAAATTTAGGATTTGTACCAGGTATATATACAGGAGGAAGTCAAAATGCTTAGCATTTGTAAGAATATGGAACATTGGTTGTTGAACCAAAGTCAACCACAGCATCTGCGGAAAAACTTGAAGACTGACATTGACGACAGAGAGAAGGGATTTCAGTTGTCTCTGTAGTGACAAGGAGGGAATGGCTGCTTTCCTGTGTGGGAACTGCTGATGCTGTGTGACTGGAGCACTGACTGAGGAGCAATTGTCTAAATGTTTTCAGGATTGCACGTTCTGACTTAAGCTCAGCAAAGTATAAGTATATTTGGAGAATTGGCAAGTGTATATTAGTTTGTTTTTGGGAGGGAGTGTGGTGTTGGGAGGAGGAGAAAGGGCCTTGATTTATGGCAAGCAGTTGGTGTTGAGGCAGTGAGATGTTCCAAACCTTTGCCTAATGTCCTCCTGTAAAAGTTCGCAGATTGAAGTAGACATGTAAGAAAGATGGCTGTTTTTCTTTTGGATGTTTACTTCCCACATCATTTTTGAGAAAAAATATAGTGTGAGTACTAATGAGATTGAGCCTGCAGTGCAGAATCTGCACTGAACATGCTTTCTCCTCTTGGTCTGTGTAAATCGCCCAGCTGTACAATTATAGCTTCTATCCTTCCCAGCTTGATGTGCATCTGAAGAGTGCACTTTCAGCTGCAGAGGTGGAGTGCTGTTGGTGTAAGATTCACCACTCGTGGGAGCAGCTTGAGAGGATAAGTCGATGGAAAGTCTGTGTTAACAATGTGTTGATGGTAAAGTTCAAGTGACAGCACAGGTCTGGGTCAAGTCTTTCAATAGCTACTGTTCTCTCCATGCATGCTGCCTTGGTTGTAGGTATAAACAATGCTTTTCAGTGTCAGCTGATGCTGTTTTTTTCACATGTCACATGCTCTGTCTGCCCCTTATTCTCTAAAATGTAGGTTTGTCTGCAAAAACAACGGAGTCCTGTTCGAAAACCAGCTTTTGCAGATTGGAATAAAGTCAGAATACAGACAGAATCTGGGTAAGTGGCTCTTGAGGTTTTTTTCACTTTTTCTCTTCAGACTTGCAGGCTTCAGTCAGATTAAATTGGGTTTCAGGACCCACGCTCATAATTTGGGCAAAATTCTTTACTCTCTCTGTTTGAAAGTTTTGAGCTTGATGTTTTTCCTTACCCCCCAGCACTTCTGCTCGAGTGCACGGGCTCTTTGCAGCATCTTCCCACCAGTTCCATTGGCCCTATGTGTGCACAAGACTGGATTGAGAGTTCACATCTGACTCATCTTGCCTTCTTTGCTCAAATCTTTGAGTATCGGAATTGGGGCGTCATGTTTAGGTTGTACAGGATGTTGGTGAGGCCTCTGCTGGAGTACTGCATGTAGTTCTGATTGCCCTGTTACAGGAATGATATTATTAAGCTGAAGACGGTTCAGAAAAGATTTACCAGGGTTTTGCTGGGAATGGAGGGTTTGAGTTATGAGGAGAGTCTGGGACTTTTTCACTGGAGTGTTGAGGGTTGACCTTATTGAGGTTTATAAAATCATGTGGGGTATAGATAAGGTGAATGGCAGGTGTCTTTCCTAGGGTGGGTGATTTCAAGACTAAGAGCACATTTTTAAAGAGAGAGGAGAAAGTTTTAAACAAGACACGAGGGACAATTTTGTTTGTTTTTTAGTGGTTCATGTGTGGAATGAACCTCCAGAGGAAGTAGTGGATGTTGATACAGTTCAAAACTTTTGAATTACGTTTAGTTAAGTACATGAATAAGAAATGTTTGGAGGAATATGGGGCAAAAGCAGGCAGGTAAGACTAGTTCAGTTTAGGATTATGGTAGACATGGACTGGTTAGACCAAAGGGTCTGTTTCCGTGCTGTATGATTGAGTCTATTTGCCACTGAAGACATCGCATAGGGGAGGTGATGGCCTGGTGGTTTATCGCTGGACTGTTAATCCAGCGACCCAGATAAAGTTCTGGGGACCTAGGTTCGAATCCTGCCACGGCAGATGGTGGAATTTGAATTCAGTAAATATCTGGAATTAAGAGTCTGATGATGACCATGAATCCGCTGTCAATTGTTGGGGAAAAACCCATCTGATTCACTAATGTCCTTTGGGGAACAAAACTGTCATCCTTACCTGGTCGGGCCTACATGTGACTCCAGACCCACAGCAATGTGGATGACTCTTACGATCGGCAATAAATGCTGCCTAGCTAGTGACGCCCTCGTCTCGTGAATGAATAAAGAAGAAGTAGTTCAGAGCAAATCCTGACCTCAATCATGTGTATGTATTTTCCAACAAGATTCCTTGGCCGATAGTTGGGGAGTGGGAAGCCAGATATGAACGCTTACCCCAACCTCTGACTTAGGGTGCATCTCTCTGAGGTGTCCAAAGACCAATTCTGTAATTTGAGAGCTAACTTGGCACCTTCCTGGTCTCTCTATGATTGCTAGCATATTGTTTCCATTTAGAAGATTAGATTTTTCCAGTAAACAATGTTTTAATCTCTAAGCTGTCTGTTTTGGCTGGCCTCGCCAAAGACCTTGTCAGTGACAGAGCTGATTTATTTATCTTGTGTCTCCATGTCTAGGTCGAATGTACCTGTTCTTTGGGAACAAGACTTCTGTCCAGTTCCTGAACTTCACACTGAATGTTAGCTGCCCTGGAGAGCTGCAAAATGATATCCTTTTGCTTTCTGTTTGCATGGATTGGAATTTAATAGGGATGTGCTTTCCTCTTCATTATGGGATATGGTGGAGGCTTCTAGAAGGGCCATTACTCTTGCACCAGTTTTTAAAAAAAACACCTTGGGGCAAAATTCTGTTCTGATTTCTTCATCATATGTTAAGCGGCAAAGCTGGATTGTTCTTCTTTCTGAGAAGGTTTAAGAGATTTAGTGCAAATGTTCAACATTATGATGGCGTATATAGACTAAGCAGACAGAAACTGTTTTCCCTGATGGAATAGTTTTTTAAAAAAAAACTCGCCAAGGCTCCTTCAACATCACTTTCCAAGCCTGCAACTGCTAATGTTTACAAGGACAGGGGCAGCAGATATTTGGGTACACCTACCAGTTCGACTCCAAGCCACACACCATCCTGGCTTAAAAATCTCACTTTTTTCTGAAGAAGGGTCTACGCCCGAAACGTCAGCTTTCCTGCTCCTGTGATGCTGCTTGGCCTGCTGTGTTCATCCAGCTCTACACCTTGTTATCTCAGATTCTCCAGCATCTGCAGTTCCTACTACCTCTCAAAAATCTCTGTTCCTTCACTGTTGCTGGGTAAAAGAAATACTGAAGCTCCCTTCCTAACAGCTCAGTGGGTTTACCTACCCCTTCATGGATTGCAGTGCTTCAAGAGGATGGCTCATTATCACCATCTCAATAAGCCAGTATTTTGATGTCCACATTTCACGAGATTTCTTTTGAAAACAGTCTAATTGGCAAAAGAAGCAGTTGGGACAACAAGATTTTTTTTTTTTTTTTGTTTATCCATGGAGTTATGGTCTAGAAGATGCTTCTTGAAAGCGTGATGGATGAAATTTCACTAGTAACTTTCAAAAGGGAATTGAATAAAAACCTTGGAAAGAAGAAAATTGGAGTATAGGAAAATACCAGTGGGTCTAATTGGTGGCACCTACGTAGATACAATGAGTCAAATGTCTTGCCTTGCCGAATCATTCAGTCAAGGGCACAAACAGGCTAGCAGGACCTTTATCTGAAGGATGATGCCTACAGAAATGCAGCACATGTTCAGTGAGATTTTGCAGTGATGATTTGATTTGATGTATTATCATGTGCCCCTAAGTACAGTAAGAAGTTTTGTTTTACGAGCAGTAAAACAGATCATAGTAAGCAAGAACGTACACATCAAAAACTTGGACGGAAGCATACAGGTTACATCGCACAGGACGTGCGCTGGGCAAGACCAACATTAGCAAGGTCAGAATTATTTGAAGTTGGAGTCCAATCATCACTCTAATAACAGCTGGGAGGAAGCTGGTCCTGAACCTGCTGGTGCATGTTCAAACTTCTGTATCTTCTACCTGACAGAAGAGGTTGTAGGAGAGCATTACCGGAGTGGGATGGGACTTTAATGATGTTGGCAGCCTTTCTACAGCCGCTAAGTCTAGTTGTGTTCTATATTAGACCCAGGATTATCTCCATGGAGGTAGCAATAACTTTAATGAAAATACTGGGTTCTATGTTTGCAAGTCAGGCAACAAACAATGTAGGTGGAATGAGCCATGAACATCTTGCTTTTGAGTAGCTAATGTTATAATGAGGAAATGTGGCAGTCGGCTTCCACAAGCAACAATGACCAGGTTGCGTTTTGGCAGTGTTGTTGAGGGATAAGTATTAGCAAGGACCAAGGAGAGCTCCATTTCTGGGTAAGCTTCACAACAGTGTCAAGTGTGTCTTTTTAATGGCATCTCCAACAGTGATGTAGCAGCAATTTCCTGCAGATGCTGGAATCTGTACTGAAAACAAAAAAATGCTGGAAATCACAGCAGGCCAGGCAGCATCCGTAGAGAGAAAGATCAGGCTAACAGTTCAAGTCTGGAGTCATCGAGACTCAATGTTAGCTTGCTCTCTCTTCATGGATGCTGCCTGACCTGCTGTGATTGCTAGCATTTTTTTTTTCTGTTTCCAACCATGATGTGTTCCATTGGCCCAACATTGGAGTGTCAGCCCAGATCATGTGTTCAAGTTTCTGGGCTGGGACTGGTTATGTAGTCCTTGTGTACATGTGTATTCTGTTTGTCTCTCTGCATATGCACAAAAAAACAGAATAGTCAATTGAAATACATTGTCTATATCGGACTGCAAAAAATAGAAATTTGTCAAGGCAGTTGCTGTCCGTGGAAGTCTACAGAAGTGAAGTGCATATCATAGAATCCCTACAGTGTAGAAGTAGGCCATTCAGCCCATCGAGTCCACACCGCCCTTCCGAAGAGCATTTCACCCAGACTCGCACCTTACCCTATCCCTGCATTCCCCATCCTAGATACTATGGGCAATTTAGCATGGCCAATCCATCCCAACCTGCACATCTTTGGACTGTGGGAGGAAACTGGAGCACCCGGAAGAAAATCTCACAGACACGGGGAGAATGTGCAAACTCCACACAGGCAGTTGCCCGAGGCTGGAATTGAACTAGGGTCCCTGGCGCTGTGAGGCAGCAGTGCTAATCACTGAGAATGTGGGAAAGAAGAGACATTGAGGAGACAAAGAAGGTGGTGTTGTGCAATAGATAGCTCATTAAATTCTTTAACCCTGTTGCCACAGCTGAATATTCAGGCCAAGCCAGTGGAGCCGATTGTAGAAGGTGGAGCACAGGTTCAGCAAGTGATTAACATCGAATGTTTGTCAGATTTCACTGAAGCCCCCTTGCTGAACATTCAGTTCAGGTACAGACTTTACTTTGTGATAGCTGACATCATCTGAAACCATCTTTTCCAACATTCCTTTACAGCTTCTCGCATGCTCTCTGTCTTGCACACATTCAACTTTTAATAGCTGCAATTTATTATTGATTCATACTTTGTAACCTTTACCCACTCTTTCTTCCAAAAATTTGTAACATAACTTCCTCTGCTTGCTATTAAGAACACAAATGGAAAGGAGAATCAAACTCTCTAAAACTAATGCTTTTTTAAAATATCTATCAGAATTTTATTTTTAAAATCTCTCTCTCTGTCTCTCCCTCTGTCTCTCCCTTGGTTGGTAGATATGGTGGAACCATGCAGAATATCACCCTAAAGCTACCCATAACTGTCAACAAGTTTTTCCAACCAACAGAGATGGCATCTGAAGACTTCTTCCAGCGTTGGAAGCAGCTCAGCAGGTACACAGAGAACAGAGTCTGGAGTTCTGGGAAGCACACTGGGTAGTGATGACCCTGTCTGATGGAGGCTCAGGCACTGGGGAGGTTTGGTATCGATTCCACTGCCTGAAAGTGCTAATGTCTGACATGGTTGTAAAATATTCTCATGATCTGCATGAACTTTCGACATCACTGCCACTGTGTTATTAATGGTACCTTGTTCTTTTCCGCTTTCTCACCAGTCCCCAGCAGGAAGCACAGAAGATCTTTAAAGCTAATCACCCAATGGACAGTGAGGTCACCAAGGCTAAGGTAAGCTTCTTCCTTTATCAATTAAAACTCGTCATCTTTGTTGCACTGTCCATAATGGAGTGTGAACTATTGGCTGAGGAGCGTCAATAAGACTATAAGATGTTGGAGCAGAATTAGGTCTTTTGGTTCATTGACTCCGATCCACCATCTGATCATGATTGATATGCTTTTCAACACCGTCGTACCTAAAATGTCGCCCTAAGTGGCGACTTGTAAACTTTCCACTCAACCCATGTGAGTACATGTGACAATAAAGCTAATTATATTTGTAATGTGAGAAGAATAATCATTCTTAGTGAGGTGTCAAGAGGACAGTGCTAATGTGATGAAGATTTTAAAATATCATCATTTAGAATCTTGGATTCAAAAGTTAGGGGGGGTCAGTGGGTTTTATGAAGGATACTTGTATTTTTTTGTAGAAATGTCAAAATCCTTTTGAACAGTGAGGTCAAAACAGCCTGTCCGAAAGAGCATATGACTTGTGTGAAATGACTGATTAGCAACATGGGAAGTTTAATGTAGAATATTTATAAAGCTGAGCTTTACCTGCAGATATTGGTCAGGGGCCAATAGCAGATTGAGCTCAGAAGTACAATTTCACTCCAATAGAAGGGCAGATTTTCGAAATCTCCCTTGCTGAGCGAGTTAGTGGAAGTCTCCAGGCCGAGGAGCTGGAAAGATGTATTTTTAGCTGATCCAGCAGTTCAACGAGAAGGGCTAGAAAGAGTCAATTGAGTAAGAACTTAAGAGCTCCTTCTCTAGGTACATCTACACATTGATAAAGAAAATTTTTGAGTCCATTTAACAAATTCCTCACCATCTCACCTTAACACTAGGAAAGTCAGTCTGTTTGGAAAGTGAAAATCCCTTACTAGTACAACCCTGTTATTCTTAAATATACATGAAATCTCATGACACATTTGCTCAAATTCCTGCTGATTATTGAGTGGGGGGGGGGGTCTATATTACAATCCATCCATGTATATCGTCCCCTCCTTATTTCTGAGTTCCGCCCATATGGCTTCACTGGGCGATCCTTCAGAAATATCTTGCCCAAGCACAGCAGTAATGCTTTCCTCAATCAAATACGCCACGCCCCCTCCTCTCTTGCCTCCTTTCCTATCCTTCCTATAGCATTTAAACCCTGGAACATTGAGCTATCAGTCTTGTCCCCCTTTCAGCCATGCTTCTGTACAGGCTCTGATATCCCAGTCCCATGTTCCTGTACATGCCCTGAGTCTATCTGCCTGTCAGGCCTCTTGCATTGAAATAAAAGCAGTTTAATTCTTAAGAGTTATCCCATTCTCTGACTTGGTCTTGCTTATCTTTTCTAATTAACTTGCTGTCTTCAAATTTGGAGCCATCCTCATCTGTCCTTCTATTGCGACTACTACTTAGGATCCCTCCAAGTGATTCCCCTGACCGCCCCCCTGCAACTTATTTAAACCCTCCCAAGTAAGTATACAAATCTCCATGCCAGGATATTGGTTTCCCCTCCAGTTCAGGTGAAACACACACCTTTTGAACATGTCTTTCCTGTCCCTGAAGAGATCCCACTGATCCAAAAAATCTGAATCCTTGCCCACTGCACCATCTCCTCAGCCAATGATTTATCTGCCCTATCTTCTTTTTCCTACTCTGTCACTGGCATGTGAAACCGCAAGTAATCCAGAGATTATCTTTCTCCTGTTTTGTTCTCATAGTTGATAGGGTTCGGCTCCGCTCTGCTGCAGGATGTTGACCCCAATCGTGACAATTTTGTTGGCGCAGGAGTCATTCACACAAAATCCATCCAGGTCGGATGTTTGTTGAGGCTGGAACCCAACAGTCAGGCACAGGTTGGTGACTTATTTTCATCTGTGGGATATGGGCGTTGGTGACTAGAACAGCATTATTGCCCTTGAGAAGATGGTGATGAACTGTATTCTCAAACCCTGCAAGTCCATGTGATGTGGAGACATGTGCAATGCTGTTAGGAAGGGAGTTGCAGGATTTTGATCTAGCACCAGTGAACAAATGATGATCATAGTTCCAGGTCAGGCATCTGTTGCCCTCAATTTCCTGTGTGTATAGATGTCACTGGTTTAGAAGTTGTTGTCAGAGAAGGCTTAGTGAGTTTACTGCAGTACATCTAATGCCCCTGTGCATTGGTGGTGTAAGGGTTGAATGTTTAAGGTGGTAGTTGGAGGCCATATGAGTGGATTTAATCTCCTGATGTCCTATGTCACTTAATGGCATGATGGGTGCCAGGCTTTGTAGATCAAGTTACCAGATGTAAACCTTGAGAGCCATGGGTCCCAACTCCTCAATGGGTCAGTGGTTTTACTGCAGTTTCTGCTGGCCGTTCGCTGACCTCCAGTGGAGACCATTTGTGGCAGAGCTCTGTACTGTCCATTCAAAAAGTGCACCCCTTGGACATGAATGTTGGGTGTGAACAGTGTGGAAGGGGGTTGGGGGGAAGGAAGTATTGCGATTTGGGAGGGTCTGGCTTGCACTTGTTTGGAGGCTTTGTTCTCCTTGACTTTGCCAAAAGTAATATCCTACCCGGATAAAGCTGTGCAAACTACTTTAATGGGTTTCTCTGCATGGTGCCCTTTGTCCTATTTTGATTTGATCTGTAGGTGCCAGTAGAAGTGGCTCATATTAGTTTGTCTCTCTGTCTTTCCTTTCCCTCAGATGTATCGCCTCACACTACGCACAAGCAAGGAGGCTGTGTCGAAGCGACTATGCGCATTATTGTCTCAACAGTTCTGAAGTCTCAACATGTAATCGATCTCTTACACTATACTGTGTGTTTGTTTTGAGTCTGAGCGTGTGTGTCCGTGTGCGCATGAGTGCGTGATGGTCCATTTATATATGCGCCACATCCAGTGAAATCTTCAAGAAGCATCATGTGACGTCCTTTAAGTACAGTATATGTTTACGTGATTGTAGAGGTTTTTTTGCTATTGAGGGACTTGGAAGATTCCTTGGTATGCGAGGCATCATGTGAGGCAGAGGGAAAAGGGAGAAGGTGAGCAGAGCTGACACTCGGTTGTGGGGAAGCCGACACTATGTAGCTGCTATCTGTGGTACTTCTCAATCATGTTGACGAGAGCCCCTCAATGACTGTAACGCGCCCCAGTCCTGGGATTGTGGGACATGACGGCAGTAGCCCTCACTGCCTGCTTTTTGTTTCTAAGATATTGGGGATCAGAAAGGCTCCTCGCAAACCCCAGCTTGGTACAGCCGTCACATGGTGTCAGGCTGAGCCACACACAGCCCTGGAAAGAGTGCCCTGCACGGCATGCTGACTTAACTCTGTGGTTTGGCGTTGCCATTCCCTGCAGTCTTGGGTTAGGGAGTGACCCTAGTTGGCAGTTTGTCTCTCGGTTGCTCTGCCAGTGTCGGGCTGTGCTGGTGCCTGGTGAAGGTGAAGTCAGACTCGGCCATAAAACTTCAGTTATGCCCTCCCAGTTGAACAGCCCATGCTAACTTGCTGCCTCGGCTTGCACACAGGACACAGCAACTTCAGGGCGTTTGATGACACCTTGCTGTCTGAACATCTGTCCTCTAGCAACAAACTGTCTTTGCGAGATGGAGAGTGAGTGTGGGGGGGTGAACATTGGGCAGAATATTTTCAGTAGCTATTGGGTGATTTGCCCTTTTTGTTCTCCGTGCCTCTGCACATCTCAATTAGATGATGCCCGAATACCAAAAGACTTGGAAGTTCCACCTCGCTGTTAATCGATATAGTCATTCCTTATATTAAAAGAAAGTATGAAGTAATTGTAAAATGTATCTGTATATAACTCCTTATTTAGGGTTGGATAGAAATACCTGTATGACCAATTTACTTTCTGGTCACTGATGTTAAATTAGCTGTTTAAATGTCACCACTGAAAATTAAGAGGGTGGGCAAACTTTTTTTTTATTTAACCTTACGCTTTACATTTTGTTACAAGTGCAAAAAGACTGGAACATTTCCCTTCTCATCCTCTGTCTTCCCTCGTTTCTTTAGAAAACAAAGTCTGCTCTCCTGTCACCTTTTGAGTCCCGCTCGAGTCAAACTCTCATTCCCTCCTCCCCTGCTGTTAGTGGCCAGCACGAGCTGCATGATGCGTGCGATTGAGCAGAAATGCTTGCTTTAGTGTCAATGCATTGAAACATGACAATGGGGTGAATTGTTCCTTACTCTGAATCTGCTTTCATGCCAGCACCACTTTGTTTGGTTCCGAGTCTGGGAAGTCTGTGTCCATGAGCCAGCTCCTCAGCGTCTACACTTCTCAAGCCAGCTTCCCCATCCTGTGCAGACCCAGTTCTTCATGGAGTTACAAGGAACCGGATTTGGCATCATAAACCGAGAGGAAAAGCAGCTTATACTGCTTCTGTCTCCTGCATTCAAAAGTTTAACATTTCTTTCTTTTCCCCCCACCCCCTGCTCTCTCCAGCTCTCTGCTTCACTCAAAGCGTCCTTCAATTTTGAATGTGTCATCTGTCTATTTGGAGTCGGCTTGCTTGTTAATCCCCACCTCCTGTTTCTTTTTACCTACTACCACTATTACTACTGCTCTGGGAGTTGTCTTGTAAATGGTGAGTGAACCAGTGCTGTGCTTACCCCAGGTTTAGTGTAACCTCTCCTCGTTTTGTTCAGGAGAATCCCATCTGCCTAATGCCTGTATATAGAACTAACCCAAGTGACTGGATTACAGGGCAGTGGGGCTTCTTTGCTGAGCTGTATAGAGAGCCTGACCAGTTTCAAAGGCTGATTTTTAACAAGAGCAAAACCGCTGGTAAATTAATGGGGATGGGGGGGGAGCCAAATTAAATTTTCAGTGGCAGCAGTGAGTTGGACCATTTTAACGAATGGAGTTGCTGTGACCTGGATGAAATGCGCGAGTCAAAATGTAACCTTGGAAAAGGAAACGAAAAATACAAGAGAACAAAAGAATGTGAATAAAGTTCCCAGCTTGTCTTACTGTACAGCACCCACTACATTGCATCTGGCAGATCCTACAAATCGAGTGTGTTCTGTCCATTATTTAATTTACACAGTCAAAAGCAAGGAAAATATCACTTCACCCATCCTGAGCTTCTCCTCAACACTGCACTTCTTGCAGAAATCCCATTGCAGTTACTAGCACAACTTCCATTGAAGTCACAGTTGTCACCAGAAGTGATCCTGAGGAAATTCTGTCTTCTATGTGGGATGGAGGAAGACCATAAGATGTAGGAGCAGAAGTAGACCATTTCCTCCAGTGAGCTTGCACCACTATTTAATAAGACCATGGTTGATCTGATAATGCTCACCTCCACTCATCTGCCTTTTCCCCATAACCTTTGATTCACTTATTGACTAAAATCTGTCAATCTCAGCCTTTGATTTCTATCATGACTAGCCCTCTGCAGTAAGGGATTGACTATCCTCCGAGAGAAATTTTTCCTTCTTTATTATTTGGGTGACCCCTTACGCTGAGACTTGCCCTCTGGTCCTAGACTCTCCCATGAGGGGAAACAACCTCTCTGCATGTATACCTTATACAGGAGACCTTAGTGAAACATATCTTCTGAACTTTTGAGTACAGGCCCAATCGATTCAACCTTTCCTTTATAAGAAAATCCCATCATGCCTGGGATCAAACTAGTGAACTTTCTCTGGAGTGCCTCCAGTGGCAGTAAATCCTTCCTTGGATAATGGGACCAAAACTATTTACAGTATTCTGGGTGTGGTCTGGCTAGTGCTTTGTAGAATGAGGAGAAAGAATGTTAGCGATACTTGGCAGTGATGTTCACGACTGCAAAGCCACTAAAAATTTCTCAACAAGTGTTCCTGACTTAGTCATCTTATCAGTGGCTTTCTGTAACTTGGCACGCTGCTGAATTGGAAAAAGCCTTGGGAATCTTCTACTGGAGAGGACTGTGGATGCTCAGCTTTTGAGCGTATTCAGCACTGAAAGCCATAGATTTTTGGGCACTAAAGGTATCGAGGGATTTGAGTGGGGAAAATGGGGTTAATGTAGAGATCCACTCTTGATAGTACTGAATAGTTCAAGCAACCCTTACTGCTAACTTTCTTCCTAACATTGAAATTGGGCAGTTGACTTCAAAACCTAACTGTTTTAAAATGCTCACCAGGACCCAACTGACTGACTCAACTTGTTCCAGGTAGATGGAGTGGGAGACACTTTCCTTCACCTCGACACGTTTTGAGCTATTTTTGAAAGTACAACACCTTCATAAAGGATTGAACTGGACGAGGCCATTGAGCCTGCTTCTCCCACTAAATTAATCACATGCTCCCACTCCATTTTCCTCCATTGCTCTTAATATTCCAGTGTGGAACTTCCTTGACATGTTTTCTTTGTATTTTAATTCACTGTTCATTCATATCCTGCTAAGAACTGACCACATTATCATCCAGTCACTGTTTTAAAATGGTCCATTCTGACCTTTTTTTTTTGTTCTGTTTCAAATTCACAAATCTTGTATAAATTTGTTTGCTTTAGCACAACTAGCAGGTGTAATTACAGCATCTCGTGTTTACATGGTGTTTTCCATTCTAAAGGTAGGGATCAGAATTTAATGTAGAAAGCTATCTGGAATTGCATTCAGATGTAAGACTTTTTAAAAGATACTCAGTTCTTTAATCCCAAGCTATCATGATGCATTACGTCTCATGAAACTGCTCATACAGTAATTTTGAGAATTCCCCATCTTTACAAAAAATAAAGGGTAATTCATATAGAATTGCTTCCTTGCAATCTTCAATCATTGAAGCTCCCATTAATTATCCTAACTGCTCTATCTCAGGATTTTTGATTGGGTTTTCCTGAGTTAGAGAAAATTAAGGTGTCATCGTAACAAATTTATTTTGAATTCAAGTATGCTTTATGTCCTCGCATGTTAGGGACTGTAATGGAGTTGGCTGAAGGCATTTTCCAGTGTGTTGCTGTGTTCTGGAGCTGACAAGTGGGAAAAAATCCACTGACTAATGTATCTGAGAGGCAGGGACGCACTCGCGTGTTCCAGGGCAGAGAGAAATCACTTGGTGTCCCCTCCGGATACTGTGCTGGATAAATAGGCAGCTTTGAATGCACATTAGCAAGCTTGGCAGGGTGGGCCTCCAGTGTAAAATAGCCTAGTACCATTCACTTGAACACAAGCCACTTGGGGAAGGTGCTGAGTGGCTCTTATGAAGCCATAGCCCAACAGTCAAGTCCTTGAGTGGAGAATACCCTTGTTTAACAGTAACCGCCTGCCTGTTAGGACTGTAGTTTGGAAGTTCTTTCTGTCAAAGAGGCTCCTTGATGACCTGTGGAACTGAGACTTCCTATCCAATCTGCATCTTTCATTCTTCTACCTTCTCCATGTTTTCCACTTATTCAGACAGCTCAGAACCGAACCTTTTGGGGTTACCATCTATCTTGTTGACTCGATCCTTTTACATTTCTTAGTAAATCTGAGATGGGTGGGGACAGCTGCACTCAACTCTAAGAACAGAGAGATGCAAAGTGATTATTGGAGCTTGCTGTGTCTTCTGGGAACTGAGGAAGCCATTTTGTGACAAAAACCACTCTCTTGCCTTGTTTAAAAGCAGCATGTTTACAGATCATAGTGAGGTTCTTTCTTTTTTGTTTTCTTAAATGCAGTATGTATTAAAGCAATTAACTTAGTGATGTGTAGCACTTTAGTCATAGTTCAGTCAAGGCAAAAGTGTATGATATTGTGTGATCTATAATGCAGTATATTTGTCTGTGTGCCTCCAGCCTTTGCTCTGTGTAACCAGCCCTACTGGTAATTTTGCATTTATTGCCTCAATAGATCTGACATGGTGAGGGGTGGGGAATGTTGTTGTTTATGTTTGATTCTGAAGCTGAGGTACTTGCTCAGGATAACGTGAGGGTTGATAGTTGACACAGTGCAATACAATAATCCAATTCACATTCCTTGTAACCTTTTAACATGAACCCTTTTTTTGAAGTTCATTTGTGTGAGATGGGATTGAATTAGGACCCCCCCCCCTCCAAACCCTGGGGAAAGATCCCTCATAACTAGGTGGGCTTTTGGATTGAGTGGGCCACAGAGTTTACACATTTAGCCTCAGCTGCCCATCTGTTGAAGATCTTGGTGATTGCCTCTTGCAGTTTGTCGAACCTCTGACCTTCAGGTTTCACTGATGGTTAAAGCATCATCTTTAGCTTTTGAATTGTAGGGACTAGTGAAATCCTCGACTTCTGTCTTCAGTCTGCACTGAATTAGCTGATATTAGGCCTATCCGTAATTACTGACAGTGGCACTGCTAGGCACCTTCAGCTGATGGTCCAGCTTCTGATTGTTATTCCATGGCCTTGTGCTGCTGGGAAGAAAGCTGTTCAGCTGGACCTCCTTGGCAGTGCTTTCCTCCAGTTAGCCTGCCACGATCAACCAGTCAACATGATCAGCACAATTCCGAGTCAGAGTCTGCTAACCCTACAAAACATTTGTGCAGTCTGTACCTTTGTTTCTCCTTACAGCACACCAGAATGACAGCAGGTTCAGATCTGTTTGTATCTGAGATTAAGCAAATGGAAACTTGCTGAGTTTATTTTAAAATGTCAAATATCCAGTGTGAAATGTCCACTTTGGCTGTCCATTGTCACTGTTGGTATCTCCTATTGAAATCATTCTCTCATTCTAAGGATGAGACATTCAAGTCATTACTCCAGTTACTTAAGTATACCGTCCAGACTCTCTCACCTCGTATACCAGCGAGGCAGTGCTGCACTCCCTTTCGGGTGACCCGTTGAACTAAGGCACCACTTACTGAGCCCCTGACACTGTGTGAGCTTATTCCAAGTATGAAGCTTATTCCAAGTCAACGTTGCCATAACATTCCCAATGAGCACCAGAAGACACATTCTCTGGGCGTTCACTTTGCTCCTCCTTCATGGGATCTTGCTGTGTGTGTAAAATGGCAGCTGCAGACTATGATGTAGCATCAGCGTCTGTACTGCAGAAATTCAGTTTGTTTCTCGTGAAGCCATTTGTGATATTTCCAAGCAACCTCATACTATGCAGCAGGATTGAAAATTGTTTTGACCAATTGTGTATACTGGAGGTAATTTGGAAAAATTTCAAGTATTCAGTTTTATTGAACAAAACGGTGTGAATTCAGCTTGGGTGTTTATTATAAAAAAAATTACAGCACAAGATGGCTTTTTGATCCATTGCACCTCTTCTGGCTCCTAGGAAGTTCAATTAATTGTGCTGCTTCCCCTGTAATGCTGCAAGTAGTTGTTCAAGACTCCTTTGAAAATAATTATTAAAATATTTAATAACTAAATTGGTCTCTATCACCCTTTTCAGGCAATGTGTACCAAATGAACACATGGTTTAAAAATTAAATTACTCTGATCTATTTTTGCCAGTCAACTTAAATCCATTGCTGATTGTTTCCACTAGCAGGAAACAAATGGAGATGTCAGATCCTAATTCCTTAAAGATGCTTTGTCATGTCTGTCCTCATGATAGGAAAGTTCAGGGGTACTTTTGGCTTCAAGTCTGGTTCTTCTGGACTCTGCACTTGTTTTAGTTTCCACACACTTGTGTCCACTTTGTGAGCACCAGCGACCAAATGTTCCTTCGCACTGTCTTTTTGTTGCAGAAATCAGTGTATGGATATTTCAGACTCGTTGCAAAATGGAGTCACACCAGCTCACCGCTCTTGCTGAATTCACAGTTGAGTTGATCGCGATTCTTCTTTAGATCTGCAGCAGTTATTGCAATGTCTGCCTTGGAGAAATGGAATGTTTTGGGCATGGCAAATGTTGGGCCTAACTCCTGCTGTTTGGGCAATAAAGTCAAGTCTGCCTCTAGTGATGCACTGACTGTCCATTTCATATTGTAACCCCCACTAAAGCAAAAGTGCAAGGGTGGTAATCACAGCGGTTTTCTGCTGTCGTGGCAAATATTAAATGGGGTGCTGGTTAGCATAAATTGCTGGGCTTCTTGACTTCACCTCTGCCCCATATCCTCTGGTCTCACTTTCACCACATTGATCTGCCTCACTCTACTCTGGCATTGGCACTTTCAGAGTGGTGGGGAGTGCTATTGAGGCATGGAGAGACCTCTCAGCAAATTTGGAAGAGTCTCTGGTAACACAGCCTGGAATAGGGTGGTGTTACAGTAACCAGGCAAAAGGGACTGTGGGATGGGAAGCTGCATTTAAATATAAATCTCCCTCAAAAAATTCTTTTTCACTAGATGCCATTGCTAATTTATTTAGGCGGGTGGAAGTAAAGACACGCTATGGTTACCACAGGGACCAGAGGGGCTGCTGTACAAGGAGGGTGAACCATTCAATTGGCTTCAATGTGCCAAGTCATCACAACTGTAGAAAGAGGGAGGGGGGGTTGGCGAGCTGGACAGGTCCCGACAAATGGCTTAGTCATATCTCAAGTTAGGGATCTAGATAGGACACCCTTAATCTGATCAATATCCAGTGAAATGATAAAATACATGTAGGATGTGATTGGGATTCTGCAAATTTGCCTTTTCCTTGCTGAATTCTCAAAGCTTGTGTAGATCACACACGCTCATGAAGACTGTCCACTTGGAAGAAGACATTGGAAGTTAACTGGCATTTGTACCTCAGCAGGATATGAGGTGGGGAGGGTTAAAATTGAAATAATCTGTGTCTGATCTAGTAAACATCTGAGTACCAGTATGGCTGAATCCAAAGTAGGATTATGATGTTACTATGCAATTACTGTTTCATTAGAGGAGCAGCTTAGAATATTGTGTGTGCTGTGTGTGTCTGTATACACCTGAGATGTGAATCTCCCATCAGTGTTAAACGACAGACTATGTTTAACAAAAGCAAATGTACAATGAAGGACACTATGTAGATAAACTGACCTTAATGATCAGTTCCCCGTCTCTGAGCTGATTTATTTTTGTGTCTTCATAATGTGCAGTGGTAATGAGAGATAAGGGGAGGGAGGGGGGAGAATTTGGGCTTGGTTGTGATGCACCAAGAAATGAATAGTTCGCCAGCTTGCACCGTGGAAGATGTTCACTTGGATGAGGCACTGGAGAACTGTCCTTATCAATGGAACCTTTAACCTGCCCATAGTCAACATCTTAGGAAGATGAAAACTTGGAAACTTAGAAACAAAAGGGAAAATTGGACTTTAATTCTGCTTTTTGGACCCAAACCACTGAATACCTAGATGTAAATGATTATCTGCTCATCTTCAGAGGAGGGCATTTCATAATGAATATTTAAAGGAATATTTTGTCTCTAATTCTGGAATTAGAGGAAAGAGGGTGCCTGTTAGATTTGGATAGCTAGGATTTGTAGTGCAGGTAATACATTAATTATGTAGAGCTAGATTCCTAAGCACATGAGCGTTGTAGAAGGGTTGATTTAGGATTCAGCTCATTAATACAGTTCTATGTCAGTGATAGAAGGATCATTGTACAGGTCCGCTAATGCAGTGAACTGCCCTTCAAAGAGCCTCTTCAGTTGTTGATACTACATCCTCTGTATTGGCCAAGGTATAGGAAAGGTAATGAGAGAGGGACACAGGATGTCACACCAGATGTCGAAAGGGAAATCTGGCTTGTTAAAGCTAAGTGATCATAGTGTCAGGCAAAAGCTGGTTTGGACATTTTGAATATAAGTTTGCAACATCTGACAGCCGTCCCAAACAGAAGAAAGGTTCAAAAAAATTATAGATGCATGAATATGGGAAAAAGCAATGCAGGAACAAAACACTGAAATCTTAGGTTTTGTGGGCAGTTACAGGGAGGTGCTGGTGGATGAAACAGAAAGCAGGATGATTGCTCTATTTAACACTGAAGCACACCTTTCCCATTAAGCACTGGTACAAGACCTCCAACAGAAGACCTAACCATGTTCAACCCTAAACTGTGCCTAGAGGATGCCAGAGTATGAGTAGCATAAAGTAAAGCATAAGTAAAGTGGTCTTACGGTGGATCCGGGCTCAAGTCCCATTTAGGACTTGATGGTCACAAAGTGTTTACGTAGGGTTGCCAGACATGTTGATTATCAGCCTTCCATTCTGCCTGATGGCAGGTAGTAAGAGCAGGAGACATCAAACCACTGCACCACTTGGCTGAGCGTAACTATGGACCAGTCGAGTGGAAATTTATGCTCAGCGATGCATTTGTTGGACTTGGGAGTTCAAGAGGTGGTCAAGGTAAGACTGCAGCTGTATGACTTACATAGTTTCAGGTCATGTCAGTCACGTGTTCCACAGTTATAGCTCACTATTTTCCATTGGGTCTCCTCCTACCAATTCAAGGGAGCAATCTGACCTTCAAGACTTGGCCTGAAATCCAGTTTAAGAGAATCATGGCCTGACTAGGACTACTGTATCCTCTGGTCTTTAGAAGAGTCAGAGGTGGTTTAATTGAAGCATCAGATGCTGAGAGAACTTGACTGGGTGGATATTGAAAGCATGTCTCTTGTGGAAGAATCTAGAGCTAAAGGGTAAAGTCGCCATTGTCTTACCAGACTCTCAGACAAGAGAGAGAGATCTTGTTGGGGTTTAACCTGAGGTGAGGTGACAAGACAACGATTGAGAAGGAAAGTCGCTTTTTTTTTTGTAACCTCAGCCAGAGCAGGAATTGAACCTGTGCTACTGGTGTCAGTCTACGTTGCAAGCCAGCCATCCAGCGAACTGAACCCCTGTACCGAGAACTAGGGGTCATTAGATTAAAAATAATGACAGATGAGAAAATGTTTTTTTAGTCTGAGGGCTGAGAATCTTTGGAATTCCCTTCCTCAAAAGGCAGTGGATGCCATTTAATACGATTTATGGTTGATCTGATTTGGGCCTTAGCTCTACTTTCCTGCCCTGCTCTCCATAACCCTTCAACCAATTATTAATTAAAAATCTATTTCATCAAATTAATTCAGTGTTGTAGCATTTGCTGCACTCTGGGGGAGTGAATTCCACAGATTCTCATCCTTTTGAAATCAGTAATTTCTCCTCGTCTCTTTTAAATCTGTCACTCCTTATACTAAATTGATGGCCTCTTGTTCTGGATTGCCCCATATGCGGAAACCTCACTTCTATGTCGAGTTTATCAATCCCCTTTAGCACCTTAAGGGCACTTAGGTCTCTTATTCTTCTAAACTCCAGAGGGTATAGGCCTAAACTGCTCAATCTCTCTTCAAAAGCCAAACCCCCATTTCAGGAATCAATCTAGTAGTGTATCTCCCCTGAACTGTCTTCAATACAATGACATCTCTCCTATATTAAGGGAACCAAAATTCTATGCAATACTCCAAACGTAGCCTCACTAATGCCTTGTACAGTTACAGCTACATTTCCTTACTTGTATTTTATTCCTTCAGCAATCAATGCCAGAATTCCATTTGTCTTCCTTTATTGCCTGCTGAATCTGCATACTACTTTTCCGTGATGCACAAGAACACCCAGATCCCTCTGCATCAAAACACTCAAGTTTCTATTTAGATAAGTTGGCTATCTTTTCATCTGACCAAAATGGATAACCTCACATTTATCCATGTTAAACTTCATCTGCTAAATTTTGGCCCATTCACCTAATCTATCCATATCTATTTGTAAGTTGCAACAAAGAAATAAGAAACTTACTTTCCCACTTTTTAGTGTGATCTACAAATCTGGCTACAGTATTTACTAGGAGCAAATTACCACAGGCCGTGGAATCTGAACTGAAAGCAAAAAATGCTGAAGATCACAGCAGCTCAGGTAGCATCCATGGAGAGAAAGCAAGGTAATGTTTCAAGTCTTGATTACTCTTCATCAGAGCTGAAGTGAAGCGTGCAGGGGGCAGCATTTATGCAATAGTGTGGGGGGGGGAGCAGAATGAAGTACTGGGGAGAAGGATGTTGAAAGTTCAGATTAAGTGGTCGGAATTTCTGTCGTATTTTCTATCCCTGCATCCAAGTCGCTAACATAGATTAAGTACAGTACTTGTAAATTATTATTATGCCATTAGGATTAGAGGAAACTCAGTTGAAATATACACAGTGACACGGGCCAGTAATGCCAAAGAGTTCATTTCTATGTTGTGTTCCTGTAATTTTATGCAACTGTTACCATACTGCCCCATTAGCAAATTCTTCTGAAATTAGGTAATCTTGTACGCAATAAAATCCCACTGCAGTGCTCTGGATCATAGCCCTGAAGCAGAAGTGCTGGAGAATGGAGTAGCTCCACTTTTTACATTTGATTTCTACAGGAGACACTCTGCAGGGAGACCGTCAGGCAGTGATAACAGGCACACCACCTCCCCTCAAAATGCTTAGGCTGTGATTAGCTGTTATCTCAACAAATGTATGCATTTTTTCACATGAGCATCCATGGTAAGAGCCAGGGTTCCTAAGCTGATTAGTTTTAACACAAGAAATTTGATCTCCTCCTCAGTAAATCAAGTCTGTCATAAAACAGTGAAATAACAAACTGCTAATCTAGAAGAAGCAACCTAAATCATTAATGTCTTGTGATTAGTGTATTAATTAATTCAATGACCTTAAAGGGAGGTAATTGTAAAGTTGTGTTACAAGCTGACAGCTACTTGCTTTGAATTGGTTATTCAATGCTTTTATACCTCAACAAATGTAATCATTTCTCTACCTTGCTGAGCAGGCAGCAGGAGGGCCCACACTTGCTGATTGTAATTCCAAGAAAGATGAGTCTCAGTAGGTAACTGACATTGAGTCATAGTCCAAAGGTTGCAACTTTATAAAGGGGCCACAGTAAGAGCCCTCAAATGGTGACAAGGAGGTAGCTTTGCTCTGTACACAGCCCATACTGAGACTGTTGGTAAAACTCATTCTATACTTCCCTGATCATTGTGCCTAATACCATGCTGCACCAGCTCTGAAGTTTGGAGACAGTGTAGAGGGAGCTATGCTCTGTATCTAACCCCATGCCCAGGAGTGTTTGATGGGGACAGTTTACAGGGAGCTTTGTATTCAGTTTAAAAGAGAAAAGAGAGCTTTGCTCTGTATCTAAACACCATGCTGTCCTTCTCCTGGAAATGTCTGATGTGAGCAGTGTAATGGAGCTTTAATTTCAGTTCAAAAGAATAGAGAGCTTAACTCCATGTCTAACCCTTTTGCTGTCCCTGCCTTCGGAGTGTTTGATAGGGGGTGTAGAGGGAGCTCTTAATTCTTGTTGATTTAGGAGGCGAGGACCATGGAAACAAAACAACTAAGAAAAAGCATTTAAGGTAATTTAGATGAATTTTTATTAAAGTACACTCAAAATGTAACACACAGATGAACTTGTCTAACTCACATGGGTGTGAATCACCCTGTCACTTCACTTATTCTTATGAAATTCTCCACCTGTCCTTGTCCAAGATTCCACTGCCATTAGTCTAACCCTCTGCTATTTTGCATGATCCAGAACTGACAGCCTCAAGAATATTTAGCCACAGCATGTACTACTGTATACACTGCTGCTTAGGAGCAGCCTGACTTCAACATGAATACGCTTTTAAGGGAGCCAGGCCAGGCAGGGCAGGGGTACAACAACCATAAGAGGTCCAACACAACAGTACTTTCAGCTGTTCTGCCAAATAGCTAGTTGTTTCTAGCACTGGCATTCCAAGACCAGTCAATAGATAAGACCCAGGATCAACAAAACATCACTTTTACAAGTCACTTTAGCTTTCCTTTCTTGTCTTCTAGATTTGAAGTGCATCCCCTGTCACAGTTCCTTTTCCTTCCAGGATGGTTCTTCAACTTCTTCCCATCCCACACCCTCATGCCAGTGAACGAGAGCTATCTGCCACAGCAGCAATAGTAAAGGGGCAATTACTTTGCCTTACCCAAACCCCTTCTCTTCTTTACTTTCCTGAGAACGACCACTTCAAAAGTTATCCGATAGGATGAAAGCAGTTTCTCCTTGGGCCTTTCTCTGGTTTTCCTATCTGTGTCACTACTATGCAAGTGAGCCCACAGCTGTTCCTGTACCTGGTATTTCCTCACAATTATTAACAAGGAAAACTGCTAGTTTCTCTCCTTTCAAATCCAAAGGAACCAAGAGCATTGACTAACTGGGTTGCTCTCGCTTCTCATCACTCCAAGGGAATGATAGCACTATTCAGGTCTGACAGTCTGTTCGATTATTGCCTCAATGGAAGAGGTGGTGTCTGCTTTACTCTGAACACAGAGTCTGGAATTCTGGCAGGTGCAGCTCAGAAAGAAAGCTCCTTCGTTAGTAGGGTGATCGTTTTGGTTGCAATATTTCGCAGGGCAAAGGTTGGAGTATCTGACGTGAAGGTTAAGAAGAGCTCGTGCTGTTGGGTTTGGATTGCATAGCACTTGTGGTCATCAGCAGCAATGTAGCACTCCGCTGGGGAATGGGTGAAGCCAGTGTGGAATTCCTCATGGAGAGACGCTAAGATGAGAAGATTGGACAATAAGGATCTGAATGCACTGAGGAAACAATGGGATCCAAGACTCAACTGCACAAAATCGCTATAAATTGCAAGCAAAGTTAACTGAGACCATTTAAAAATGGCCAACATGGTTCATTTCTAGAAGGATAGAAACCCTGCTTCAAGTCTTGGTCAGACCACACGATGGACCGTTAATAGTTCTGGTCTCTTTATTCTACACTTTTGTCAATGCCTCAATATATTTATTAAATAACACTCACAGGAACAAGACCGTTACTGAAGGGATATATCCTTCAAGAATGAGTGAACACTCTATGCTGCTTTTCTCTCGAAAACAGAAGGTGACAGGATGGATAATCTCGAGAGGACTTAAACTAAACAGAGATACTGAGAAAAATATATTTATCTCCATGACATAACATTAGACAAGCTTGTTAATAAATCCAGTTATGAATTCAGAAAAACTTATTTAGCTAGAGCCTGATGAGAAGGTGGGACTCTCTACCACAGGGAATAGCTAAGATAAGTTCCAAAGAAGACAGGCATATCAGACTAAAAAGGTTAACTCTGTTCCTCTCTTCACAGATTCTGTTAGACTTCTGCTGCCAGCTGTGAGCAGGAAGCCTGCCATTTCTGTTCCTGCCTGTGATTTAGCCACATTTAAGCGAAGCTGAATAAACAGGAGGAAGAACAGAAGGAAGTGCTGATAGAATTAGAAGGGACCTCACATGGACCATAAACACTAGCGTGAAACAGCAAGGCCGAGTGGCCAATTTCTTAGAAGTAGACTCCATGTAACACAGGTGCTAACACAGCTTTTACTTGTACAGGTATCTTCAACACAGCAAAACATCTGAGTTTGTGAGGGCAGTGGGGGGGGCATCAGACACCATTTTCAAAAGGAAAGAAGAGTCAAGAATAGTAGAACATTCAGAGTACAGAACCATAGAATCCCTACAGTGCAGAAAGAGGCTGTTCTGCCCATACATTCTGCACTGACCCACTGAACAGCATCTCACCCAAACCCAGCCCCCTTCCCTATCCTATAACCCTGCATTTCCCATGGCCAATCCACCTAACCTGCACATCTGTGGATTGTGGGAGGAAATCGAAGCACCCAGAGGACAGCCACGCAGACTCAGGGAAAACATGCAAACTCCACACAGACAGTTGCCTGAGGCTGGGACTGAACCCTGGGCTCTGTGAGGCAGCAGTGCTAACCGCTGTGCTGCCATGACATAAAATGCAGAAGTATAAATTATGGGGCCCATATGACCAGTGGCTGGCAAGGAAGTGAAGAATATAAACACTGTGCATATTCATCATTGTCTGCACGCATTTGTAAGGAAGAAAACAACTCCCTTGAGGATTTAAGAAGAAATCAATGTTTTAATGAAGGCATACTAGAAAGCCCCTGTCTGATTCCATATTTGTGCCAAGGCCTCAACAGCCCAATTCCTGAATGAAAAAAAAAGGTGTGATGGGGAAGAAAGGGAATTACTGTCAGGGTAACTGCATTGTTTCCTTAATCATTCAAGCGAGGTGGCCATAACTGGAAAGGCCAGCATTTACTGCCCATTCTTACTAATACTGATTGAGGGATACCATTCTTCATCAAGGGGACAAGGTGATAAGTTGCCCCATATAATTCACCTCAACAGAAATCGCTGGAGAAACTCAGCAGATCTGTGGGAAGAAAGCAGAGTTAATGTTTCGAGTCCGATGAATCTTCATCAGTTCAGACAGTGCTGATGAAGCATTACCAGACTCGAAATGTTAACTCTGCTTTCTTCCCACAGATGCTGCCAGATCTGCTGAGTTTCTCCGGCAATTTCTGTCTTTTTGTTTCATTTACTATAACTTACCATAGTTTGATCTCACAACACCAAGCGACACCACACTCCTGACACTTGGGTTAACAGTACCCCAGTGGATTCGTGCTTTTTGGGAGTGAGGGTGTAGCGGGTTAGAAACAGTTCATTCGTAAATGGCTGTGCACTTTTAATTACTTTCACCTACCTGACTTCTCTTCACTTGAATGCGCTGGAAAGTACGAAGAGACAGCTAAGGTGTAAAATTGTCGCAAAATTGACCTGCGTCTCTCGGGAGGAACTGCTGCTCCTGTGACAGTTTCAGTAGAATAAAAATCACAATCAACACGTTTCCTGGCAAGTCGTGAGATAGAAACCTTCCACACTGTGCTTGCCCTTCAAACAAGGTAGTGAGAGCGGGTTTGGGTGGGGGTGGGGTGGTGGCAAAGGCAAACCACCAAAAAGTACAAAATAAGATGGACCCAGATTGATGGAAGATCCCAGAACTTTCTGGTACTGAAAGGGAGCTTCTGTTCCTGTGGAGTCAGCATCAGACTAACATCCCTGTTCATAATAAAGAAATAATTGGCAGAATGTGATCAACAAAATGATAACGAGCAGATAATTGGTTTTCTCTGATGCTGACAGATAGACGGTGGTCAGGACACCAGGGAGAAAGTCCTCTTCTTTGAAATGGGATCTCTGACATACTCCTGAACCTGAGGATGGAGCCTTGATTTAAGATCTCATCCAAAAAAAAAAAGCACCTGTGACAGTGTAGAGCTCCGTCAGTGCTGCACTAACGTGTCAACTTTAGTTTTTATGTGTTCAGTGCTGCTTGAACATGGGACCTTGTGGCAACAGTGCTATCCACCACACATTCACACCACGGCAGCGGCTCAATAGTTTATTAGTCATTCTCGGGCTGTCAGCGTCACTCAGCCAGCACGAATTACCAATCCCCAAATGCTCTCAAGAAGGTGGTGGTGAGTCACCTTCGAGGCTAATACCGTCTGCGTGGTAAACGTACATTCACAACGCTGTTGTGGAAATCCAGGATTTTGACCAAGCAGCAGCTGCTACTTTTGAATTCTGGAAGATGTGCAACTTGGACGGGAGCTTGACAGTTGATGGCATTCCCAGGAAATCTGCTATCCTTGCCTTTCTAGGACAGGACAGGATGGGGTGGGGAAACGGGAATGAGCTATCATTTCTAGATCTATCACAGCATATGAAAGTCAAGTCTTAGATATGATTCAGATGCAATAGGATCACCTCCTTTACAATGAACCAGATGAATGCCTCATGGTACAACCACTGCCAACGTTAAGAGTGAGGCTAACATGCTTGCCACGTGCTTACCTTGCTGTTGACTGTGTTCAACTGCATGTGGCTGCAGAGTGAACAAATTCTTGTTCTGTTCTCTGTTTACTAACAGAAGGCTGGAAAAATACAAGACATGAGAAAATAACAGCTAAGGTGAAACCGCCGATTTGGGATAAATGGTACTCAGTTTGCCAAGGATCGCTAGATATTGCTTGGGCGAGTCTTTCAATAAACAATCAGCAAACCTCAGTCCTCAAACCTGCTTAAATCACACATTCAAATAAAATTTAAAAAAAAAACAAACTCTGCCACCTCCAGCGGGGCACAAGATTCAAACACCAGATAAAGTCACAGAGTCATACAACATGCAAATAAACCCTTCAGTCCAACTTGTCCACACCAACTGTAATCTCAATCTGACCTAATGCCATTTGCCAGCATTTGGCCACATTGCTCTATTCATATACCTTCCTATTCATATACCAATCCAGATGCCTTTTAAATGGTGTAATTATACCAGCCTATGATTGGCAATATTTACAATCTGGATCAGAATTCAGTTACTTAGCTTGTATCTATATAGTCAAGGTTTTAAAAAAATTTGTTCATAGAATGTTGGCATTGCTGGCTAGGCCAGTCCTTATTGCTCTGGAGAAGATGGTGTTACATTGCCTTCTCCTTCCCGCTGCAGTCCATGGAGTGTAAGAACATACATGGTGCTCTTCGATCACACCATCGGTGGTTCATCCAGTTTCTTTCCTCTCTTTAAACTTTATAGTGGTTTCGGTATGAATGAGTGGCTTGCTAGGCCATTTCAAAGGGCAGTTCTTCAAGATATTAATAGGAAAAGACAGGATAGATGAAGATAAACTATTTCTATTAGTTGGGGATTCTAGAACTGGGAGATATAGTCTGACAATTAGGGCCAGACCGTTTAGGAGAGATGGTGCACTCCGACATACAAAGAGTGGCAGATGTTTGGAACTCTCACAAGCAGCAGTGGATGCTGGATAAGTTGTTAATTTTAAATCAGAGAGATAATTTCTTTTAAGCAAAAGTATTATACGATCTAATGGGCCGATGGGCTGAGGAGCGGCAGATGGTGTTTAATTTGGATAAATGTGAGGTATTGCATTTTGGTAAAACAAACAAGGGCAGTTAATGAGATAAAAGGTACTGCAGATGCTGGAGAATCCGAGATAACAAGCATGGGGCTGGATGAACACAGCAGGTCAAGCAGCATCATAGGAGCAGGAAAACTTGACGTTTCGGGCCTAAACCCTTCAAATC
>JAHRHZ010000008.1:17030234-17051962 GCA_024137785.1 Ginglymostoma cirratum | reverse complement strand
GCGAGAGCGAGAGAATGAGAGCGAGAGCGAGAGAATGAGAGCGAGAGCGAGAGAATGAGAGCGAGAGAGACGACTAGTGGTAGTTTAACCTGAGGGTCACCATGCCTCAGGTGATGGACTAGTTTGAGAAGTTGGGACCTTCAGGGTAACCTCAGCTTATGTCGGAATTGAACCAATGCTACTTGCCGCAATCATATTGCAAACCAGCCATCCAAGCTAATTGACCCCTACTGTACTCATACTGGAGCTGAAATGGAAACTCCACTCAAGATTAAGAAGGATGTCAATCTGTGAAGGAGGAGGACTGGACACTGCGTAAACAGTGTGGAAGTTGTGGACTGCGAGCATTAATCCTTTGAAACAGTAGCTCTGAACTGATCTTGAAAAGACCAAGGGAATCATTTAGAGAATCCACAACAAGTTGAAGGGTCTGTGACTTACATGTGGACTGAAAGAGGGTGATGTGCTGGTTTGATGTTACACAACTTACCCAAGGATGCTCCGATGTAAAGGAATACCAGCTGAGAAGGAGCGTTGATGTACCCTGAGACAGGTCATTAAAGGTTCCAGTAGCGGACTCCAGAATCTTTCAACTAACTGGGGGGAGAAAGCAAATCCACATCTAATTACAATAGTGCACTATTTAAAAAAGAACAAATGGAGTATGCATTCAACCTTCCAAACCTCCAAGCCCAAGGGACTAACTGTCTTTCCAATCAATCTCTCTTGATGCAATTCCAACAAAACAGCTGACAACGTTTGCAAAATGCTTAGCAGAAACAGGGACAGAATAAATTAAAGCTTAGGTGCTGATGAATTGAAATCAGAGTACAGTCAGTGATAATCAATGTGGTCACCTAAGTTTATCACACAGGTCTGCTCCCTTGAGCTTTGAACAGTCCAGAGTTAATTTCAACCAGGAGTCTAGATAATGGGACTGGCCTTGGAAAAGTGGGGAAAGAGACTGGAAGTTGGATGGTGAAGGGTAAATGAGACAATGAGGGTGTGACGGGGATAGAATGAAGACGATTGAGACAGATGGGAGTAGGGGACAATATATTAAATCTTTGCAGGACTCCCACTGTCTGATAACAGCTGGAACAAATGTGCGGAGTGGTGCTCCTTTCGTCCAGAACAGGTAAACCTTCTCACTGCCCTGTTCTAGACTCAGTCTTAAAATTGACTCATGGACAGCATTAATGTAAAAGATGGGAAGCAAAGCCAACTCACCTCAGTCTGAACTTGCTGCAAGGAGGGGCTTGGTCCACACAACAGGCACACTTCCACTCCAGGGACCAGCTGAAAGGTCAATAGCCTGTGGGGTACCTGGAATAAGAGACCCGAAGGGGCGGGTGGGGTTACCATATAATTCTGTCCCCAAGAGACACTAGCTCAGTAATATCAGTGACCATCACTGTCCAACTGTCTAGTTGCGAAGTAGCAAACAGAAAATTAATGGGAAAACACAAAATTAATGAAAGCACACACCCATCACCAATGGAGAGGGAATCTAAATTAAAGGTTCAGGTTAACAACTTTTCAACAGGTATCGCCCAATCTGATGAATATTACCAGCTGTTTGTGTTTCGTTTTTGTTTCTGTTTCAGATTTCTAGAATCTGTGGTACTCTAGTTGCCAAAGAGAAAACAATTTTATTTAAACTAAATCAGATATTGTTTTAAACGGGAAGACCTATACTGACAATACAGTAGGAGAGGTTTTACAATTAGTCTCAGTATCTGAACGAGGAGTGCAAAAACAGTAGCATAAAGAGGAGCAGATGTAGGTCATTCAGCCCCTTAAGATTTTTTGCCCATTCACTAGGATCATGGCTGACATTTGACTTCAACTCCACTTCTTACTCTATCCCTCAATGATCAAAACTCTTCCTGTCTCTGTCTTGAATGTATTCAATGACTAAACTTCACAGCCCTCTGGGATAGAGAATTCCAAAGATTAAAAACCCTCTAAGTGAAAGGTTTTATTCTCATTCCAGTTCTAAACAGACAGCCCCTTTTGACCCCCAACTCAGGAGACTCATCTCTCAGTTTTTCAAGTTCTAGAGAGGGCAGATCTATTCCATTCAATCAGTTCCTAATGCCCTGTCTTGAGAGATCAGATAGATGTTTGAGAAAGACATTTAAGCTTCATGAGTGATGCCTCTGTAGTTAACCAACCAGCCAGCATCTATCACTGAGGTTTCCCTCTGAAGGATACCCACTGATGTGAAATGCTGGTGGGATGGTGATTAATACAGACCTGGACCCCAACAAGAGGTAACACCTTTCTGATAAGAGCACCAGAAAAACTAAAGTGCAATGTGAAATGATTAGCCCCAATTATATCATCTTATAAATCAAGTAAAGGGGTGCTTGTGGAATGGTAGTGTCCCTGGCTCTGAGACAGGAGGTTCAAGTTCTACCTGCTCCAGAGGCATACCTGAACAGGTCGATTATAAATATGTATACCACATCGGCAAGATGTGCTCCTGCTTTAATAGAGATTTTGAAACATTGAAAACTGAGGCAACCCAGTCAGTTATTCATTAAAGAAAAGATATACGTGCAAACTGACAGTGTTTCAACGCCTGGCACAGGTTCCTCTGTGAGACGGAACAAAAATGAAAGTTCCTCATGAAAACTGCAAGCTTGTTGAAAGAATAAACAAATGTTAACAAGTAGAAGCTCATCCCAATTTATGCTGACTGAGGTGATCTCAGCGAAGGGGCACAAGGGGGCAAATGACAAGTGATCTCAACAAGCTTAGTTAGTGTCTGAATGCCTGATTGCTATCAAACAATTCCTCACTGCGGGGGAAAACGTATTTTACATTTTAAATTAATTTGTGGGCAACACTGACAAGGCCCATTCCTCGTGTCCCTGAGTAGACTCAGCCTGTTAGGCTTCCACGTGGGGATAGCATGTGACAGCAGATTTCCTGGGAATACCATCATCTCCAAACTCCCTTCCAAGCGCACACTGACCTGAATTGGAAAATAATGGTTTCTCCTTCAGAGTGGCTGGCTCAAAATCCTAGAAGTTGTTCCTTAACATTACTGTGGGTGTACTCATCATGTACTCACACTACATAAATGCAAAAGTCCATGAAAGCAGCTCACCACCCCTTTCTGGAGGGCATCTAGTAGGAAATAAATCCCTGGCTAGCCAGTTATTGCTGCATCCTGTGAAAGAATGAAAAATCACGTTTTGCACTGCAGGATTGCTAAGATCCAATGTTATACCATTATAGAAAGAGCGTTCTTTACAGTAAAAGCTGCTGGTCGAAATATGATATGGGAATTATAAAAGAAGTTACAGCAAAGTTACAGCAGTGCATGGCACTGTAAGTAGTTTTCCATTTAAACTTGTCACAGAGTTGAGTAAATACCTGCAAAAACAAAACGCGCTGCAGATCACAGCGGGACAGGCAGCATCCATGGAGAGAAAGAAGTTAATTTTTTGAGTCCAGCTGATTCTTCAGAGCATGCGATAGTGCATATAGACAGTAAAGCGTTACAAAATGCTGGGACAACATGAGTAAAGTTTCATAGCAAGTACAAACCCAACACGCAAGTGGTTACCTACCGTGGGACTGCCATGAGGCAGATAGATGGGGTAGTCACGTGATGTGCTGGGCGCCAGGGATCCCACCAGCCATGCCAACAACATGATCTCCTGTGCTGTGAGCCGCCACCACTTCTCTGTCGCCACGATGACTTTGCCCATGACTATAAGGCACCCAAAGTTACTCTCAGAGGCAGCAGCAACAACGAATACATCCAGCGCCTCCTGAAGCAGATCAGAGGCAAGAACTGCTTTTATATTTAGAACAACAAGAGTTTGGAGCAGCATTAAAAGGATTAATAGCCACCTCTATGTTTTGGCCCAGAGCACAAAGATGTGGCTGAGCTGAGTGTTTTTCATTTTTCGTTATGGAGACCTGATGAGTTGGAATTCAGGCCAGACGGAGCAGAAGACATTCCTTTGACACAGCTATTTGAATTTGGGTCCCAACTCAGGTTTCTGGCTGGTTTTCCCTCCTTATAAATCCTGGCTCCCATTAAGCATTAATTTCCATTTCACCCAGACAAGGAGTGGCACATTAATGAGTCCTCTTCTCAACCTCCAGTTAAAGGACATTGTTGATGCTTCAATTTAGACAAAAACATTTACTGGTCATTTCACACCTGTCTTTGCAGTTGTTTTTCATTCATTTGTGGGATGTTGATGCTGCTGACCAGGCCAGCATTTATTGCAGTGCATTCCAGACGTCCCACCACCCTCTGGCTGAGAAAGTTTTCCTCAAATCCCTTCTAAACCTCTTGCCTACCACTTTAAAAACTTTATCCCTTGTTACTGACCCTTCAACTAAGGGAAACAACTGCTTTCTATTAACTCTTTCATGCCCCTCATAATCTTTTACACCTCTACAAGGTCCTTCCTCCACCTTCTCTGATCCAAAGAAAACTACTCAAGCTTACCCAGCCTCCCTTCATAGCTGAAATTCACCATTCCTGGCAACATCCTGGTTTAAAAATACAACTGCGGATGCTGGAAATCTGAAACAAGAACAGAAATTGCTGGAAAAACTCAGCAGGTGTGGCAGCATTTGTGGAAAGAAATCAGAGTTCACATTTCGGGTCAGTGACTCTTCTTCCTGGGTGAATCTCCTTTACACCCCCTCCAGTGCAATCACATCCTTCCTGTAGTGCAGAGACTAGAACTGCACACAATACTCCATCTGTGACCTGACCAAAGTTCTGTACAGCTCCAAAATGACCTCCCTGCTCTTATAATCTATATCACAACTGATAAAGGCAAGTATCCTATATGACTTTTTAACCACTCCATTAACTTTTCCCACTATCTTCAGCGATCTATGGACAAGCATCCCTAAGATGCCACTGTTCCCCTCAGCTTCCTAGCGTCCTGCCATTTAGGACTGTTTGTTAGGACAGCGCACTGACAGCTTTATTCTGCATGTAGCTGCTGCAGTAACTGAGCTGGGAGTGATTAAGTCTAGCAATAAGCCTTAAAGAGCAGTCAATCAAGGTCCACTCTCCAGATCAGGGGGATATGGTGGTACAGTAATAACATCACTGGGTCAACAACCCAGAAGATCAAACTAATCATCTGGATACATGGATTCAAATCCCAGTGCGGGCAGCTGGTGGAAACTGAATTTAATAAATAAATTCTGGAACTGAACGTTAATCTCAGTGACAGCAATCGTGAAACTATCAATCGTCATTAAAAACCCATCTGTTTCAGTAATGTCCTTTAGGGAAGGTCATCTGCCATCCTTACCTGGTCGATCTACATGTGATTCCAGATCCACAGTAATGGGGATGAGTCTTAAATACCTTCTCAAATTGCCTAGCAAGCCACCGAGTTCAAAGGTGAGGAGGAATGGGTAAAAAATGCATTTGGACAAATGCCATGGAAGATTTTTGTTTTAAATGAGTTTCATCTCTGCATCCACTTATACCGTCTTCTTAAAAAGTGCTTTGAGAAATCCTGTGCAAATAACGTTTGTTAGAAATTTAAGTTATGTGTGACCTTTTCAAACAGAAACATGAAGGTGATTCAGCATCCCTGCAGATCTGTCTTTCATGATACGAGCAAGCTCGGTCCATAAGACTCCCCGACCATCACTGACCTGCAGTATGTCGGAGTGTGGAGACACCACACAATCCACGCACTGGGTCAGGTCTCCCATCCAATCCAAGGCAGCCAGGAAACTGTCAATCAGCTTGTAACAGGCCTAGGAAAACAGCAAGGCAATTCTCATCTGAGATGTATAACAAAAGGAATGCAGGTTTCACCAGCATGAGCAAGGATGCTAATAAAGTGTAACCAAACATCGCGGGAATCAAGTTGCACTCCATTCAAGTATGCTTCCCGACTAATTAGCTATCTTCGATTTAACCAGAAACTGTACTATGATGATTTGACCGGACTGTCAGAACCACATGGCCTGTTAGAGTTCCAACTGGCAACCGAGAATCATACGCTGTTGGTGGGTTCCTGTGGTGGAGTGGTAGTGTCTCTACCTCTGAGCCAGGAGGTCCAGAGACAACTTCCATCTGCTACAGTGGTGTATAACAACAAGTCTGAGCAGGTTGATTAGAAAATATGTCACATGCTCTTGATGCACCTCCAGTCACCCTCCTGTTGCATGACAGCCAGTCAAAGGTCAGGATCAGGAGCCGGAATCTTGGTCAACACACAAGCAACAATGTGATAAATGTCTAGTTTAGCAAGACTGGCTGAGGGACATCAGGTAGAATCTCTTGCTCTGCCTTGAAATAGTGTCATTGCATCTTCTACATCCACTCAGGATGGCATACAGGTACGTAGTTTATTAGAAATGTCAGTCTACGTTTTGCAGTCGGATCTATAAAGTAGGTTTTGAACCTACAACCTTCCAACTCCCACCGAGGCCTGGTTAAAAACCAAACACATGATTCCACAATCTCACTCACCCGCAGTTCCCGCTTCAATCGTTCCACATTTTTAAGGTTCACCAGATCATCCAAACCGATCACCAGCACCTTCCACAATCAGAAACAAAAAGTTAAGTTCTATCAAAGCCAATAAGTAACAGTTTTCAGTCAGACTGGGGCTCCCTGTACAAATACAGCTCCGACAGTACAGTCGGGAAATTCTGCAGCGAGTGACTCATCCCCTGACTTCACAAAGCCTATCCACCATCTACGGGCGCACGTCAGGAGTGTGGTGAAATATTCCTGACTTGCCCTGGATGGGTGCAGCTCCAACAACACTCAAGAAGTTTGACACCATCTCGTACAAAGCTGCCCACTTGATTGACCACATCCACCACTTTAACATACATTCCCTCCACCACCAACACACACAACAGCAGCAGTGAGTACCGTCTACAGGATACACTGCAGCACAATCCAAAACTGACAACCTCTAATGTCTAGAAGGACGAAGGCAATAAATGAATGGGAGCACCACCAACTGTAAATTCCCCTCCAAGCCACACACGACCTTGATTTGGAAATATATCGCTGTTCCTTCAGTGTCACTGGGTCAAAATTGTAGGACTATGCAAGGCTGAAATAGACAGATCTTAGTCAGTAAGGGAATTGAGGGTTATGGGGAAAAAGGCAGGAAGGTGGAATTGTGAATGATCAGATCAGCCATAATCTAACTGAATGCGGGAGCAGACTCATTTACCTAAATGACCTGCTTTTGCTTCTACTACTTATGGTTATGGTCTAGGTTCCTGCCTAACAGCACTATGAGTGCACTGATGGATTCAAAGTGGTAGTTTTCCACCACCTTCTCCAGGGCAACAAGAGATAGAATCATAGAATCATAGAATCACAGAATCCCTACAGTGCAGAAATAGGCCATTCAGTCCATTGAGTCTGCATCAACCCCCCAAACAGCATTCCACCCAGACCAACCAACACCCCTCCATCCATTTCCCATAACCCAACATGGGCTTTTTTCACCATGTTAACCCACCTAACCTGCTCATCTTGGACACTACGGGGCAATTTTTTTTTAGTATGGCTAATCCACCTAACCTACACATCTTTGGATTATTGGAAGAAACCAAAGCACCCGGAGGAAACACACGCAGACACAGGGAAATTGTATAAATTCCACATAGACAGTCGCCTGAGGCTGGAATCTAACCCCGGTCCCCTGGTGCTGTGAGGCTGCAGCACTAACCATTGCCATCTTATGGCAAAAATTCTGCAGGAGGAGGGGGTTCACTGCCAATTTTTGGATGGTTTATACACTAAAGCTTGGCAATTAATTCAAAAACCGAAATTGCTGGAAAAGCTCAGCAGGTCTGGCAGCATCTGTGAAGAGAAATCAGAGTTAACGTTTCGGTTCAGACGACCCTTCCCCAGAACCCAATTAATTGTTCTCTGGTACATTCTCCGTCATAACGTCTCTACCTGAGTCCACTTGCCAATCCCAATTAGCACCTTCCTCTCATGCAGGATGAATTGTTATTCCTTCTTGATTTGGTATTCCTGTGTGTGACCTGATGAGTGCAAGTTGAAAAGCCCCAACACTGTCCCTTTCTCAGCGACAGTCGGATTCTGTCCTACCAAGCAACCATTTAGATTACAAGAAAACGCTCAGCTGATCTGACAGCATCTTTGGAGGAGAGGAGTTAATGTTCAAGATCAGTGACCTATAATTACAACACTTCTGTGCAGGATTATTGACCCGAAGCTTTCCATTTTGTTCCATTCTATTAAAATACTGCTTGAACAGTTGAACATTTCTAGCATTATTTGATTTGTTTTCAGATTTACAGCATTTGCAACAATTTGCTTTTATACCATCTGCATTAGGCTGTGCCTCCATGTTGTGAAGCTGAACTAGGTAACAGAGATTGGAAGGCATGTAGCCATGCAGGGTTCTGAATACAAGGATGAAAATTCTAAACATCAAAGGAAGAACTGGGCTAAGAAATACAATTATCATGTTACAATCACAGCAGTCACCCACACCTCATGCCGAGCAGCCCATACGTCAAACGTTATTTTCAGTTCAGATTTGACCTTTTCTGATTGAGCATTGTTAGTGGCATGGATCAGACCACCCTCTATGTCGAACATCTGTTACTGGCATCAAAGAAGTCGCATCTGATAGCCAGCAGGCTGCCTCTGTCCCAAATCTAGAGCAAAGACTTTCATAACCTCAGTATGTTCCAGAGTGCTTTACAACCAATGAAGCAATTCTTAAGGGTGGGATCTGTTGGAACATGGCAGCCAATTTGCACATAGCAAGCTCCCATGAACAATAATGAAAGATAACGTGGAAATTGGCCCTTTTAGGGATACCAACTCAGGGATAAACATTGGTCAAACTTCCTGTGTCTTTCTTCAAACTCATGTCAGGCTCTCTCTTAAAAGTACTCTAGAAGGCAGACAGGTTTAAGGTTTCATCTGGAAATGACACCCCAGACAATGCAGCAGCCTCTGAGTACTCGGTTGGTAATTTTGTGTGGATATCTCTGGTGGCGTAGGTCTTGAACCATGATATTCCGATTTGGAAGTGACAGCACTAAAAACTGAGCCACAGATGATAAAGGCAGCAATTACTGTGCCATGCCTGCAGTTCCCCCATTTTCTGCACTGACCTCTCTTTGGCAACAGTAACAGTGCCGTTGTACATAATAAAAAGCTCGGCAGCAGGACAAGGACATCAGAGAGGTTGAATAAATCAGAGGGTCTTTTCCCAACCCTACTGTCCTTCACAGTTCATATAGGTGTCTTTTTAAAACCCTGCCAATCCAAATAAGACATTGCCCAGCGGACTCACCATGGCACCGAAGACGTTGTCCAACAGGTGGCTAAGGTAAAGGTCACTTGCATCTTCCTCAGAGGACATAGCAATGAGCGTGATGCTGTGTAACATGGAAACAAGCTGTTAGCACAATATGGACTACATCTGTGACACATCGTTTGCGTAGCTATTTCTGGAGAGGTGGCTAACATCTCTCAAACACATACATCGAGTGCTGTGCAAAACAAAATATGTATTTCTTTAACAGAATCTTCTATATTCTTATAATTGTCACTGTTCTTCTCTCGCCTCCTGAACACCATGGGCCATCTGCCCTCCAGTGCCTCGTCCAAGTTTCCAATCTTCACCCTCTGTGCCAAAGCCATGAGTATCAGTGAGCTATTTTTGAGTCATCATCAACTCCCCGAGTTCAACTGATAGCGACATGTTCTACAATAGGGAGTCACCGGCTAGCGACTAGTAATGCCAGCTCTGATAGAGGCCATTAGGCCCATGTGGTCTGCAGCAACTCTCCAAATAGCATTCCACCCTATCCCCAGAATCCCGCATTTACCATGGCTAACCCACCTAGCTTGCACATCCCTGGACACAATAGGGCAATTTAGCTTGACCAATTCACCTAAGCTGCACATTTTTGGACTGTGGGAGGAAACTGGAGCACACGGAGGAAGCCCTCTCAGACACGGGGAGAATGTGCAAACTCCACAGTCACCCTAGACTGGAATTAAACTTGGACCTGGCACTGTGAGGTAGCAGCACTAACCACTGAGCCACCATGCTGCCCAAAGTAGCCCCACTTTGGTTGCTGAGCATGAACTTATTCTACTGTTTCCACCTCTACGAAAATATATTCTCAAATAAAGCACAGAACCGTCTGCTCTACACAGCCCAATGGTGCACAACCTACCAAGCCTTTAACTGCCCAGGCCCTCACCTCACTAGAAACACCTTGCTAAACCTCTCCCTTTTAAGATGCTCTCTAAAATGGTATCCTTGGCTAAATTTTTAGTCACTGGCTCTAATATCATCCTTTATGGCATAGTGTCAAACTTTGATAATTGCTTCTGGGATATATTACAACATCAACACCGCGTTGCCGGGTCTAAGTCCTGACTGCACAGTGGCCAAGTGGTTACCACTGCTGTCTTCCAGTGCCAGGGACCCGGGTTCAATTCCAGCCTCGGGCTACTGTCCATGAGGAGTTTGCACGTTTTCTCCACGTCTGCATGATTTTTATCTGGTTGCTCTGGTTTCCTCCCACAGTCCAAAGATGGGTGAGTTGGTGGATTAGGTGGAACGGCCAACAGTAATGTGTGTAATTAGGGGAATAGGATGGGGTGGTGGGGCTAGGCAGGATACCCTTCAGAGGGTCGGTATGGACTTGTTGGGCCGAATGACCTCCTTCCACACTGTAGGGATTCTATGACTCCATGATAATTCCCTCCTATAACAGAGCTGTGGGTGTCCTGACGCTGTACAAACTGGAGCAAGAAGGCAGCTCACCATGACCTTATCAAGGGCAATTTGGATAGGCAATAAATGCTGGCCCAGCCAGCAAGGCCCACATCTGTTGAGTTTAATTTTTAAAAATGAAAGCTCTGTTAAATGCAAATTGCTATTACTGTTATTAGAAATTGGGATTATTTTGGGCACTACTCGATCATATCTGGGGAGCGAGAAAACCTATAACAGCTGATGGTTAACTTAGACTGCAAATTTTTTCAACGATGTACAAAAGGGTGGACAGGAAAATTTGGTAGTTGGACCAGAGGCACCACATCTCTTTAACGGATGGGTTAGACTTTTTAAGAGGGGTCCTGTAGCAGCAAACATTTCCTTTTCTAAACTAAAAATCAAAGGCTGCAGATGCTAGAAATCAGAAAAAACATCAGAAATTGTAGAAATCCAGCAGATCTGGCAGCATTGGCGGGGAGAAAGCAGAGTTAACATTTCAGGTCTGGCGACGCATTTCAGAATCTTTTCTTCAGAAAAGGTGTCCTTTTCCTTACTCCCTTCAAAAAGGCCCAGGGAACACAAACAGGAAAAAATCCAGAAAAATGCTTTTTTTAGAACGTAATTAGAACCACAGGATGTTTATAGCACATAATAAGGTGATTCAGCCCACTACATGTGTGCCAGCTCTCTGCTAGAGCAACTTACCCAGCCCCACTCACCCAACAATTTTCATGTCATCCAGCAAATTTTCACCATCTGACAACTGCCCAATTCTCTTTTGAAAGCCATGACTGCATCTGCTTCCATCACATTCCAGATCTTAATCGCTTGTTGCATTTTTCACCCATGTCACAATGTTTTTTTCACGATTCACCTTAAATCCTTGAGTTCCTGGCCCTTCTGCCAATGGGAATGGTCTCTCCCCATCTACACCATCCAGAACCCTGATGATTTTGAAAACTTCCAACACATCTGCTCTCAAATTCTCTTGTTCTGTTATTCCTGGACACGGAGCAGCTCCTTTCCCATTATGAAAAGTTTATGAAGAAAATTTGTGTGGGTCTCATGGTACTGTGGCTGCGTCCCTACCTCTAGGCCAGAGATCTGGTTTCAAGTCCCACTTGCTCAGGAGGTATATTGTAACATGTTTGAACAGATCGGTGAATATAACTATGAGGAAACTGGTCATCAACTTTTGTTTTAAATTAATTTTAAATATGACCTTGCAGTGCATTTGTGTCTCACACAGAACAAAACCCAGAATGGATTCCTGGACCTTTGCTCTACCTTACCTGTCATGGAAAACTCTCCAACAGACCCTGGTGTTGTCAGTACAGGTGCTGGTTAGAAAAATATCCTGGTTACTCCCAAACATGTGCACTCCATTCAAAGAGCCAATTACCGAGAATGGAAGCTGCAAAATAAAAGGGACTGACTGAAATGTAGAAACTCCTTTCAGGCCATTAAAACTTTTCCAGCCAACCTGACCCCAGTGTTTAAAATCACTGAAAGATTTGATGGGATTAATAAGTCTACATGATGTCAGAGCAGAAGTAGGTCATTTAGCCTGTTCTCTACCATTCAATAAGATCATGGCTGATCTGGTGATCCTTAACTCCACTTTCTGCTCCTCCCCCCAACCATAATCCTTGATTCTCTTATTGAATAGAAATCTGTCCATCTCAGCCTTGAATATATTTAATGACCCAGCCTCGACAGCCCTCTGTGGTAAAGAACTCCAGATTCACTATCCTCTGAGAGAAGAAATTCCTCCTTATCGATCTTAAACAGGTGACCCCTTAAACTGAGATTATGTTTTCTGGTCCTAGACTCTCCCTCAATGGGAAAGAACATTTCCAGAGAGACACATGATTTTCTATGGTGGGACAGTTTGGGAGGTACACCCTCAAAACTAGACTCAGCCTGTTAGGGGGAACACCAGCAAGCACTTCTTCACACAAGAACATGCTACTAGCGCAGGTCTGAGGCTAGAAAAAAAGGTCAAAAGGCAGTGGAAGCTGGGTCTTTGAGTATTCTTAAGACTAAGGTAAGATGAAGATTCTTGGTAAGCAAGGGGGATGATAAAAGGTCATCAGCGGTATAGACGGGATTGAGGAGTAATCGAGTCAGCCATGATTTGAGTGAATGGTGAGGCAGGTTTGAGGAACTTGCTCTTGCTCTATCCATCTTCTATCCACCTCCCCCTCTCTCCCTATTTATTTCAGAACCCCCTTCCCCTCCCCCATTTCTGAAGAAGGGTCCAGGCCCAAAATGTCAGCCTTCCTGCTCCTCTGATGCTGCTTGGCCTGCTGTGTTCATCCAGCTCTACACCTTGTTATCCTTTGCTCTTGTACGTTTATATGCAACTTCTGCAGCAAGGATCTCACTGTATGAGGCCCCTCACCCCCACTCCTTCACTGCCTAGCCATCATCTACATGGTGCAAGTCAGGAACGTGATGGAATACTCTCCACTTATCTGCATTAGTTCAACTCTATTAACACTCAAGAAGCTCAACACTATCTAGGACAAAGTATGCTACTTGACTGGTACCCCATCTACCACCTTCAACATTTACTCCCTCACCACAGATGCACAGTAGTAGCAGTGCGTGCCAACTGCAAGATGCATTTACAACTAACCAAGGCTCCATTGACAGCATCTTCCAAACCTGCAAGCTCTACCACTTAGAAGGACAAGACAGCAGATACATGGGAACATCATCATCTGCACGTTCCCTTTCAAGCCATAACCTATATTGATTTGGAACTGTTATCGCTCGTCCTTCACTGGTCAACGGAACCAAAATATTAGAACTCCCGTCTTAACAGCACTGTGGGCGTCTCTATATCTCATGCACTACAGTGGTTAATGAAGGCAGCTCACTACCACTTTTTCCAGGGCAATTAGGGTTGGTTAAACAAAGCCAGCCTAGTCAATGTTACCCACATCCAGGAGGAGAATACATTTTTAAAAGTAAATAAAAGGGTAGTGGAATTCTGAAACTCTCTCACCAAAAAGAAAAAGCTTTTTGGGGTTCAATTAAAAATGTCAGAAACTAAGGTGGTTCAATTTTTGTCAGGCAAAGATATTAAGCAATAGGGGGGTTGTAGGTGGATTTAAGGTGCAGATCAGCTGTGATTAATTTCAAATAGCCATCTCCTGTTCTTATATTGCCAACTATGGAGCAGCACTGGGCAGTCGCAGAGTTATAGAGCACGGAATCAGAGTCTTTGGTCCAACTCGTCCATGCCAACCAGGTATCCTAAATTAATCTAGTCCCATTTGCCAGCATTTGGCCCACATCCCTCTAAACGCTTCCTATTCATGTATCCATCCAGATGCTTCCAGAGTCATAGAGTTGACCCCTTCATCAGTTCAGCTTATTAGCAACCAAATCACTTAAATATTCACTCTCACTAGTATACCATGGTGAAAGACTGTACTATCTACAAGATGCACTGCAGAAATTCATCAGGGCTTCTTAGATAGTACCTTCCAAACCCATGATCACTATCATCAAGAAGGACAAGGGCAGTGGAAGCAGGCGAACATCACCACCTGCAAGTTCCCCCCCACGCCACTCATAATCTTGACTTGGAAATTTATCCCTGATCCTTTAGTGGCGCTGGGTTAAAATCCTGGAACTGCCTCCCGAACAGCACTATGTGTGCGCTTCCACCAAATGGACTGCAACAATTCAAAAAAGCAGCTGACCACCATCTTCTCAAGTGCAACTAGGGCAGGCAATATAGGCTGCCCAGCCAGTGACACTACATCCCATGACCAACTAAAATAAATACCTCCATTACCGAGGAGGAGTGCAGAAAATGCAAATGGAAACACCGACTCTTGCAAGTTCCTTGCCATCACCACTAGAAGATACAATTGGTTAATCTTGCATCACAACTTTGAGGACTCCCTCGAAAACAGTAACATGCCCTGCATGGACATGGCTCACCACCACCTTCTTCAGAGGAAGAAGGGATAAATACTGGTTTCGTCAGCATGATGTCCAAAACATTTGGCCTAGCATTTAATTCTTGCCCCCATTTTCATTCATTAAAATGAGCAGCCAGTAACTATTAATACCAAATGGATGGTCAGGCTTGGCATATGCAGCAGCACAGTGGGCACACCACTAACAAAACCATATTACCACGTGAGTATTCTCTTTGTACCCTGGAGACAGTAAGGACTGCAGATGTCGGAAGCTAGAGTCAATAAATGTGGAGCTAGAAAAACACAGCAGGTCAGACCGCATCCGAGGAGCAGGGAAGTCAACATTTCGGGCCGTCCTGATGAAGGGCTTTGGACCGAAATGTTGACTTTCCTTCTCTTTATACCTTCTCTCTCATTAAATTTCATAGAATCCCTACAGTGTGGAAACAGGCCCTTCAGCCCAACATGTCCACACTGACCCAGACCCCTCCCCCTATAACCCACCTAACCTAAACATCTCTGAACACTGCAGACAATTTAGCATGGCCAATCCACCTAACTTGTACACCTTTGGACTGTGGGAGGAAACCGGAGCACCCGGAGGAAACCCACGCAGACACGGGAGAATGTGCAAACTCTGCCCAGACAGTCGCCCAAGGGTGGAATCGAACCCAGGTCCCTGGCGCTGTGAGGCGGCAGTGCTAACCACTGAGCCACCGTGCCACCCAAAAAAATTATTCCCCACGTCTCTGCCCTTCTTCAGGACAGTAGCATCTTCACAATTGTTTGAAATTGCATTAAATAATTCCTGAGTGCAAGCCCTCTACGTTTCTTGCTTTTATTTTCTCCTCTGAGGGTTGAGTGTCTTCGGCACTCCTCGCCACAGAAAGCTGCGTATAAAGTTGCCATCGTCTTACCAGACTATGGGGTTGTTCTCTCATTGCAGAAAGGCAACTGGTGGGGGTTTAACCTGAGGGTCACCACTACCTCAGGTCAGGGTAGAAGTTGAGAAGAAGAAGAATCCGTCATGGTAATGTCAGCTGGTGTGGGAACTGAATCTGTGCTGCAGTCATCACGAACCAGTCATCCAGCCAACTGGGCTAACCAATCCCCAAAGCCAAAGTTGCCATAGTCCAAGCAGATGAGATGGATACTCTCTCATTAGAGAGAGAGAGAGAGAGAGAGAGAGATGAATGGCAGTGGTTTAACTGGAGGGTCACTATGCCTCAGGCGAGGGGAGAGTTTGAGACTGAGAGGATAGATAGATTCTTGATCAGACAGGGAATCAAGGATTATGGGGAAAATGCCGTGAGGAATCAACCATTAACCTTTAGAATGGTGAAGCATGCTAGAAGGGCCCAACGGCCTACTCCTGTTGTTATTCCTTATGGCTTTATGGTCTTTTTTAAATAGCAAACAAAGAAAAAAGCTTGTTTTGCTTTTCTGTAGGAAATGAAGAGAAGACAATGCACTGCAAAGAATGTAGCACGAGTGAGGTTACCTGCCTGCTCTCCCCCTTGCTTCTGCAGTACAGAGGGACCCCACTGCTAGTTGCCAGGCACAGCAGCTGCACAGTAGCCGCCATCTTGAGAAGCCGGACCCCCAGCCCACCGGCTTCTCTTTCCCGAGGCACGCCGGGATATCTCCGCGTCCCCTAGCAACCGCCGCCTCTCCCTAACAACCGCCCGCGCACGCGCAGTTCTGTAAACGTTTTTTGCTACAGTTCCCTTCCCCCCATTCAATGCAGGTGGAAGTGATGCAGTCCCTTCCATCAACAATAGATTTTTAAAAAAATAGATAAATATGGATTTAAAAACGTGCAGCGATAAACGTCAACTTACAAGCAATTAAAGGACACCAAATGATTAAATGACTGCATAATTGTTACTGAATTAGCTGACATATTGCCCCCTGTTGCACAATTGTCCTTAGAAGGCCTACAATGGGAGATGGCACCAATATAGAGTCACAGAGGTCTCAGCTTGGATAAAAGCCCTTCAGTACATTGAGTCTGCACCAGTCAAAAACAACTACCTAATTATTCTAGTCCTATAATTCAGCACTTGGCTCATAGCCTTGTATGCCTTGGCATCGCAAGTGCACATCTAAATAAAGGTAGTTGCCATAGTCCATAAGACCATCGCTACTCCCTCATTAGAGAGAGAGAGAGATGACTGGTAGTGGTTTAACCTCAGGGTCACCATGCCTCAAGCGAGGGGAGAAGTAGAGGGAGAGAGTCCTGCATGTAATCTCGGCAGGTGCAGGAAGTGATTCACACTGTTGGCATCATTCTGCAACCCTCGGTTAGCTGGACATCCAAATACTTTTTAAGTGTTATGAGGGTTTCTACCTCTACCACTCTTACAAACAGTGAGTTCCAGATTCCCACCACCCTCTTGAGTGAATTTTTTTCCTCGCATCCCCTCTAAACCTACTGCCCTTTACCTTAAATCTATGCCCTGGTTATTGCTCCTTCCACCAAGGGCCTTCCTATCCAAAACTCATCAGGTCTGGCAGCATCTATAGAGAGAAAGCAGTGTTAATGTTTTGAGTCCAGTGACCCTTGTTCAGAGGAAGGGTCTATTCTGAAGAAGGGTCTCTGAACTCTACTTTCTCTCCACAGATGCTGTCAGACCTGCTGAGTTTCTTCAAAAATTTATGACATTTTTTCCAGATCTTCAGCATCCACATTTCTTTGTTTTATTTATTCCTTCCTGTCTATGCTGCTCATAATTTTATATATCTCAGTCATGCCCCCACCTCAGTCTCCACTGTTCCAAGGAAAATAATCCCAGTCTATCCAATCTCTTTTCATACTTGAAGGAAATATTAAGATATTAAATAAATATCCCCTGTGGAACCAAATGTTTCCTGAATCTATATTCTTAGAAAATTTATATGAGTTTTGAAAGTTACCAAAACTTCCGCAATGTAGAAACAAGAACAACCTATTTTTATATATTTTTATTTCAAAAAATATTAAAGAGTGTCATGGAGGCATTATAAAAGGAAGTATGGTGCCAAGCCTCAAAAGGAGATATTAGGTCAAGTGACCAAAGGCTAAGGAGATAGGATCAAAGGAGTGTCTTAAAGGAGGATAGTGAGTTAGAGAGGCGGAGAGGTTTAAGAAGTGTATCCCAGATGTGAGGGCCCAGGAAACTGAAAGTCCAACCACCAATGCAATTAAAGTTCAGGATTCACAAGGGACTAGAATTTAAGGAAGATAAATATCTTAGACGGTTGTGGAGCTGGAGAGGATTAGAAAGACAGTGAGGGAGAAAGCATTTGAGGGATTTGGAAATAAGGATAATCAATTTTAAAATTAAAATGTTGCTCGACTGGGAGTCAACAGGCATTGCTGTGAGTTAAGACATAACAGCAGAATTTTAGATGAGCTTAAGATTACAAAATGTAAAATAAAGGAGATCAGCCAGAGGTATGTTGGAATAAGGAAGACTAGAGGGAGTGAGAAAACATGAATGAGGATTGCAACAGCAGATGGTTTCTGCAATCTTTTGCATGTCATACTGTTTTCTAATTTCATCACTGAAAAATCTGGCACCAGTTTTAAACTAAGCCCCAGCGACTGAAAATAGATTCCCTTACATACCCAGGAGGTTTTCCTACTCTGACCACATTTGGATGCTTGAAAATTGTCTTCACCCCTCGACGAGAGCTGGCCAGGAGAGTGGAGGATATGAGATAATAGGTACTGCAGATGCTGGAGAATCCAAGATAAAAAGGTGTGGAGCTGGATGAACACAGCAGGCCAAGCAGCATCATAGGAGCAGGAAAGCTTGACGTTTCAGGCCTAGACCCTTCATCAGAAATGGGGGAGGGGAAGAGGGTTCTGAAATAAATAGGGAGAGAGGGGGAGGCGGATAGAAGATGGATAGAGGAGAGGATAGGTGGAGAGGAGGCAGACAAGTTGAAGAGGCGGGGATGGAGCCAGTAAAGGTGAGTGTAGGTAGGGGGGTAGGGAGGAGATAGGTCAGTCCAGGGAGGACGGACAGGTCAAGGGGGCGGGATGATGTTAGTAGATAGGAGATGGGGGTGGGGCTTGAGGTAGGAGGACGGGATAGGTGAGAGGAAGGACAGGTTAGGGAGGCGGAGATGAGCTGGGCTGGTTTTGGGATGCGGTTGGGGGAGGGGAGATTTTGAGGATATGCCCTACAGTTCTACAAGAAGTGCAGAAGGAGAGTGGTTGGGGGGGGTGGTTTATCCACTGCTGCCTTTGAATTTGTAAAGTTTCAGCTCATGTCCATACTTGGGTTGCCCTAACATGCCCAGTTGGTTTCCTGCATACTCAAAAACAGAATGGTTTGGCTCAATGTTTTGCAATTGATTTTTAAATGAATAAAGTCACTTGATCTAATTGATCTGTAATAACATATTAAATATTACCTCTGCATGGAATTCCTGTTAATTTTTATCAATAGCGTTATGAATATCAGACACTGTATCTCTAATAGTCCCTGCCTATGTAAACATGTCATGCTGTAGCTACCTATTTCCACCAAATGGAGGGACTACACTTCCACCATGAACAGGCCAGAGCAGCTACCACATGGAACATTTAAATAGGGAGTTTGTTTGAACTGTGGACAGCAGAAGGGCTAATGGAAGTTGAATGACGAGGTCAGAGTATAAAGCTTAAAGTAGAGGCTGAATTACTTCTAAATACTGAGTTCAATTATCCCACAACTCCCATTGTTGCTTTAACTCAAAACTCCATTTGTCCAAAATCACTGGAGACTACTGAATAATTAGAAACATCTTAACATGATTTTCATCTGACAGAAAATGCTGATTTATTTTGAAGTTCAGTCATTGCAACAGTCATTCAGCATTTAGCAAGAACCCATAGATTGCAACCAAATAAATAATCAGTTTTAGGAGTTGGGGTGGAATGATGGCAGAGATACAGTTAAAGCTCCCTACTGGCGGCAAGGCATCATTTAACCTAGATGAATTACTCATGACCTAATTTGCATCAAGTGCCACACACCCATCGCCCCTGTGCTCACATGACCTACATTGCCACCTGGATAAGAAATGTCTCAGTTTAACGTTTGATCCTTATATTCCAATCCATTCATGGTCTCACTCCAACCAATCTCTGTAACCTGCTACAACCCTCCAATATCCTCAATTCTAGACTCTTATGCTTCCTTACTTTCAACAGCCCATTGGCAGTTACATCATCAGCCCTGTCTATCATCTGTTAAGATACTCCTTAAAGACACCAGCAGTAGACGAAGCTTCCACAGTGGCTTCAGCTCTGGTGGACTGTGGGCAGGGCCAATGCTGTGCTACGGGATGTGGCACTCACGGCGGAAAGGCTGAAGGTAATTGTAAAATCCCTGCAGTATGGAAGAAAGTTATTCAGTTCATCTAGTCCACACTGACTCTCCAAAGAGCATCCCACACAGACTTCGTAACCCTGCATTTCCCGTGGCTAATTCACCTAGCTTACACATCTTTGGATTGTGGGAGGAAACCACGACACCCAGATGAAACCTATGCAGACACAGGGAGAATGTGCAAACTCCACACAGACAGTTGCTTGAGGGTGAAGTCACACCCGGGTCCCTGGTGCTGTGAGGCAGCAGTGCTAACCACTGAGCCTTCGTGCCACCAAGGAGTGGATATTAGTAACTAAGTTTGGTAAAGATATGAAAATCAAGACTCTGGAGGGAATTTATCTCTTCTCCAATCCTATCAAGGGGTCTTCTTCCTGGATCACTCTTGAAGAACGAGATCATGCCCATACAGAAGCAAACCTGTGCAGGAAATCCACTGGATTTATGGCTGTTGTTGCAATTGGTAACTATAACAGATGTGTTGGATTGGATTTCAATGCTGCAAGGAAGTGGCCACTGCAGTTTGTGGAGCTATCATTCTGGCAAAGTTGTCAATCATTTCTGTAAGAAGAGGTGACTGGGATAACAAAATTGGAAGACCCCATGCTCTACCATGCAAGGTTACTGGGCATCATGATTTAGGCTGATTCCTGTTCTCCAAGGTGCCGGGTTGTCTCAACTCCAGTCCCCAAGAAACTACTTCAGATGGCCAGTGCTGATGATTACCATCCCTTTGCCAGAGGCTGAACAGTCAGACTGGGCAGCTTCGCTAAAACTCCGTTCTGAGGAAGGGTCACAGGATGCGAAACGTTAACCCTAATTTTTTTTCTTCACAGATGTTGCCAGACCTGCTGAGCTTTCCCAGCAACTTCTGTTTTTATTCCTGGTTTACAAGATCTGCAGTTCTTTTGTTTTTTTATTTGCTAAAGCTACATTTGACGCCATCTCTAAGACCCTACAGCTACCTGACTCTGAATCTCGGGCAGGAGATTGTGTTTACCGAAGCCCCATACCAGGAACAAAAACAGAAGTTGCTGGAAAAGCTCAGCAGGTCTGGCAGCATCTGTGGAGAGAAAAAAGTCAGAGTTAACATTTCTGGTCTGGTGACCCTTCCTCAGAACTGATGGCAGCTGGGAAAACGTCAGCTTATATGCAGAAAGTAGGGAGGGGGCTGGGGTAGGGAGTAAACGATAGGATAGAGCCTGAAGAGAGAGAAGAGCAATTGGATAGACAAAGGAGTTGAAAACGATCTGGCTGGGAGGGTGAATAGTTGTTAGTGGGGACTATTAGTGACTAATTATAGGTTAAAAACCAAAAGAACTGCGGATGCTGTAAATCAGGAACAAAAACAAAGTTGCTGGAAAAGCTCAGCAGGTCTGGCAGCATCTGTGGAGGAGAAAACAGAGTTAATGTTTCGTGACCCTTCCTCAGAACTGGTTATAGGTACTGGGTAATGGCAGGCTATGTGATAACAAGGCCTGGTGTGTGGAGTAGGAGGCTAGGACATGGGCTACCAGGAATTCACTTATCATCTGGTCAAGAACCACACCCATATATCCGTTCAAACATCCCAATCAGCTGTTGCTCCAACAACATAAAGCATTCATGCAAAGAATGAAATAAAAATCCGTTGTATATTTTAAAAAAATCCTTAAAACCTAAAT
>JAHRHZ010000008.1:16998898-17029834 GCA_024137785.1 Ginglymostoma cirratum | reverse complement strand
ATTCAGTGCCTCATTTTCCTTTCACTGCACTTTGTCTTAAACAAGTGAAACAATTTTTTTCATGAAGGAACTATACAGAAGCTGCCTCTCTGTGACTGTCATTGTTCCAGTAATCCAGACTAATGCTCTGGGGACACCATAGCAAGCTGTAGAGATTTAAATTCAATTAATACGAATATAAACCTAGTCTGACTGGAGAGAACTGTGGCAATTATTATTCATTGTTGCAGAAGTCCACCTGGTTGACTAACATCCTTCAGGGAAGGAAATTTACAATCCTTACCTGGTCTGGCCTACACATGACTCCAGACCCATAGCGATGTGGTTGACACTTAACTGCCCTCTGAAATGGCCCTAGCAAACCATTCAGTTTAAGGGGCAATAAAAAAGGACTGCAGCTGCAGGAGATTTGAAACACACAAAAACACAAATTGGCCGAGGAAACGAGGGGGTCGTACGGTGGCTGAGTGGCTTCACAGCACCTGGGACCTGGGTTTGATTCCAGCCTTGGGTGACTGTCTGTGTGGAGTCTGCACGTTCTCCCCAAGTTTGAGTGGGTTTCCTCTGTGTGCTCTGGTTTCCGTCCCTAGTCCAAAGACGTGCAGGTTAGGTGGACAGGTTATGCTAAATTACCTGTAGTGTGCAGGCTAGGTGGGTTAGCCATGGTAGCTGTAGTGTTATGGGGATAGAGTGGGGTACCCTTTGGAGGGTTGTTGTAGACTCAATGCACCAAATGGCCTCTTTGGTTACTATAAATTTGGCAGCATCTGTCGGAAAGGGAAAAATAGAATTAATGTTTTGATTTCAATGATCCTTCTTCAGAACTGAGTCAAGGTCACTTTAAATCAAGGGGCAATTAGGGATAGGCAACAAATACCAACAACAAGCATGTTCCTCAAAAGAATAGATTAATCAAAAACTAATAGTCATCTGACTCAAAAAATCCTTCATTCCTGAAAGACACAACCATTCAGTGTTGGTATTTCGTAAAGTTTATTGTTTTAAACAAAGCCATGCTCAGTACAGTTTTAATTACAAGACATGTTTGGAATAAGTGCGTTTAATTTTCAAAATTACAACATTTTCTCGGGCACACAGGACAAATAACTCTCTGACCCCATTCAATCTCCTGATCAATCACATGTTCCTGCAGGTCAGCTGATCACACGGAGGGAGAAGCCTTTCTATTGGTGAGTCCTGATGACTGATACAAGCCACAGTCCAATCAGCATTCTGGGATTAAATCTAGAAGCTTCCTGTAGGCACAGAGATCTGGGAGGGTTGAGAGTGGATTGAAGTGTATCAGCCATGGGGTGGATGCAGGTGCTTGTCCTTTGTACGTTGCTGGTTTCTTCTGATGGTCTTATCAGGTAAGAATGGGCCACTCTGTGAGTCTGTGCAAGAGTTTGCTATGAATCTGACCTTCAATGGCTGTACTGTGTAGGAAGTGGTGGTTTGGGGGGAGGGAGGAAGCTGCTTTCTCTCAAATAGTGTGATGGGGGTTAATGGCATTGAAGGTTCTGTTTGAGCCAAGATAGTTATGGCCTAGATGTCCAGATCTGACCAGCTTGTGATGTGTGGGTGTGTTTGCAGGTCAGCTGGTCTGGGAGATCTAATAATAACACTTGTGCTGTGGCCGTTGACTAGTTTTTCCTGCCTGCAAAACCAGGCTTCAATATTTTCATTCCTAACTGTCCCTTTCAGCAGCTTGTTGCTACAGGCTTCAGTGGTAATGATTAATGTATTCCATTCCTTGTGGTTAATGTATATTGTTTTGGAGTCAGTTACAGACAAGCATCTTATTGAGGAGTTTGGGGTCTCATTTTTAGATATCTGCCAGATATCTACAGATATCTTACAGACTAGAATCTAATCCGTGCATTTGGGGGATTTGCATATTGGGTAACTACTTGGGAGAGGGGTGCAGTGTGGAATTTGAATGGTGTAGGAGTATGTTGTGGTGTAATGTCTCTACAAATGACTGACATGGGAGTGTTCAATTAAAGCAACATTGTGTAAACTTTATTGTGGACAAACTGGAAGGCAGGCAGGCAGAACTTGGCAAGACAATGCTTTTTTTATCTTTTGAAGGCATAATGATCTATTTTATAATGGTTCCATTAACTGAATCTATTGGATTTCTTTGAAATGTTGCCACTTTCCCCTTGAAGTTATTGAGCTCAATGTCCTCCATCTATCTAACACTTTTTTTGAATCCTGCTGCCTGTATGAATCAGTAATTGGCAGTCTTTACAGAAGTTTTTTTTTCTTCTTTTTGCCCCTCCTTTTGTTCAAATTCCTCCCTAGCTTTACCACTCATGTTGCCTCCTTTTTTTAGGACTTGGCTTCTCATGTGTGCCTCTTTCTTCTCCTGCCCCCAAGTTGGTGCAAGCTGATGAGACCCTTGCCCTTTTTTTTTAGAATATCCTTTTTATTGTCATGTGTACTCCAAGTACAGGAATAGTGGAAACTTTCCAATGTTACCCTTCACAGCACCATCTTGGGTACAAAGCACCCAGGTACAAATTGTAGATACAAAAAAAGGAATATTTTTTAAAAAGTTGCATTCCATCAATGATTCATGGTACAAGCTAGCAATTAAGACAGCTAAAAGGTTAAATATTACAGTAAGATAAACAAATTACAGACAAACTTGACATTGCAGCAGCTCAGTGCAGGGCTTCCACACGTGATCTGACTGGACTCACAAGTGACTGCCCATGCCAGACTCCAATCTAACAACTGTCCCTGATCCACTGAGGACCTCCAGCCAGGTCTCCTTGAATTTTCCCTTTTTTCATTATAGAAAAGGCTCCAAGCTTTTTCACTCCTAGTCCCAATCCATACCACTTTTTAAACTTTTTATCCATTCTAGTTTATGCTGAAACATCTTGTGATTTTCTTTTGAGCTGGAGCACATTGGGATGGATTTCAATGATAACTTGTGTTCACTGGCAAAGGGGGTGTAATATTTTGTGTGGGGGAGGGGGGTGTGTGTGTCATATTAATTTAACTGGCCAAAAAATTCTAGGGAGGGGAATGTAGAGGTGAAAAGTACTTCTTGTGTGGTGAGATCTTGTGATCAGAAATTTGTGAATTCAGTATTCAAGCATAACTAGCTGCATTATGGCAAAGGCAAAATATGTAGGCCTCTGAAGATCAGCTTGGGGGAGCAATAAACACTGTCAATGTGTCAGCACAGGCACAGTGGGCCAAATGGCCTCTCTTTTAAGGGCTGTACCCTTTTGAGAGGGGAACTGAAAAAAAATTGCTACCCCTCAAGGCTCTGAATGTGAGTGGAATCTCAAGGAATATTTCTACTTTTGGGGAAAGTCCTGAAGGAACAACTTTTTTTTTATTGGGGAATTACCTCTCTCTGTCAGCCTTTTGTAGAATTGTGACCTGCACTGCGGTCCACTCTTGCTTGAGTAAGATGTCACTACTTTTGCAAGGCTTCGGAGTAGGAAGCGAACACCATCTGTGGTGAGTCATTGCACCATTCAACAGTGACAAATGTTGCAGCATGCTGCAAAATGCAATTATTTATCTTAATTTCTTCATTCGGGGTGTGTGCACCATTGGCCAGGCCAATGCTTAATGTCCATCCCAGTTAGAAAACACGGTGAGCTGCCTTGAATTGCTGCGGTCCACATGCTGTAGGTAGACCCACAATGCTGTTAGGCATGGAATTCCAGGATTTTGACCCCATGGTAGTGAAGGGACTGCAATGTATTTCCAAGTCAGAACGGAGTGTGGTTTGGACAGGACCTGCAGAGGGTAGCTTTCCCATGCAGCTACTGATCATAATCTCTTCAGATTGGTCCTCAAGCCTGTTCAAATCTTTTCCCAACGTCTGTGACCTCTCCGTTCTTGACAATTAATCTTTATTCTTTCATGGGATATAGGTGTCACTGGGAAAGCCAACACTTATTGCCTGTCCTTTTTGGGATGTCCAAACAAGCCACTCAAGGAGCGAAGTCAACTAAACTGCTGTGGGTCTGTAGTCACATGTAATCCAGACCCAGTCAGGATGGCAGTCTTGTAACAATCGGTTGTCGTGGCCAATAGTTTTATGGTCACTGAGGCCAGCTTTCTGTTTTATCGTCTTAAGATTTTATTTTCTGTTTTTTTTTTTGAAACCTGGAAGTGTTATCACAATTGAAGAGCTCTTTCTGCACCAGCAAATCACCCCTGATATATTTCACCTATTATCCACCACCCATAAGTCATGTGTGTTTCTGAATTGTCAGATTACTACTTCTTGCCCAAGAAGGGCAATTCAAACTGCTGTGAGAGATTGGGAAACAGGGAGGGGTCTGAATCAGAATGGGGTTGTTAGGGGCAATAAATCCCTCCACACCCTGTAGTGCCCACCTCACTAAAGATGCTGAGAAAAAACCTAAAAATCAGATAACAAGCATGGGGCTGGATGAACACAGCAGGTCAAGCAGCATCATAGGAGCAGGAAAACCTGATGAAGGGTTTAGGCCCGAAACGTCAAGTTTTTCTGCTTGACCTGCTGTGTTCATCCAGCCCCATGCTTGTTATCTCGGATTCTCCAGCATCTGCAGTACCTTTTTATCTCTAAACATCAGTTCTGTGGGAGCTTGATTTTCCCACCACAGCCCCTGACCAATAATTGATTCAATTAATAAATGCCCCCCTTCCCCCCCACCTCATGATTTTCCACATTAACTTTCCATGCAAATCCGTTTGTACTCGCTCTTCAAAGGTGAATGTAACTGCAAAAGACAGGCCATCGTTCCAGATTTTTACTTGTTCCAATATCCAGAAATGCTCTTGCGCACACCTAACCATTCTTATTTCCATATTACTAAATCCCCCGAGGTGTTTTCTTTCACCTATTAACCATCGCCAGTAAGTTGCCCATTGAATGGTTTATGTGCAAATCCCATCAAGGATAATGCAGACCACCAAAGAGGAGGGTGTGGGGGTAATCGAGATTTTGTTTGCTCATGTTCGGAAGTGTTATCTCTTTCAATTGAATGGCTTTTCCCACCACCAAATCACAATGACTTTTTAAAAACTGTTAACGACACCAGTAAATTGCCTGTTTTCCCAACTGATCACCTTTTCTTAACAGATTTGAGTGGAAAATCATGAGGGGGAGGGGGAACATTTATTAATTGAATCAAATAATTATTGGTCAGGGGCTGTGGTGGTTGGGTTGGGGGGGTGTCAAGCTCCCACAGAATCACAATTTTTAGCTTTTTTTCAGCAGCAGTTGCTGGGGTCTTGAGGCTGTTATTCCTCTTGCTGTTACAGCTGGGGTTCTCTTCCTGCTGCGAGAATTGGATGAGATGCTGTTTTACTAAATTTCCCTTTGCCAAGGGTACGTTTAAGGGCTGTTACTATATTGGAACAGTTACTGCTTTGGAGTTAAATAATCTATTATTCTGTTTAAGTTTTCCAATTTCTTCCTGCTCTATATTTTTAATTACTATGTATGAATGATCAAACTACTTTGTCAATTGAATTGCATCTGGAATGCAACACCTTGCCCGTACCTTTTTTAAAAAAAGATCAAGTTAGGGTCTAGACCCAATGTTCTGAATACATTTTGAAGGGGTTTGGTCTGGTCCATAGAGAGAATTGTGCAAATGAAAAATAAACATTAGGCTGTTTCTACGTTTGACAGAATTCCACTGACAAAGTTCCAGTCCATCCGGAGGGCGCTAACTGAAGCTGTGGATTCCATCGATGGCCTTATTGCTGCTGGTCACCCCAGCCCTGACAAGTACACAGGATCACCAAGAAAGGGGGCTGAGACTCCGGAAATACTCACCAACTACTTAGATGTGAGTGCGATTTGACCGGCCAATCACCCGCTCTGTCCCCTGGGTGTGTGCTCTCCCTCGTGTGCCGCATCCTTGTTTGCCTTTTTTTAAATAGGGGTTTTGTCCAGAAATTTCCCAGCTTAGGATGAAGGACTGATTATTTTGCTCAAGTTGTGTTCTTGAATGTGCAGTCAATTTGAAGATGCCTGTGATGGGGCACTGTTTTGAATAGCTCCTAGTTGAGGTGTTGCCCTAACAATTGTAGCTTCCCCTTGGGTAACCCTACAGTGGATTAGTGAGCTGATCCTGGTGCAGGGTTCCTAGTTTCTACTGAACTGTGCGTGGAGAAGCTGATTGAAAGACAACGAAATGTGGGTATTGCTGGCCGGGCCAGCATTTATTTTCCCCTTCTAACCTCTCTGTAGAGGTGGTGGTGAGCTACTTTCCTGAACCACTGCAGTCCATGTGCAGTAGGTAGACCCACAGTGCCCTTAGCGAAGGAATTCCAGGATTGTGACCCAGTAACACTGAAGGGACAGCGATTGTGTTTCAGAGTCAGAATGGTGAGCAGCTTGGAAGGGAACTTAAAGGATGGTGTTCCCGTGTCTCTGCTGCCCTTGGCCTTCTAGATGGAAGTGGTGGTCTGTTTGGAAGGTGTTATCTAAGGATTTTTGATGTATTGCTGCGGTGCATCTTGTAGATCGGTCTGCATCAGCATGTACTTCCATGATGGATCTGGTGCCGATCGAGAGGACTGCTTTGCCTGGATGGCATCGAGCTGCTTAGCTGCAGTCATTCAAGCGAGTGGGGAATATTCTTTCACACCCTTGACTTGTTACTTGTCTTCCCAGTGCCTGTCCGTGACCGACAAGAGGTGTGTTACTCATGGCAGAATTCCTAGCCTCTGACTTGCTATTAGCTGCCGTATTTATGGCTAGTCTGATCCACTTTCTGGTCAGCACCCCACAGATGCTGATAGTGAGAGATTCTCTGGCAATGCCACTGAATGTCATCGGGTGAGGTTTAGATTCTTGAGGATAGGTTGCACCTCATGATTGGTGGTCAATGACTATCAGCCCAAACCTGGATGATGTCTAAGTCTTGCTGCATCGAGTTCTGGACTATTTCAGGAGTGGCCGAACGGTACTGACCGCTGTACAATCACTTGATGTTTCCAATCCTGACTCCTCTGATTGGAGGGAGGGTTATTGACAGAGCCCCATCATTGCAGTTCCTGGTCCAGTAGCATATGGGGACTCTTCACTTGGAAGAAGAGTGATGGTGAGGCCATTGTGTCGTCTGTCTCAACCTTGCTTTTTTTTTTTTGCAGATTTAGCTCACACAATGCTCCTGTCTTTTCAGGCCCAGTACTATGGCAACATTGGCATCGGTACCCCACCACAGCTGTTCACTGTGGTCTTCGACACTGGGTCATCCAACCTCTGGGTTCCATCAGTCCACTGCTCCGTTTTTGACATCGCCTGCTGTGAGTAAGGAGTAGGAGTGCTCACGTCAACTCTTTCTTAATCTCTAGTTGTTAGGATGTGTGCTTCACTGTTTAGATCAGTGTTCACTGTCCATCTCTGGAGTCCCTTGAAACGATTGTGGGCTGTGACCTTACCCAGCAACAATCTACATGCTCCAGTAGTAGGAAGCATTGCTCCAAGAATTCATGGAGAGCTCTGAACACAGTGTAGAGGAAGCTTCGAGATAGTAGGAACTGCCGATGCTGGAGCCTGAGCTAACGAGGTGTAGAACTGGATGAACATGTAGAGGAAGCTTTACTCTGTATCTAACCCTGTGCTGTACCTGTCCTTAGAGTTTGACGGGGGAACATGTAGAGGAGCTTTATTCTGTAACAAATGCTGTGCTGTCCCTTTCCTGGGACAGTTTGGGAACATTGTAGAGGGGGGGGGGGGGGGCTTTATTTTCAGTTTAAGAGTAGAAGGAACTGTACTCTGTATCTAACCCCCCTGCCATGTGCTCCTATCTTGGGAGTGTTTGGGATAGTTGAGGGTGCTTTACTTTCAGTCTTAAAAGTAGTTTTACTCTGTATCTAACCCTGTGCAGTGTCTGATGAAGGACTCACTTGTATTGGGTAAAGGGCACCGTGCAGGGGAAGTTCGAGTGTTGGGTTTTGCTGAGTTGGGTTCTCTGTTCCCTCCTCTAGGGTTTCACCACAAGTACAAATCGAGCGCATCAAGCACATATGTGAAGAATGGGACAGCGTTTGCTATTCACTACGGCTCTGGGAGCCTTTCAGGATTCCTCAGCCAAGATTCTCTAACAGTAAGTGGAGACAATGATTCTGTTTGGGTAGATCGACCATAATCTTGTCTCGAACAGTTGACGAGCACAGCAACAATCCTATCCGGAACCTGACCCTACATGTGACACTTACTGATGCATAAATTGTCTCTTTACAGCCAATTTTAGTTTTAATGTGTCCATTCAGATTACAGACTGATCCATCCTCCCATCACATGTCCTTTGGGTGCTGGCATCAACCTTGCAACTGCATTAAGAATTCCCTGCTCAACCTGTCCTCGTTCTTCTTTAACTTTCCTGAGCCTGTATTCTTGACAGATAATATTAAATAGTAAATAGACACTGGGTCCATTGATATTGAGCTTCTTGACTGGAGTTTCCTGCACCATTATCCTTACCAGGCACATGTCTGTCATTCTGGATACTTTTCAAAGGAGGAAGGACATGATTCTTATGAAGAAAAGCAAAATATAGTGACTGACTGCTGAGAATGAAAACAGGCAGTTAACACTAACTGTTTTTTCTCTCCACAGATCCGTTGAGTTTCTCCAATGTTATTTTTGTTTCTTTATTTGACATTTGGAAAGTGCCTCTTGACTGTACGGATATTTCAAGTAAACAAAGTTTCAAAACGTAATTGCTTGCACGTATTCCCCCGCAAACAACAGTGTGATAAATGGTGTTAATTGAGAAGTATTGACTTCAGGAAAAAGTCTCTGCTCTTTGCATAATAGGACAAAGTTCTTCAAGGGGTTTTTTGACTAATCTAGTGTTCTGCCTGTCCCAGGCTTGTTTTAATGTGGATGGTGTCAAGGGAGACTAACTCTCAGCAGAAGGAGCTTTACTCTGTATCTTGTCTTGGGAGAGTTTGAGGATGGTGTGGCTAGAGAGCTTTACTTTCCATTTTACTTTTTAAACTTTCCTCTACTTTTTTTTTCAGAAACTAATTATAAGTGTAGGAATACAGAGTTTTACTCTGATTCAAGAGTAGAGAGAGCTTTAGTCTGTATCTAACCCCATGCTGTAAAAGTCCTGCGTATTTGGGGGTAATGTGGAGGAAACTTTTATTTTTGGTTTGCTTTTAAATTTTAAGAGCAGAGAGCTTTTCTTTTAGCTCGAGTAGTGGGAACTTTACATTCTGTGTAAAAGAGTACAGTACAGAACTTTACTCAGCACAGGGTTAGATACAATACCTGTTTGATGCCACTGTGGAGTTACTGAATCAAATATTGAAAAATACGGTCAACATCACTTGCTCCGAGCATGAGGGTCACCAACCAAAAAAAGTGTGGAAACAGATGGAGCAGCTCTCTGAATTAGCACATTTGAATTACATCTGAGTCGGTCATGATGAGTAAGTGTAAATTTATCAATGCTCCTGCAAATCTGTTTTATCTTAAACTTGAGTCTTAATTGGTTTGCCTGTTGCTTTTTAATTGATAGAGACACCTCTCACTTCTTCCCTGTTAGCGTCTCCTTCACCTGATTACTACCCAGTCCCTTCTGCTGAAAAGTGTCTGAGCAAGTGCGGGCTGACTGGCCCTGTTCATCCTCCTCCTCCTGTTCTGAAGTTGCGCTCAGCAGAGCTGTGATCTTGTTGGCTGCCTTTGGTTTTTACAGATCGGTGACATGGTGACTCCAAAGCAGGTTTTTGGGGAGGCTGTGAAACAGCCTGGACTTGTCTTCATTGCGGCAAAATTCGATGGGATCCTCGGCATGGCCTACCCCACAATCTCTATTGATGGTGTCCTGCCTGTCTTTGACAACATGATGAAACAAAAGCAGCTGGAGAAAAATATCTTCTCTTTCTACCTGAACCGGTGAGCTGTCTCAGTCTTGTGCTTCCCCTGCCCCTCTATCTGGGTCTCTCTCCTTTCCCTGGTCTCAGCCCCTTGATGCATCAGATGTACTGTTCTATTTTCGACATACTTCTCCCTGATTTAATCTTCACTTCCCTCGCTTATCAAGAATCTATTCAACACTGCCTGTTTTTAAAAGTGGAAATGTTTATTTTTGACTTCTTGTGCCATTTCTAAGCTACTTTGTCCTTTTTTTAGGAATGTGAGCACTCAGCCTGGTGGGGAGCTGCTGCTGGGAGGTGTGGATTCTAAATATTACACTGGAGACTTCCATTATCTGAACGTCACTCGCCAGGCCTATTGGCAGATCAAAGCTGACCAGTAAGTTGATGGATTCTTCTTTTGTTTTCAAATTTAAAAACCCAGATTTCGTGTTTAACACCCCTGACCCAGTTCTCTTTGCTCTCTCGCTGTCTACTGTAGGGTGACTGTAGGAAATCAGCTGACCCTGTGTAAGGATGGTTGCCAGGCAATAGTGGATACAGGAACCTCACTTATTGTCGGGCCAGTGGAGGAGATTCGAGCTCTTCAGAAAGTTATTGGCGCGCTGCCCTTGATTCAAGGAGAGGTGCGGATGCAGTTTGTCTCTGATCAACAGCAGCGTTCTTTGTATAGCTCCTTCAATGCAGCAAAGTGTCTGGAGGGGCTTTGTATGAGCAGTGTCAAAAAGTCTAATACTTGTGCAAAATAGTGGGCAGAGTGCATCATGAAGACACTCAGTGCTGAATTACAGCTTCGTTGCAGCCTAGCATAAAGGCTCTTCAGCCCATCAAGTCTGCACCAGCCAAAAATGAGCACTCAGCTACTTCACCTTGATTTTCCACCATTTGGGCCTTGTCATCACAAGTGTACGTGTAAATGTTATGAGGATTTCTGCTACCTTCCAGGGAGTGAGTTTCAGATTCCTACCCCCACTCTGAGTGTGTGTTTGGGTGGAGTGGGGGGGGGTGGGAAGAGAGATTTTCCTTCATCTTCTCCAAACTGCCTGCCCCTCACCTTCAAATCACCTTTGCAGCACTCCCTCCAAGTCATCCATTGATACAAAAAGTTTCTTTAAAATCCAAAAGAACTGCAAATGCTGTGAATCAGGAACAAAAACACAAATTGTTGGAAAAGCTCACCAGGCATGACAGCATCTGTGGAGAGAGAGATCAGCATTAACTTTTTTTGGGGACGGGTGACCCTTCCTTAGGACCAAGGAGGAAGGGTCACTTGACCAGAAAAGTTAATTCTGACTTCTCTCCACAGATGCTGCTGGACCTGCTGAGCTTTTTCCAGCAATTCCTGTAAACACTAAACTCTCTACCCAATCTATGCCCCTCTTTATTTCAGACATCTCAATCATGTTCCCCCAACTCGGGCTCCTCTGCTCCAAGGAAAACAATCCTAGTTTGTCTAATTTCTCTTCATTGAAACTCTCTCTCCAGTCCAGGCAACATCTTGGTAAATCTCTTCTGCTCCCTCGGGTTGCAAATGTGAAACCTTCCCATTAATCTGAAATTCCATCTCCCTGACACGTTAACAATTTCCTCTCTCTTGGTAGAGGGAGGATCAGTGCAGAGTGAAGATGGAGTTTGTCTGGAGATTCGATCGCCCTCTCCTTCCTCATGAAGGCCACTCCAACTCTCTTCAGATTGTCAACCCAAAGCTCCTCTTAGTCTGTAGTTTGGCTGATCATATATTGGCTTGTGGTAGGTGAGGGTTGAGAAGGGAATTTCAAGATCCACTGTGGACCTTTTTTCCTGAGCCAGTGTGCTGTCCCTTGGTTAGCAATACTGCCTCACAACACCAGGGACCCAGCTCCAATTCCACCTTCGGATGACTGTATGCAGTTTGCTCGCGCTTGCGCTCTCGCTCTCTGTGTGGGTTTCCTCCAGGTGCTCTGGTGTCCTCCCATAGCTCAAAGATGTGCAGGTTAGGTGGATTGGCCATGCTAAATTATCCCATGGTGTCCAGGGATGTGCATAGTGGGGTGGGTCTAGGTGGGAAGCTGTTTGGAAGGTTTGTGTGGGCTGGATGGCCTGTTTCCATCCAAGGGGATTGAGTGTTTAATTTCACATTCAAGGGGCTGGTACAAATGTGGTAAAAATGCTGGGGTCAGTGATTGGTGACCACATATAAACCAGATCACGGTTTTAAAAACCCATCAGGTTCACTTATCTCTTTTTTTTTTTTGAGAAGGCAATCTGCCTTTCTTGCTTGGTCAGGCCTATGTATGACTCCTGATTCCCAACTCCCAGCTGCCCATCAATTATAGTCTCATCAGTAACGGTTATATCAAATCTGTACTGGGGGTTAAGGAAGATGCATTTAATGTGGGAGTGGGAACAGAAACTAGGGATTGCAAGTATTCTCGGCCTTGCCACCAGATCCACATTCAACAAATTAAATTTTGTTTTCCTTCCTTTTTTAGAAGGAAAGGAAATGTCAGTTTCTGCTTGAGCATTTTTGTTCACTGAACACTTGAGTCAGTTGGTCAGCAATTCCTCTCCCAGCCTGAGAGGTGATGGTCTGGTGGTATTATCACTGACCAGCTAGTCCAGAGACCCAGGGGACCAGGGTTTGAATCTTGCCACAGTAGATGGTGCGTTCAGTAAAATTAAATTCAGTAAAAATCTGGACTTAGAGATCTAATGACCACATATCCATTGTCGATTCAGGAAAAACCAATCTGGTTCACTAATGTCCTTGCTTTGTCTGGCCTCCGTGTGACTCCAGGCCCACAGCAATATGGTTGACTCTTGACTGCCCTCTGGCCATCCATAACTACCCAATAAATGTTGGCCTAGCCAGTGATGCTCTTGTGCCATGAATGAATGAATGAAGAAATTCTAGGTAAAGTCTCTGTAGCCCCAGAGGACCATATGGTTGTTCTTTTATTGGAGAGCAACAACCAGGTGTGGGGCTAACCTGAAGGTGACCGTGCCTTTGGTGAGGGGAGATTGCAAAATCGTGACCTTCACCTGTCCTAGTGTAGGAATCAAACCTGCACAGCTGGTGTGAGTCTGCGTTAAGTTAGGCAACTGAGCTATCCAACCACTTTTAAACATAATCCTTGTGCAGGGGCCATGGTTCCAATTTCAGTATATATGCTGCTGATATTTAGACTCTAAGGATTTAAGCAGATAGACTGATTCCAGCAGTGTTTCCCTGTCGGTAGACTTCCAGCTCTAATAGAGCCTCCAAGAAGTTGGAGTTAACTTTTGAAGGTAATGCTGCAAGGACAGTAGCAAAATTGGATTTATCTGTTTTCCTTTCCAGTTATTCGTGTTTTTTTAAAAAAAAAAATGGAATCCAATACTGTTTGGCAGCCAAATACTAGGCAGTTGGGTAATTAAGAATACTTCCATTCACTTTCCAGTGGGCATGGGAAGGTGTAAGAATGGACGTGCTTGCTGATGGAACTGAGCTTTCTCAAAGCTGGGGGTCAAGAGATTGAAATCTTCAAGAATATGTCCATCAATTCTAGCACCCCTTATGTCTCGAAGGGCTTCATGTCAAAGGAGACGTTAAACTGGGGCATTTGCTCCCTCCAAGGGACTTGAATGTGCCATGGGCACTCTTCAAAGAGTTGGAGAGTCCTTTCCAGTTCCTCTTGCCCATATCTATCCCTCCTGAACATTCAAACACTGTTATTTGGCCACTTTTAATTTCTTTCCTGTTAGTGGGGGAAAAAATTGAGTTCTGTGTTTTCAACACTGCAGCAGAAACATTCTGTTTTTTGTCCTCTTTGTTCATGGGCTGTGGGCATCAGTAGCAAGGCCAGCATTTGTTTCACATTCCTAACTGCCTCTGACAGGCCACTTTTGAGGGTGGTTCAGAGTCAACCAGATTGCTGTCGGTCTGGAATCATGTGAGCTAGACTGGGCAAGGACAGCAGATTTCTTTCCCTGAAAGACTTTAGTGAATCAGATGGCTTTTTGCAACAGTGAGGCGATCTTTATATTCCTGGTTTTCTTGATTTTTTTTATTTTTAATTTTTTTAATTCGGATTTCACTTGTAGCCGAGGTGGGATTTGAACCCATTCCTCTGAATTACTAGCCTAGTGATGTTTCCACTACGTCACCGTCTTACCACTATATTTCAGAAATGCTTCATTGGCCAGCAAAGCTCTGTTGACTGGAGCGGTGCTATAGAAATGAAAATCTGTCTTTTTCTTCTGTCCACTGCTATGGTTTTTGTGGCTACAATTTGATCTGATGTTTGATCTGAATTCTCCACAGTACATGATCAGCTGTGACAAGATTCCCAGTCTACCTGTTATCACCTTCAAGCTGGGCGGTAAAGAGTTCACGCTGACAGGGGAGCAGTATATAATGAAGGTGAGTGAGCTGCGGTCTTTTTGGTTTAACTTTTACTTTCGGAGTTGCTGATTTAAGGCACGAGGTAATACCTCTGCAAATGGCACCTCTTCTCCGTAAGAAAGAGAAAAGGACATTGAGGCCTCTTCTGTAGTGTCCAGTTCTGGTTGCCCGCTTAGGAAGAATATGAAGGTGGAGAGGGCACAGAAGAGATTTACCAGGATGTTGCCGGGTATAGAAGGTTTGAGATATAATGAAGAAAAGATGGGACTTTTCACTGGCGCATGGGGTTGAGGGATGACCTGACAAAAGTTTATAAAATCAGATGGGTATAGATAGGGTTAATGGTAGCTGCTTTTCCTTTGGGGCATTTGAAGACTAGAGGGCTCCTTTTTAAGGTGAGAGATTCTTAAAAAGACATGAGGGGAAAATTCTTTATACAGAGGGTTGTACGTGTGTGGAATGAACTTCCTGAAGAAGTGGATGTGGGCACAATTGTAATGTTGACGAGACATTTTTGGATAAGTACATGAACAGGAAGGGTTTGGAAGGATACGGGCTAGGAACAGGCAGGTAGGATTAGTTTAGTTTGGGATTATGTTTGGCATGGACTAGTTGGACTGAAGGGTCTGTTTCCAGAAAGGAAAAAATCAGTTAACATTTCTGGTCTTGGTGATCCTTTTGAACGGTTCTGAAAATGGGTTACTGGACCCAAAACATTGTTTTTTGTTTTGTTGTTTCTGATTTACAGCATCTGCAGTTCTTTCTGTTTTTAATTTTGGTCTGTTTCAATGCTGTATGGCTCTGCATCACATCCAACAGGCCACCCCTCAGCTATACAGGTCCTGTCGCCATGTGATCACCATGTTATGCACGGTGAAGCCTCAGTAAGCGGAGGAGATGGCATCATGGTAATGGTTTGGGGCTAATCACCAGAACAGGAGTAGGCTATTCAGCCCCTTGAGTCTGTTCCACCCTTCACTGATATTGTGGTTAAGCTGTGGTGTAACTCCCTATACCTGCCTTTGGCCCATATCCCTTAATACTTAATTTTAAATCTGAGAGATAAATTAGCAGTTGATCCAACATCCACACGATTTGGAAAAGAAAATTCCCAAACCTCTCCCACCCTTTGTCAAACTGCTTTCAAACACCACCTGGCCCTAATTCCTAGACTCTCTGCCCCCAGTTCTAGAACTTCCAACCAGTCAAAATAGTTTATCCACCCTGTCTTTTTCTTGTTAATATCTTGACGGCCTAGATCAGATCATTTCTTCAATCGATTTTTCTAGAGAAAACAGGACTAACTGGTGTCTGCTTCCATGCTGTCTGACTGGCACTCTAACTGGAAATTGCTGGAAAAGCTCCGTTCTGAAGAATTGAGGATGGGGAAACAAGTAGTGGCCTTGCCGGTGCTGTCAACATACAAAAGAAAGCCTTAACTCTGCTTTCACTTCACAGATGCTGCCAGACCTGCGAGGTTTTTCCAGCAATTACTAGTTTCTATAATATCTCCTCAAACCTAACCCCTGAAGTCCAGACTGGGGGAGGCAATGGCCTAGTGGTGTTATCACTAGACTGTTAATCCAGGGACCCAGACAACATTCTGGGGACCTGGTTCAAATCCCACCACGGCAGATGGTGGAATTTGAATCCAATAAATATCTGGAATTAAGAGTCTAATGATGACCATGAATCTGTTGTTGATTGTTTGTGGGTGGGGGGGGAACCCATCTGGTTCAATCATTCCCTTTTTTAAGGGAGGAAACTGCCATCCTTACCTGGTCTGGCCCACATGTGACTCCAGACCCGCAGCATTGGGGTTAACTCTGAACTGATCTCTGGGCAAGTAGGGATGGGCAATAAATGATGCCTAGCCAGCAATGCCCTCATCCTGTGAATGAATGAAGAAAAAAAAAAACTTATTGGCCTTGGAGGGAGTTCAATGTATCCTTCCTGAAGTCTACTGCCCAGGTCTACCCACTTTACTCCAAATGGGAGCTATCTGGTGTTGTATAAACAAAGAAAATTACAGTCCAGAAACAGGCCCTTTGGCCCTCCAAGCCTGCACTGACATGTTGACTGTCACAATTAAAACCCCCTACCCTTCTGCAGACCAGATCCCTCTATTCCCATCCTATTCAGTATTTGTCAAGATGCCCTTTAAAAGTCACAATAGTATCTGCTTCCACTACCTTTCCAGGAACCCACCACCCTCTTTCTTAAAACTTGCCCCATACATCACCTTTTAAACCTTGCCCCTCGCACCTTAAACCTATGCCCCCCTAGTAACAGACTCTTCCACCCTGGTGGGGGGAAAAAGGCTTCTGACTGTCTGCTGTGTCCATGCCCTTCATAATCTTGTAGACCTCTATCAGGTTGCCCCTCAACCTCAATCGTTCCAGTGAAAACAACCCAAATTCCTCCAACCTCTCCTCGTAGCTAATGCCCTCCATACCAGGCAGCATCCTGGTAGATCTTTTCTGTACTGTCTCCAAAGCCACCACATCCTTCTAGTAGTGTGGCGACCAGAATTGACTACAGTATTCCAAATGTGGTCTAACTAAGCTTCAATAAAGCTGCACCATTATTTGCCAATTTTTAAACTCAGTGCCCTGGCTGGTTTGAAGGTAAGCATGCCATGTGCCTTGTTGACTATCTTCACTGGCATTGCCACTTTCAGGTACCTGTACACCCAGACCCTTCTGCCTGTCAGTACACTTAAGGCTTCTGCCATTTACTGTATATCTTCCATTTGGATTAGACCTTCTGAAATGCATAACTTTTTTTTTCTGGATTAAATTCCATCTGCCATCACTCTGCCCAAGTCACCACCCAATCTATATCCTGCTGTATCCTTTGACGGTCCTCATCACCATCTGCAATTGCACCAACCTTTGTGTCATCGGCAAACTTACTAATCAGACTAGTTACGTTTTCCACCAATCCTTGTGTACATCACAAACAGCAAAGGTCCCAACACTGACCCCTGAGGAATGCCACTAGCCACAATCCTCCATTCAGAAACGCACCCTTCCACTGCTCCCCTCTGTCTTCTATGACCAAGCCAGTGTTTGTTTGTTTAAAGCCATCTTGCAAGCTCACCTCTGACCCTGTATGACTTTACCTTCTGTATCAGTCTGCCATGAGGAACCTTGTCAAAGTCCATGTAGAGAGCATCCACTGCTCTACCCTCATTGATCATCTTGGACACTTCCTCTATAGCAGTTTACTTCCTCCATTACAAAGATATGTAGGTTAGGGTGGATTGGCTATTTTAAATTGCCCATAGTGTTCAGGGATGTGTAGGTTAGGTGGATTGGCCATGGGAAATGCAGGGTTACAGGGATGGGGTGGTCTGGGTGGGATGCCCTTTTTAGAAGGGTCTATGTAAGCCCAATGGGCCGACTGACCTCTTTGTGCAGTGTAGGGATTCTATGGACTTGCTCAACAATTGAGTTGAACCTGATCACTTTATTTCAGATCATTGGAGAATCTAATACATACAATCGGTGTTATTGTAAATATCACTATGTAATTAAAACTCTAACAATTGCAGATTGGGCCTTATACATGTCAATGTTGGCCTCTGAGTGGTTCAGCCTTGCATCACTAACTGGCCCAGCTGTTATTGTCCAATCCTTAATTGCCTAGAGGACAACCACATTGCTCTGGGTCTGGAGTCACACCTAGACTAGAATAGACCAGACCAGGTAAGGATGGCAGATTTCCTACCTTTTTTTTAAAGGGCACTAGTGAACCAGATGGATGTGGTTTTTCCTCTTTTGTTGTCATAAGATTTTTAGTGCATTCAAAGTTCGCCCTGTTCCATGATAGGATTGAAATTTTTCATCCCTGGAGATCAGAGTGGAGTTCTGAATTAATCGTTCCAGTGGACAAAAGCAGAATAATGGTACTATGAGGTTTTGGATTTGATCGTGGGAGTGACTGTTTCTCATTCACTAGGAGACTGATCCCACCCACCCCCAACAGAAATTGCTGGAGAAGCTCAGCAAGGCTGGCAGCGTCTGGAGAAAAATCAGTTAACGGATTTCTTTCCGCAGATGCTGAGTCCAGCTGAGCTTTTTGAGCAATTTCTGTTACTGCTTCCGATTTTTACAGCACCTGTAGTTCTTTCAACTTTTTTCCTGTCTTCCCTAATCCTTTCGTTTCTTCCCCCCGCCGCCCCTGTCATTTTTCTCTTTTGCAGGTCAGCAAGTTTGGCCAAAGCGTGTGCCTCAGTGGATTCATGGCCATGGACATCCCTCCTCCTGCTGGACCACTCTGGATTTTGGGTGATATTTTCATTGGCCGCTACTACACCGTCTTTGACCGTACCAGTAACCGAGTGGGCTTTGCTGAAGCTGTGTAGCACATACCCTGAAGCAGAAGGGACGCTCCCCCCCCCCCCTTTTTTTTTTTTTCCAAATTTGTGTGGGCCTGATTTTAGAAAACTGTCTAAAGGAAAATGATGTAGCTGACTCCTTACTGACACCTCTCCTGATTTAACCATGACCTGGCTACCATTCTGTAACCCTTGCCTTGCTGAATGAACACAACCTTGGCATGTTTGTGTGGTTGTCCTCTCTCAGTAAAGCTGAGATTTAAGCTGGTTTGCCAGTAACATGATTTTTCTGCCCAAAACTACTTTAATGAAAACTCATGGGGGCTTTAGCACCACTTGCATTCTGATTTCCAACCCCCGGCCCTGCTATGAAAGTGCAGACTCCAAGTGATCTTAGCGCTTTCCTTCAGAGTCCTGAGGAGCTACAGAAGTCTTTGAAGACCCACCCTGAAGAAAACAGGGTGTCACTTTTTACTGCTGATCTGGCACCGATCCCACCTAATCATTTGCCCTTCTATTTGATCAAAGATGCCTATTGGTCACCTCTGGTGAGTTTTACCACAAGATGTCACCATGGTCACTTAGTTTTCGACTGTTCAACATGCCTGGCTTCCTGGCTCCTCACTGGTTTGTGGTGGAGTGGAGAGTAGTCACTTTATTCCCACACGTTCTTTGTTGTGACAGGGTGAAAATGTGTTTGTTTGAGTCAGAATTAAGTCCCATGGTATTGAACGGGTGCTTTGAATATCAGGTTTCTGTCAGTTTGAAGCAAATTTTTTTCAAAAAAAAATTCCAGATGAAAGTAAATGCCACTTAAGGGATTAAATGAGTAGTTAGGTTAAGTCATCCCAGCCACACTGCTAGGCCCCTGCCACATGTGAGATAGTGGACTCTTCTCCCATCCCTTCAATCAGTCACTTGATGGTACGGACCTTGAGAAAAGAGGCATGTGGCCGCATCAGGACCAATGCCAAACTTCAAACGATTGCAATTTCTTCTACAGATTTAGCGTTGGTGCAGTTTATGCATTGCCTTCTCGTTGCAGGAGTGTTGCTTTTCCCTGCAGTGGATGTAGTTTTAAGTTTGTGTTCTAACTGTAAGAATGCCAAATTTTAAAACATTTGTTTCAATCAGTGCGAGACAAAAAGCTTTGGCAATATGCCTGTGTTTTTGGTAATAGTTTAGAATCTTGGTCCTTCCATTGAGTGGCTCAGGCCATGACCATTTCCTTGTCTCTTTCTCCCTCATCATTTAGTGGCTTGTTACAAGCAGGCCATCTGTGGGGTCATGGGTCCCTGATCTGTGACTCCTCGTTTGTGCTCCCATTGTTATTACCATCAGGGGATGAGTGAAGACTAGACATTACTTCACCCAGTGTAAGAAAATTTGGTTTGTGAATTTTGCTTCCTGTTAACCTGAGGGGGCTTGGTGGTGACTGGGGAGGGAGGGGAGTTGGTGACTGGTGGGGAGAGGGTAATTTGGCAGGGAATTGGGGGTTGGCTGGATGGTTTGGTGGGGTAGATGGAGAGAGGGGAGGTTTTTTGTAGTGCCTGGTGGGATATGGGGGAGTGGGGGTGGTATCGTGACTGAAGCAGCAACTCTAGATCTCTCTCATTTTGAGGTGTCACTGGCTCTACAGGGTTTATCCTAATCTGTTCTCAGCCAGCAAGCTGCACACACTCTTTGCAAATGCAAACAGATGATTCTAGTTGAATTAATTTGGGTGGGGGAGAATAAAAGTATAGAATTTTACCCAAACATCTGCATCCTTGTTGGTCACTGCTGAGGTCTCCCTCTAGTTACTGGCAGTTTCTCAGCTTGTTCAGGGCGGTTGTAGTTTCTAACAAACAGAGCTGGCTCTGGATGATGAAGTAATGAGCTGTTTCATGGTGGGAGTCCTGAGGAAGATTTTAAGCAGAAATAGTTTTTTTTTAATGGGGATGTGGGGAAATTGTGAACAGAAACGTAGCACTACTTGACTTGTGCCACTAGAGGTCAGTTGTAGAGCAACTCCATTGATACCCATTCTCAACTCTTCCATTTCTGGAATTGAAATGTGGCCCTACAGTATACAGTGCAGAAATGGGCCATTCAGCCTATCTGGTCCATGATAGTGCTTTTTTTTTTGTGTGGACCTCTTGTTTCATCCCACCAGCTCCTTCTTGTTCTATTCTTCCTCCATGTAATTTCCTCTTCAGTTTATCCATAAATTATTTCAAATATTCCTTGTGCTAGCGAGTTCCACACTGAGTTGGAGGTTTTTCCTGAATTCCCAAGATGGATTTGTTTATGACTATCTTTTATTTATCATCTCTAGTTTTGAATTTGTCAATAACAGGGAGCATCCTTGTTAACTTTGAAGCCCCCTCATAATCTTGAAGACCTCTCTATTAGGCTCCTGTCTAATGCAACAGCTAGGAGGAAAAGAGAGGCTGTTTAGTAAAAAGTTCTGAGTTAACTCAATGTTATATTGTTGGCCTGTATTTACAAATAAACAAAACAATTAATGCTTGGCCTGTGGCATTTTTTTGAGCACCTACACTGTATACAGAAATAAGTCTTAACATGCCTTCCATTTTCACACTTAAGGACAGGTGACCTAGGGTAGTGCTCATCCCAGAAGTTCCTTCCTGCCTGGGACTATGCTGCGAGGATGATACAGTGCATGTTGACTGTCTTTTTGACCCTTTTTGTGATTTGCAGCAGGAGGCTCTATTGTGTCATGGGCACCGTTTTGAATGTGCGGTGGGCCTATGCTTTGTTTCTATCACTTTGTACAGTGAGCTCCAAGTGGTCATTGCAGGCACAGAGTAGGTGGGGATTAATATTTTGAGATTGGAGATGGTAGCTGAGTAGTCTTTATTCATTTCAGGGGATGTGAACTTCATTGGGTGTAACTTGAAGGTGGTGATGAGCTGCTGCCTTGAACTGCTGTTGTGGGTAGATACCACCACCCCCCCCCCCCCCCAAAAAAAAATCCAAGGGTCTTCAGAGAAGGAATTCTAGGATTTTGACCCAGCGGCAATCTAGGAACAGTGATTATACTCCCCAGTCAGCATGGTGAGTGGCTTGAGGCATGCTTGGACCTGTGAATAGGCAAAGCTCTAAACACATTAACTACATCATCCAATGTCATAGGAAAGGCTTCAATAAGAACTTGGTTAGACTGTACCAAGAGTGCTGTCTGCAATTCTCAGTTCATTTGTCAAGGGTACTGCTGTAGGGGAGTACAATGCAAGTTTCCCTGGGTTTGGCACTGGAAAGCTGGGATTATTAAAGAGATTTTTGGGGGAAAATTGGGCCTGTGTTTTCTAGAGATTGGAAGAAGGACAGGTGATCTCACTCTTCCAAACTTCACAAAATCCTTAAAGGGTGAGATGGAGTAGATGCAGGCAAGATATTATCCCTTGCCTCTGTACCAAATTTTATTTGATAAGTGCTCATGTTTGTGTGTCATGTTAAAGGTGCTATATCAATGAAAGTTTCTATTGTTGGAAGGCACTTGAGCAGAGACAGGCTGAAACCTGGCAAATGGATGTCTACGAACTGGTGGCGCAGGAGCGACTCTATAATAAAGTTGTCGTTCGCAGTGCACTAATGTCGCAAACCATGTGGTTTATCCAGTGATCGCTGTGAAATATAAATGGCTGTGGACTTTGTGGAAAACAGTTATGCAAGGAGATGAATTGGAGGAGTTTGGAGTTCCCAAAGGCTTGTGGGGATGGAAGAAGCACATAGATCGGTGGGAGTGCTGCAATTGAGGTGGATCATGAGCCTATGTTGCTTCTGTTCGCCTGCTTCTAGGAATTCCCTATATCCTCAGGCTCATACAAATCTCTGCTGTCTGCACTGTATGACTTGTGCCAGTTCTTGTTAACCCATCGCCCTCACTTCCCTAACCTGTATCAATACAGACGTGAGCATCGTCTCAACTTTGAAAAATTTTCATCCTTCTGTTGGATTCTCTCCACGGCCTTGCAACTTGCCCCAAATTGTGCACGGTAAGGTCCCACAAACAGCCAAGTGATAATGACCTGACAAATCATCTTTTGTGATATCGACTCAGCTGCTGCAGGTAACTCCCTTGTTCGTTTGGCACACTATCTTTTGCACCCACCTGAGGAAGCAGGCAAGGCCTCTGGTTTAATGTCTCATCCTTGAGCTGACACCTTCGACGGTACAGATTTTTCTCAATGCTACATTGGGAGAGTTATCATAGATAGTATCCTTGAATAGGGGGGGAGTTGAGGTGGAAGCTCAGCCCACTGAGTCCATACAACATTAGTGCAAAAGTAGGCCATTCAGCCCATCCAGTCTGTTCCATCATTCAATGAAATTGTGGCTAATCTGATAATCCTCAATTTCACTTTCCTGTTTTGTCCTTCTAACCCTTGATTTCCCCCTTACTGATTAAAAATCTGTCCATCTCTGCATCGAATATACTTAACAACCTAGTCTCACAGCCCTGTGTGGTAAAGGATTCCACATCTTGAGAAGAAATTCTTCTTCATCTCTTTTAAATGGGCGATCCCTCATTTTGAGATTACTTCCTGTAGTCCTAAACAAGGGGAAACAACCTTTCACTATCCATCTGGTCTAGGCCCCTGAGACTCCCATATGCTTCAGTAAGATCTAGAGAGTCACAGAGTCGTACAGCATGGAAACAGACCCTTTGGTTCCTGCCAACCAGATATCCTAAATTAATCTAATCACATTTGCCAGCATTTGGCCCATTTTACTGCAAATCCTAGATAACAAGTTGTGGGGCTGGATGAACACAGCAGGCCAAGCAGCATCATAGGAGCAGGAAAGCTTGACGTTTCGGGCCTAGACCCTTCATGTAACCATCCCATGCCTTTTAAATGTTGTAATTGTACTAGCCTCCATCACTTCTTCTGGCAGCTCATTCTATGCACACACCGCCCTCTACATGAAAAGGTTGTCCCTTACGTCCCTTTTAAATCTTTCCCCTCTCACTTTAAACCTATGCCCTGTAGTCTTGGACTCCACTACCCTGGGGAAAAGACCTTGGCTATTCACCCTATTCATAATTTTATAAACCTCTACAAGGTCACCCCTCAGCCTCTGACATTCCAGGGAAAACAGCCCCAGCCTATTCAGCCTCTCCCTGTAGCTCAAACCCAGCAACATCTTTGTGAATCTCTTCTGAACCCTTTCAAGTTTAACAATATCTTCCCTAAACCAGTGAGCCTGGAATTGTATTCCAAAAGTGGCCTAGCCAATGTTCTGTACAGCTGCAACATGTCATCCCAACTCCTATACTCAATGCACTGACCTATAAAAGCAAGCGTACTAAGCACCTTCTTCACTGCCCCGTCTACCTGTGACTCTACCATCCAGGAACTATGAATCTGCACCACAAGGTCTCTTTGTTCAGCAGCACTCCCCAGGACCCTACATTTAAGTGTGTAAGACCTGCCCTGATTTGCCTTACCAAAACGCAGCACCTCACACTTATCTAAATTAAGCTCGGTCTGCCACTCCTTGGCCTATCTAACCAAGGTCCCATTGTACTCTGAGATAGCCTTCTTCACTATCCACTGCACCTGCAATATTGGTGTCATCTAAACTTACTAACCATTTATCCTATATTCACATCCAAATTGTTTATATAAATGACAAAAAACAGTGGACCCAGCAGCAATCCTTGTAGCACACTCCGGGTCATAGGCCTCCACGCTGAAAAACAGCCCCCCATTACCACCCTCTGTCTCCTACCTTCAAGCCAATTTGGTATCCATAGGGCTACCTCTCCCTGGATTCGATGTGACCTAACCTTGCTATCTGTCTACCATGCGGAATCTTGTCGAACACCTTGCTGAAGTCCATATAGACCATGCCCTCATCGACCTCCTTTGTCACTTCATCAAAAGACTCAGTAAAGTTAATGAGCCATGATTTCCATCTCATTCTCCTAGATTCTAATGAATACAGGCCCAACCTGCTCAACTTTTCCTCATAGAAAATCCCCTCCTTATCCAGGATCAAACAAGTGAAGCTTCTCTATACTGCCTTCAATGCCTGTCTAACCTTCCTTAGACATGAGGACCAAAACTGTTCACGGTATTCCAAGTGTGGTCTGACTAGTGCCTTGTATAGTTTCAGCAAGACCTCCCTATTTTTGTACTCCATCTCCTTTGCATTAAACAGTGGGAGTCACAGTTGGTGCAATAATGAACACTGGACATGGACTCTCCAACCACAAGAAATGATGGTGGACCAGCTGTTGTGACCAAGTCTCGTCATTTCATGGTCTGAGGTACGGCCATCGTGGCGAGAATAAAGTAAATGCCAACTGACTGGACTGAGAAAGGCTAACTGGGCAACACCAGAAATATAGCCCTAAGATTGAACTGAATGGTGCTGGCAAGGTATATTTATGATAGACAGAAAGAAAGAGAGAGACACATTAGATAGACAATTGATTTATTGGGAAATCATCATGCTAGACAATGCCAAATTGTGATGATCGTACAACTAAACAAATAATTCATTGCATGGTTACGAACAATCATTAAGAAATTAAAATGCAGTTGAAAATATTTGCACAATTATATTCATTAGAGTGCTCAACTCATTACAAAACATTGGAAAATGCAAATCTTCTTAATTTACGTAATAGAAATAAAAAGTTTCCTGCATTTCATATTGAATTCCATAATTCATATATTGCCAGGTTGAATTCATTTAATTTTATACATATATAGATGAACATATAACGTTTCACAATCTCGGAATGACTTGAAGCCAATGAAATGTTTTTGAACTTCAGGCACTGTGTCATGTAGGAAATGCAGCAGCCAATTTGTGCGCAGCCAGCTCCCACAAACAGCAACCTCATCTGGGTAAGATCTTCTGTTGGTTCAGAGATAATTATGCAACTGAGGAAAGCAGGGAGAACTCCTGCCATATCCTCTGCTTCAATTGCAGCTAGGGGAGTTATTACTTCCACTTGAGGAGTTTGACTGCCTCGCGTGTGAGACACAGCAAGTAAAAGCATGGCAACTATTTCAGGTTTGCACAGGCAGTGGCAGCAGAGAACAATGTCCCTGCCTCTGTATCGGGGCTCGAATGGACAGCCTGCTGACTCAGGTAGAAGTGTGAAGCACTGAGTGACAGCTGACATCTGTCTGAGTTTGTGACAGGTTGGAGCAAAGCAGCTGATATTTCAAGGACCGAAACACCCTGCGGAGCTTGTCAATTCTGAGCAGGAGGTCAAGCCAATAGCTGACAAGCTCGAAGGAAGATTTTGCCATGTTGGACAGCAGGTTTCTCAGCTTGTTCTGCTCCTGACACCTCTTGCTAGCTGATCCTGCCAGACACAATGATTCCTTGTCATCCGGGCTGGCTGCAGTTTGAAACAGTGCTGCCCTTGAGGTCAGTTGCAGCATTAGGGTTAGCCAGACTTCCTTCACACGTGCATTCAAAAATGTGATGTTGACTGTAGGTTTATTACTTTGGGATTGCACACACAAACAAACATGCTATTCTTACCACTGAGCCTTTCTTCACTTGAGCGTAGAAATTTAGAAGGCGATCTGATGGAGATGTTTTAGGATGTTTAAAGGATTGGAAATGGAGTTGAAGGGAAACGATCTGCTCTGGGAGGTGTTCAGGACAAGGGAGCAGCATCTTAAAGTTAGAGCAACACCATTCAGAGGTGATGGCAAACACCTCTTCATACAATGAGGTGCTGCAAATCTGCAACTCCCTCTCCCAGAAATAAACTATTCAGCTTGGAAAAGCAGTGGGAATCATGAGACCAGTTGGAATAAGAGCTGGAGAAAGCCATTTGGTCCATTGAGCCTGCTTTCCCATTCAATAAGATCATGGCCGTTCAGTTCTGAAGAAGATTCACTGGACTCGAAACATTGACTCTGTTTCTCTCTCCACAAATGCTGCCAGAAGTTTCTCCATCAATTTCTCTTCCTGTTTAAGATCATGGCTGATCTGATTGTGATCTTAACTCCACTTAACTGTCTGCCCTCCATCACCTTTCACTCACTCTCTTGTCGACTAAAAGTTCTGTCCAATCAGACTGGAACATATTCAACGACCCAGCTCTCTCAACTGCCACCATCTCTGTGGATGAGAATTCCCCAGGCTAATGACCATCTGAGAGAAGAAATTCTTTCTCATCTCCACCTCAAACTGGAGACTCCTCATTCTGAAACTGTGCCTCCCCAGTTCTAGATTCCTCCACAAGGGGCACATGCTCCCAGCATCCACACCCTCCTGCCCTCTAAGAATCTTATAGGTTTCAATAAGGTCATTAGTCATTCTAAACTCCAACCAGCACAGGCACAATCTACTTAAATTTTCCTGAAAAGACAAACTCTCCAACCCGGGAATCAGCTCATTCAACATTCTCTGGCCTGCTTCCAATGCAATATATCTCAAAGAGATCAAAAATGTATGCAGTACTCTAGTTGCGCTCTTGCCAACATCCTGCACAGTTGTAACAAGACTTCCCTACCTTCATATCACAGCCACCCTTGCAATAAAGGCCAATATCCCATTTACCTTTCACATTAGGGTGGCACGGTGGCTCAGTGGTTAGCACTGCTGCCTCACAGCGCCAGGGACACAGCATCTGTGGAGAGAGAAACAGAGTCAATGTTTCAAATTCAGTGAATCTTCTTCAGAACTGAACGGCCATGATCTTATTGAATGGGAAAGCAGGCTCAATGGACCAATTGGCTTTCTCCAGTTCCTATTCCAAATGATCTTATGACTCCCACTGCTTTCCCAAGCTGAATAGTTTATTTCTGGGAGAGGGAGTTGTAGATTTGCCGCACCTCATTGTATGAAGAGGTGTTTGCCATCACCTCTGAATGGTGTTGCTCTAACTTTAAGGTGCTGCTCCCTTGTCCTGAACACCACCCAGAGCAAATTGTTTCCCTTCAACTCTTGGGTGACTGTCTGTGTGGAGTTTGCACGTTCTCCCCATGTTTGTGTGGGTTTCCTCCCACAGTCCAAAAATGTGCAGGTTAGCAGGATTGCCCATGCTAAATTACATGTCCAAGGATATGTAGGCTAGGTGGATTAGCTATGGGAAATGCAGGGCTATTGTGGGGTTGGGGGATGTTCTTTGGAGGGACAGTGTGGACTTGATGGGCTGAATGGCCTACTTCCACACTGTGGTCATTCTGTGATTATTTGTTGTAACTGCATGCTTACATTTTGTGATTTTGATACAAAAGAATGCCTCTGCATTCTCCAGTCTCTCTCTCTTTAAATAATATTCTACATTGCTGTTCTTCCAGCCAAAATGGACAGGTAATGTTACATTTTCCTGCATTATATTCCATATGACAAACTTCTGCCCATTAAGTTAACCAGTCTATATCCATTTGTAGAGTTTTTGTATTGTCCTCTCAACTTAAAGTCCAGCTGTCTATGTATCATCGGCAAATTTGGTTGCAATATATTTAGTCCATTGAAAATGTCAAAACTGGGACTAATCGATTTTTGTTAAGCTAAGTATTATGGAGCATTAGTGGGTAGATGGAGTTAAGAGACCATGATCTAATTGAATGGTGGAACAGGATTGGGGAGATGAACGGCTAAATAAGATCTGCAGCTCGATTCAGATGTTCTTAAGAACCACTACTTATAACTTGGCATCGCAAGCTGGCATGTTGGTAAGCTAGTGGGGCGTTCCTCTCAACGATGATACTTCAATGATGCAGTGGACAAGACAGGAAAATTAAATGCTATGATTTTATTTTAATGATATGTCTTTAAGAGAGCATTGCGTTTCAAAATAGTTGCTTACAATTTGGAGTCTTGCTCTGTAAGTGTTTATTTCTGATTCATAGGGGCTTCCATTGTTGTCAAAAAAATATTGAATTCAGAAGATTGAGGGGGTATCTTATAGAAACATAAAATTATGAAGGGAATAGGTAAGATAGAAGTAGAGAGGATGTTCCCACTGGCAGGTGAAGCTAGGACAAGAGGGCATAGCCTCAAGATTAGAGGGAGCAGATTTAGGACTGAATTGAGAAGGAACTTCTTCAGCCAGAGGGTTGTTAATCTATGGAATTCCTTGTCCAGTGAAGTAGTTGACGCTACTTCAGTAAACGTTTTTAAAGCTAAGGTAGATTTTTTTTGAACAATAAAGGAATTAAGGGATACGGTGAAAGCGTGGGTAAGTGGATCTGAGTCCACGAGAAGATCAGCCACGATCTTATTGAATGCTCAAAGGGCCAGACGGCCTACTCCTGCTCCTAGTTCTTATGTTCTTATGAATAAGACAGGCCATTGGGATATATTCCTGTATATAGCACTCAACATGAACCACCCAACAGCTAACAGCTATTCTTAATGTAACCCCAACCCCCTCAAATCCTTCAATTCCATTCCAGTGTACAGTGCTCCCAGGTATCATTTACTCTACATATAAGACACTTTGAACTCTTCAATTAGATACGAGTCAGTAACTCAGCCTAGGTACCTGTTTTTCAATATTTAATACCCCGAACCGTTCATTAGATTCCAGTCTGTAATTCCCCCCCAGGTAATTGTTATTCCATATATAAACCATCCTGAACCTCTTGATTAAATTCCAGTCTGTAATCCACTCCTGGGTATCTGTTATAAACCTAAAGAACTGCAGATGCTGTAAATCAGGAACAAAAACAAAGTTGCTGGAAAAGCTCAGCAGGTCTGACAGCATCTGTGAAGGAAAAAAACAGTTAACATTTCGGGTCCAGTGACCCTTCCTCAGAACTGATGGTGGCTGGGAAAACGTCAGTTTATATGCAGAAAATAGGGAGGTGGGTGGGGTAGGGAGTAAACAATAGGATCCAGCCCAAAGAGAGAGAAAGAGATTTTCTGATGAAGGGTTTAGGCCCGAAACGTCAAGTTTTCCTGCTCCTGTGATGCTGCTTGACCTGCTGTGTTCATCCAGCCCCATGCTTGTTATCTCAGATTCTCCAGCATCTGCAGTACCTTTTATCTCTGAGAGAGAAAGACAGTTGGACAGACAAAAGACTTGCTAACGACCAGGCTGGGAGCGTGAATATGAGATAACAAGGTGTAGAGCTGGATGAACACAGCAGGCCAAGCAGCATCAGAGGAGCAGGAAGGCTGACGTTTCGGGCCTAGACCCTTCTTCAGAAATCTATACTATCTCTTGGAGGGTGAGTAGTTGTTAATGGGGACTGTTAGTGACTAACAACAGGTAGTGTGTAATGGCAGGCTATGTGGTAACAAGGCCTGGTGTGTGGGGTAGGGACTGGGACATGGGAGAGTTTAGGCCCTAAAATTATTGAACTTAATACTGAGTCCAGACGGCTGTAGGGTCCCCAAGCGGAAAATGAGGTGTTGTTCCTCCAGTTTGTGTTGGGCTTCGCTGGAACACTGCAGCAAGCCAGAGACAGAGATGTTGGCCAGACAGCAGGGTGGTGCGTTAAAGTGGCAGGCAACAGGTAGCTCAGGATTTTTATTGTGAGCAGAACATACCATCCCACCAGCATCCACATCCAGAAGATCATCAGACGCCATTTCCACCACCTCCAGCGAGATGCCACCACCAGATACATATTCCCCTCCCCTCCCTTGTCTGCCTTTCGCAGGAACCGTTCCCCCGGGACACCCTGGTCCACACTTCCTTCACCTACAACACTTCCCCACAGCCCTATGGCACCCTCCCCTGTAACCGGCGAAGGTGCAACACCTGCCCATTTATTCCCTCCCTCCCCAATATCCAAGGGCCCAAACATTCCTTCCAGGTGAAGTAACACTTCACGTCCACTTCCCAGAATCTTGTCTACTGCATTCGCTGCTCACAATGTGGTCTCCTCTACATTGGGGAAATGAAGCATAGACTGGGTGACTGCTTCGCAGAACATCTATGTTCTGCTCACAAAAAAGACCCTGAACTACCCATTGCCTGCCACTTTAACATACCACCCTGCTCCCTGGCCAATATCTCTGTTTCTGGCTTGCTACAGTGTTCCAGAAGAGCCCAATGGAAGCTACAGGAACAACACCTCATTTTCCGCTTGGGGACTCTACACCCTCCTGGCTCAATATTGAGTTCAATAAATTGAGGGCCTAAACGCTCCCATGTCCCAGCCCCCTACCCCACACACCAGGCCTTGTTACCACATAGCCTGCCATTACACACCCACTGTTGTTAGTCACTTACAGTCCCCATTAACAACTATTCACCGTCCCAGCCTGATCGTTAGCAACTCCTTTGTCTGTCCAATTGTCTTTCTCTCTCTTTGGGCTCTATCCAATTGGTTACTCCCTACCCCACCAACCTCCCTATTTTCTGCATGTAAAGTGACGTTTTCCCAGCCACCATCAGTTCTGAGGAAGGGTCACCGGACCC
>JAHRHZ010000008.1:16971192-16998498 GCA_024137785.1 Ginglymostoma cirratum | reverse complement strand
CCCCTCAATTAGATTCCAGTCTGTAACTTCCTCCCAGGTATCTGTTATTCTACATATAAACCACCCCAAACCCCTCGATTAGATTCCAGTCTGTAACTTCCTCCTGGGTATCAGTTATTCTATATGTAAACCCGCTGAACCCCTTGATTGGATTCCAGTCTGTAACCCACTTCCAGGGATCTAATATTCTACGAAGCTGGTCCAATGATTATTTCTGTTTATGTATTGCTTGAGTGAACAGCCTGGATTGCCTAGATTCCATGGCTTAAAGCTTTCAGACAGCTTTAATTCAAGGTCTCTGTATACTGTCCAATAAACCCATTGCAGTCTGCAACTAATTGAAGTCAGTCTCATGCCAATTGGTCCCATGGTGAAGCCCACTTTGTTTTTCTGAATTGTTCTGTTGTTTACACGTCATAATCATTATTCATGTATTATAAACCTGGCATTTGAGATATTTGGTGCTCTGGCCTCTGGGAACTGAATTGTATTGAAATGGAAACTGGTGCGAACAACTGAAAGCCTCTCTCTTTCCAGAAAGGCTGGTTGAGTGGAATGTCAAACCTGAGATCAGCAGGTTTGGTTTGGGTGAGAGTATGGATGGCTATGGGGTGAAGGCAAAGTAAGTTGAGCTGGGGTACAGATCAGCCAAAACTTTTTTGGGCTGGGAGGAGAAGGTTTTGGAGGGGACATGAGGAGCAACTTCTTTTACACAGAATCGTTCATGTGTGGAATGGGCTGCCGGGGGATGTAGTGGATGCTGGTATGGTTTGGAGGACATTTAAATAGGTTCATGAATGGGAGGGGTTGGGAGGGATATGGGCCAAGTGCCGGCAGTGGGACTAGTTTAGTTTGGGAACATGGTTGGCATGGATTGGTTGGATCGAAGGGTCTATTTCCAGGCTGTATGACTCTATCTGATTGAATTGCAGAAGAGACATTGACAGGATGAATGCCCTCCATCTGCTCCCGTGTTCCTACATGCAGTCAACAGTGGGCTAGAGTGCATAATGCCTACATTCGACCTGCACCTCCGCCCATTACAAGTAGCTCTCCCAACTTTGTCACATGCAATTCCTCTGTTCTGTTTCTTGTTCGTGTCCATATCAAGACTCCCCAATAAATGAGTCAAAACTTCAATCACTCCATGGAGTTGTTGTTCCACAAGAATTTTTTTTCAGCAGAGTTGTTGCCAACTAATGGTTTACTAATGCCCTTCAGGGAAGGAAACTGCCATCCTTACCTGGTCAGGCCTACATGTGACTCCCAGCCCACTGCAATGTGGTTATCTCTTAACTGCCCTCTGGGCAATTAGGAATGGGCAATAAATGCTGGTCTAGCCAGTAATGCCTTCATTCCATGACTGAATAAAGAAAACTTTTCTTGGGTCAGCAAGGACAAGTTGGGCCAAATGGCCTCCTTCTGTGTTGTATCATTTCTATGGTTCTATTTGGAACAGCTCCATCCACTTAAATAACTCCAGGAGGAGATTTTTTCTGGATTGTCGTTATTCAATTCCACACACTACAATCATGCCACGTAGACCCAGCTACTACATCTTAGGAGATAACAATATCTCTTACCTAGCGTTAGTACAGTTAACTAGTCTTGAACTCATAAGACCGTTGAAGCAGAAGTAGGCCATTCAGCCCATCAAGTCTCTTCCGCCATTCAATGAAATTGTGGCTGATCTGATAATCCTCATCTGCCTTTTCCCCATAACCCTTGATTTATTTACTGATTAAAAATTTGATCTATGGAGGTTATTGGTATGAAGTGGTGAGGGTCTAATCACTAATAAGCCTCCAGTAGATGAAACATCTACTTGGGTAACCAGAAGTAGTTTATTACTTAATGGACAGGTAACAGATTAGATGGCAGGTTACAGATTACCACAGAGGACCGGCAAGGCTGGATCATTAAGTATATGCAAGGCTGAGCTGGACAGATTTTTAATCAGTAAAGTAATCAAGGGTTATGGGGAAAAGGCAGGAAAAGGAAGCTGAGGATTATCAAATCAGCCATGATCTCATTGAATAGTGCAGCAGACTTGATGGGCTGAATGGCCTACTTCTGCTTCGACATCTTATGGTCTTATAAGTTTAAGTCTAGTTACATACATTAACACTAGGTGAAAGACATTGTTATCTTTTCAGAAGTAGTAGGTAGGTACATGCGACATGATTATAGAGCGTGGAACTGACTAACAACAAATAATAAACTGGAACAAAGCCCCCCCTTGGAGTTATAAAAGTGGGCGGAGCTATTCCAAATAGAACCATAGAAATGAAGCAACACAGAAAGGGGCCATTTGGCTCATCTTGTCCATGCTGACTCAAATGCCCTTTCTAATCCCATCTTCCTGCACATGGCCCATAGCCCTGCAGTTTATAGCACTTATGATGCATATCCAGGTAATTTAAAAGAGTTTAGGGTCTCTCCCTTCACCACCAACTCAGGCCGCAAATTCCAGACATTCACCACCCTCCGTGTAAAAATGTCTCTCCTCATTTCCCGACTAATTCTTCTGCCATTTAGCTTGAATCTGTGACCCCTGGTTTTTGAATTCCTGCCAGGGGAAACAGGTTTCTCCTGTTTGCTCTATCTCTACCACCAACAATTTTGTATACCTCAATCATGTCACCCCCTCAGCCTTCTCTGTTCCAAGATAAACAACCCTGGCCCTGTCCAATCTCTCCACATAGCCACATTCTCTAACCCTGGCAACACTCTTGTAAATCTTCTCTGCACTCTCTCCACAGCAGTTACATCCTTCCTGTGATGTGGTGACCAGAACTGCACATAATACTCCAATTGTGGCCTCAAATCTTTTAAGTTAACCCTTGCAAGCCAACTGCCTCATGCAACTGTGGGTTTATGTTAAGATATGCTTAGACTAGCCAGAATTCAAAAGAACCAGACAAGTTGATAAGCCTCCCTGATGGTTGACATGTTCAGCGGCCAATGATAGGAATCTGGGAGAGCAGAGTTGAAGGTGGGAGCTCATGTAATGCTATCTCCAGGAATATGTCCAACTAGAGTTGACAAGGCTATTCCGCAGATCACTTCAGAGGCATCATTGACAATGGTGCCTTTAGGTCAAAAATGTTGTGGCAACTTCCTTCGCGATATTAAAGAGGCAGCGAGTGTGGAATATAGATCTATCGTGTACAGCGTGATGGGTGCTTCCTGGAAGAAGGTTGAAATTCAGGTAGACTTTCTGTCCCAGGCAAGTCTAGAGACTAAAGGGTTTGAGTTATAAGGAGAAGCTGAATGGCCTGGGACTTTTTTTTTCCCTGAAACATCGGAGGCTGAGGGGTAACCTTATAGAGGCTTATAAAAATCCCCAAGGGTAGGTAAGTCAAACACTAGAGGACATGGGTTTGACGTGAGAAGAGAAGATTTTAAAGGGACTTGGGACAACTTTTTCATGCAGAAGGTGGTGAGTAAACAGAATGAGCTGCCAGTGGAAGTGGCAGAGGCGGGTGCAATTATAACATTTAAAAGACATTTAGACAGGTACATGGATGGGAAAGCTTTAGAGAGGTATGGGCCAAACGCAAACAAAAGGGACTAGCTAAATTTAGTCAACCTGGTCGGCATGGATGAGTTGGACCAAAGGTCTGTTCCTGTGCTATGGCTTAATAAGAGGGCAAGGGCGAAAACCAGAACATTTAAACAACATTTCAGAAATTGTTGAGATACCGTGGCACGTAATGAAAAACGAAGACAGTCCCAGCAAAACTGCAATGTTTAGTGACGTTAGTTTGACTGCTAACAGCTCGGAGTAATGCTTTCTTTTGGATATCTTTGCATTGTTGTTGCAAGAGTTCTTTCAGATGTTTTGCCTTCTTTGTTTTCTTGGGCTGAAAGTCTGTTTTTACCCACGCCTTCTCCCACTGCACCTGCTGTTTTTTTTGACTTGCAAGAGGCAAGTCCTCAGTGTGGGAATTTCTCCGGGAGTTCCTAGAAATAAAGGAAGGAATTGCATCTCTATAGCATCATTCCTAACATTACAATGTTCCAAAGTGATGTATCACCAATGGAGCACTTTTTGAGGTGTAGTCACCATTTCAATATAGGAAACAGAGCAGCCAATTTGCACACAGCAAGCTCCCATAAACTGTAATGACTGGATCAGCACGGTGGCTCAGTGGTTAGCACTGCTGCCTCACAGTTCCAGGGACCCAGGTTTGATTCCAGCCTTGGGTCACTGTTTGTGTGGAGTTTGCACATTCTCCCCATGTCTGTGTGGGTTTCCTCCCACAGTCCAAAGCTGTGCAGGTTAGGTGGATTTGCCATGGGAAATTGCCCATAGGGATGTGTAGATTAGGGGAATGGGTCTGGGTGGGATGCTCTGAGGTTTGGTGTGGACTTGTTGGGTCGAAGGTCCTGTTTCCACAATGTAGGGGATTCTATGATCAGCTTTTCTTTGAAGTGATTGTGTTTGAGGGACTGGTGCCAGCCCAGAGGGAACTGGTCCCTCCATCTTCTACCTCTGCTCTTGAAAGATAATAAGTGGGAACTTTTACATACTTGCAAGGTTTCTCCACAGACAGACAGAATGTGGCAGTGCCAACTGCAGATACTCAAATCTACAGAGAGAAGGACACTGTCAAATTCAGGAAAAGGGACTGTGAGGAGCTTGCACAGAGGAAATGGGGAGGTACTGGAGGCTTTGTCAGGCTTTAAAAACAGACAAATCCGCTGTCCTTGTTGAGCTGCATCCCAGGCTGCTGTGGGAGGTGAGACAGGAAATTGCAGTGGCTCTGACACACATTTTTAATTTCTCTCTGACCACAGGGGAAGTGCCAGAAGACTGGAGGACGGCTAATGTGGTTCCACTTTTCAAGAAGGGTGGTAGAGATGAACCAGGGAATGACAGACCGGTCACACCTCAGATCAGTGGTAGCGAAACTATTGGAGAAAATTCTGAAGGAACGAATTCATACCCACTTGGAAAGGCATGGGTTAATTAGGAATAGTCAGCATGGTTTTGTCAGAGGGAGGTCATGCCTAATAAATCTGTTAGAATTTTTTGAAAATGTGATCAAGTGGGTGGATGAGGGAACTTCTGGTGATGTAGTTTATATGGATTTTAGCAAAGCCTTTGACAAGGTCCCACATGGGAGACTGACAGAGAAGGTTGAAGCACATGGAATTGAGGGAAACTTGGTGAGATGCATCAGAAACTGGCTCATTAGTGGGACACAAAGGGTAGAGGTAGAAGACTGTTTGAGTGACTGGAGGCCAGTGTCTAGCGGTGTACCACACGGATCAGCATTGGATCACTTATTGTTTGTTAAATATACAAATGATATGGATATAAGTTTGCAGACGACACCAAGATTGGTAGACTGGTTAAAGGCGAAGAAGATGGTTGCAGGCGACATGAAGATATAGATGGGTTGGTCAGATGGGCAGACCAGTTACAGTTGGTATATCCTGATAAGCGTGAGGTGATGTACTTTGGAAGAAGAAACAAGATTAGGGAGTATTTAAACAATGGCAGGACATTGGGTTGCTTAAAGGAACAGAGGGACCTTGGGGAAATAATTCACAGAACTCTGAAGTTGGCACAGCATGTGGATAGGATAGTTAAGAAGGCATATGGGACACTTGCTTTCATCACTCGTGGTATAGAGTCTAAGAGCAAGGAGGTAATGTTGGGTCAGGTCACAAATGGAGTACTGTGTGCAGTTCTGGTCGCCTCACTACAGGAAGGATGTGATAGCACTGGAGGGGATACAGAGGAGGTTCACCAGGATGTTGCCTGGGATGGAGACATTGAGCCATAAGGAGAGACTAGATAGGCTTGGATTGTTTACTTTGGAGCAGAGAAGACTGAGGGGGGATAGAAGGACGTGTGTAAGATTATGAGGGGTATGGACAGTGAATAGAGAGCAGCTGTTCCCCTTGGTTGAGGGGTCAATCACGAGGGGGTGTGATTTTAGGGTAAGGGGCAGGAGATTCAGCTGGCATTTGGGAAAAAACTTTTTCGGGCAGTGGGAATCTGGAATGCACTGCCTGGAAAGGTAGTGGAGGCCAGAAACCTTACAACGTTTGAAAATTATATGGATGAGCACTTCAAATATCACAACATTCAAGGATATGGGACAAGTGCAGGAAATTGGGATTCGTGAACTGTAATGAGGGCCAGGTGGATCTCATTGACGACAAGAACCTTGATTGGGGCTGTTAACCTGGGCCAATCAGGGAGCCCCGGCTGACAGATACAAACAGTAGATTCAGAAAGTTGCCTCATTCTAGGGACTGGCTCTGAGCTGGCTGGTCAGAGCCCATGTGCTGGGCACAAGTAAATAAAGGGTGACTTGGTGATGGGATACCGGCATTTATGCAGTTATTTCACACATCTCTAGTGGCAGTTATGTCAATGCTGACTTGATGGCCAAAGGGCCTTTTTTCCCTTTGTACGAATTTATGAAATTCACCCAGCTCTGAAAACTCCCATCATAGGTATGATTCCATGAATGACTATGAAAGTGATTAAACCTCATTGGTTCAACACCCTGGTTTTCACAATCAAATTCTTAGCAATTGCTCTCTCACATACGCAAATGCCATTGTACCTCCCTGGTTTCACTTAAGGATTACTCAATGTATGTTTATCTACAATCTGAAAGTGCTGGTTCCCAGCTTCTCAAAATAAAGCTAATTAAACCTTGACACCAGTGTTAGACTTTGGGAGTTTGTGATCGCAGCTACCTAATATAGGCAGCTGACCATCTGTAAGCGTTTTTCAGGTAGTTCATTGAGTTTGTTAAGAAGTAGCAGTTCGATTAGACAAAGAAAGGAAATGTAGCACCTGTGAACAGTTGGCAAATGGCAGGGCCCTGGGTAGCTTAGAGGAACAGAGGGACTTCGGGGTAATTATTCACAGAACCCTGAAGTCGGCGGAGCATGTGAATAGACTGGTTAAGAAGGCATATGTGGGAGACTTGCTTTCATCACTCGTGGCATAAAGTATAAAAGCAAAGAGGTAATGTTGGAGTCGTACAGAGCATTGGTCAGATTACAAATTCTGAAGTCATTTTGTACCATGGACAAGTCACAGCAGTGAGGCCCTACGGTTTGAAGTGATGAGGCAGGTAGTCCCTATCACTGAGTGAGGGGATGTGAGTTCAAGCCCTACCTGTTCCTAGCAACATAAAGGCTATTATGGTGCCATGGTAGTATCCCTGCCTCTGAGCTAGAAGTCCTGTGTTCAAGTCCCACCTACTGCAGAAATGTGTAATAACAATTCTGAGCATGTTGATTAATATTATAGAAGAGCTGGATACCTCTATGGAGGTAGGGGTGCACTATTTCCATTTTGATTTACACCGCTCTCTCTTTTCTGACCCTTCCTTTTTAGTTGATACTGCCCACCAGGTTAGCTTAGTTGGTTGGATGGCTGGTTCGTGATGGAGAGTGATACCAACAGGGTGGGTTCAATTACTGCACCAGCTGAAGTTACCACAAAGGAGTCTCCTTCTCAACTTCTCCCCTCACCTGAGGTGAGGTGACCCTCAGGTTAAACCACCACTAGTTGAATTTCTCTAATGAGACAGCAGGCACAAGGTCCAGTTGCATACCTGTTTAATCCATCAGCAGAGAGTCAGGGGATATTTTGTCCACTCCTATGCTGCATTCAGCGCTTCAACACTATGTCTGTCTTTCTCACATTGTTGGCTCCTACATTCTCTCCTCAGCACCCTCTGCGCCAATTCCTCTCAACTCCACACCAATCTGTTAGAGTCTTTAGAAAATCTAGCAAGTAATTCATCAAAATCAATTATGATGCCACAGACCATTTACTCCAGGTGTTGTGATTTACCACCGTGGCTGTTGTGGGGTCCTATATAGAGTCATAGAGTCATATGGCACAGAAACAGACCTTGCGGTCCCACCAACCATGCTGACCATAATCCCAAACTAAAATAGTCCCACCTGCCTGCGTTCGGCCCATATCCATAATATTTCTTATTCATGGACTTATCCAAATGTCTTTTAAACATTGTAACTGTACCCGCATCCACCACTTCCTCTGGAAACTCATTCCACACACGAACCACTCTCTCAGTAGAAAGAATTTCCCCACATGTCTTTTTTAAATCATTTTTCCTCTCACCTTAAAAATAGTCTTGAAATCCCCCACCCGAGAGAATAGACACTTGCCATTCCCCTTCTGTTTATCCCTCATGATTTCATACACCTCTATAAGGTCATCCCTCAACCTCCTACGCTCCAGTGAAAAATGTCCCAGCCTCGCCCTATAACTCAAAGCCTCCATTCCCAGCAACATCCTGGTAAATCTCTTCTGAACCTTCTCCAGCTTAATAGTACCCTTCCTACGGCAGGGTGACCAGAACTGGACTACGGAAGAGGTCTCACCAACATCCTGTACAGCCTCTAAACGGGAGCTGTGGGCATATGAAGAGGACAGTCAGTCAATCCAGACTAGCGGCCCCTCAATGTAATGGTGCTTTCTGTACAAACCTTAATTGTATAGAAAATCTGTGCAAATCTATTAATCAGGTCAACTTGCTCAGCTGGAAAATTAAGCTGCTCTGTCCAGGAGCTTCCTGGGATTCCAATGGCAATTTTGCTGAGGTGGCTAGATTAGCCCTTATATAGTATCTGTCTTAAATCTTTAATACAATTCCCACTTCCCAGATAACTCATTCCCAGATATCCATCACTCTATTTTTAAATCACCCAAGCCCCTAATTAGATTCTAGTGTACAACAATCTTTTAGGTAACCATTATATTTTATGTATATAAATACACACAAGTCTCCCAGGAAGATTAGATTTCAAGCTGTAACTGTACAGTCTGGATAGCCATTATTCTGCAAACTACCATCTGCAGCTCAGTGGGTAGTATTTTCACTTCTGAGTCAGATAGTTACAGATTCAGGTTCCGGTCCAGAGAATTGGGCTGGTCAATAGGGTGGACAATCCCAGTGCTACACCACTGGGGGCATGGTCTTACATCTGAGAGATTTAAACCGGGGCCCTGTCTACCTCCTGAGTTGATGTCAAACGAACGTTGATTTGGGGAGGGGCATTCGTTGTCACACTGTGGCTTATTGGAGATTGCCGTGTATAAATGGTCGTGTTTTACAGTGAGCTACTTAATTGGCTGTAAAATACTTTGGAAGGTCCTGAGGTCAAGAAAGGCACTTGCCAAATGCAACTCATTTTTTTTCTTCTCAAATTGCCTTGTTCAGATTCCAATTTCCAACTCATTCGGGGGAGCAAAGTGAAAAGCCTTTGAATTTTGCAATTTGACTTGAACTTCGATTGTTTTGTACTGTACGGTTGGAGCTGATGTTCACCTGGGGCAGACTTTCTTCCTGAGGCACAATAGATTTACTCTTAGCCTCGATACCATTTCGGTGCCCAGGCCCAGCTCTGCCCTCAGGCTTTCACCCTCATCAGGCCCTTATATACTGCAGAAGAGGACAACAGTAAGTTCACATTCTGAACCAACGCTAGTCTATGTAGCACCGTTCTTCAAAGCTACTCCAGAGGGTTCTACCTGTGTAAGACCTTAAGGCATAGGACCAGAAGTGGGCCATTCAGCCTATCAAGTCTGCTTCATCAGTTAATGAGATGATCGTTGATCTCATAATCCTCAACTCCACTTTCAGCTTTTCCCCATAACCCTTGATTCCCTGCCTGATTAAAAATCTATCCATCTAAGCCTCGAATATCTTAGCATCTCAGCATCTACAGCTTTCTGTGGTACAGAATTCCACACATTCACTACCACTACATTCCACACATTCCACTACATTCGTTTCTGACTTAAATGAACCTCTTACTCTGAGATAATACCCTCTGGATCACACAAGGAGAAACAGCCTTTTGCATCTACCCTTCCAAATCCCCTAAGAATCCTATAGTTCTAGTAAGATCACTTCTCATTCTTCTAAACTCCAATGCATAAGGGCCTAATCTACTTATTCTCCACTCATAAAAAAATCCCTCCATGCCTGGGATCAACCAGTGCGCCAATGGTCAGGAATTGAAACTCAAAAAGGGAAGAATGAATCATGGCCTCCCCAGCTTGTTCGTCACACAGAAATCAGCTCTTTATAAACAAAATAATTCATGCAATTAGAAAGAAAGAACATTTTCACAGAGTGAGTAGTAAGTGTATGGAGTGAGCTGCCTGGAAGTATGGGGGAGGCAGGTTCAATTGAGGCATTCAAAAGGGGCATTGGATGGCTATTTGCATTAAAATAATGTGCAAGGGTTCAGAGAAAAGGCAGGAGATTGGCACTAGGTGATGGCACTCATTTAACAAGCCAGTGCCGGCCCAATGGACTGAATGGCCTTCTTCTGTATCACAGCACTTGTGTGAAGTAAGGGCATCAGGCTTCCTTTCCTAAGGGACATTAGAGAACGAGTTGGATTTTTAACAACAATTGATTACGTTTTCAGCATAACTGAGACTAACTCATTTATTAAATTCTCTCGGGTAGGGGACTTCAAAACTAAAGGGCATATTTTTAAGGTGAGAGGAGAGGATTTAAAAGGGACCTGAGGGGCAACATTTTCACACAGAGGGTGGTGCGTATATGGAATGAAGTGCCAGAGGGGTTTGGAGGGATATGGACCAAGTGCCGGCAGTGGGACTAGTTTGGGAATGTGGTTGGCACGGATTGGTTGGACTGATGGGTCTGTTTCCAGGCTGTATAGCTCTATCTGATTGAAGGAAATGATAGATGCAGGTACATTTCAGGAAATCCTGGAATTCCCTCCCCAGTGACATTGTGGGTCAACCCCACAGCAGGAGGAGTGCAGCGGTTCAAGAAGGCACCTCAGCACCACCTTCTCAAGGGCAACTAGGGACGAGCATTAACTGCTGGCCAGCCAGTGACACCCAAATTGCACCAACAAATAAAAAATATGTTACAATATTTGAAAGACATTTGGCCAGGAAAGGTTTAGAGGGATATGGGCCACATTCAGGCACATTAAGCTAGCTTAGTTTGGGAGACCTGGTCAGCATGGATGAGTTGGACTGAAGGGTCTGTTTCCATGCCATACAACTCTATGCATTTCAATTCCACTGGTTTGGGGATTTGAACCCACATTCAGAAAGTATTAGCCTGACATTGCCATGACACTATGGTCTTCTGTCCATCAGCTAGTGACCCCCACCCTTGGAAAGTGTGAAAGTGAAATGTTTGCTGAGGATAAGTGGGTAGTGATGCTCATTCACAATCAAGCATCCCATTCACAGTCTGGAATTAGCCAAGGCCAGGGGGACCAGAGCAAAAACAGTTCCTGCACGCATTACCTCAGGGCTCTCAGAAAGAGAAGTTCCCTTGTCACATTTCCCAAGGAGCTCTGTTCACTCTGGGAGGCAGCAGAATGGTCTCAGCTGGTGAACAGAGACTGAGCCTAACTGCCTAGTGACTGCAGAAGATGGTGGCTCAGTGGTAACGTCACTTGGTTTATAATCCAGGAGCCCAGGTTCAAATCCCACTGCAGCCGTTGGTGGAGTTTAATGATCAATTAAATCCAGATTAAAAAGCTAGTTGCTGCAATTGTCGTCTGGTGCACTTACATCTTTTGAGGGTAAAGGAAATCTGCTGTCCTTACCTGGTCTGGCCTACATGATAAACGATCATAGTAAGCTCTTCAGTCCAAGGGATGAGCTGCGCTTGCCAGGGAGTCCACTTTACCGAACCAGAGAATTGCTCCAGTGTAGGAGGCCATTCAGCCCATTATATCTCACTCATTACTGAATGCCAATCTCCTGCCATTTCCCCATATCACTACACACTATTTAGAGTCATACAGCATGGAAACAGACCCTTTGGTCCAACTTGTCTATGCCGGCCAGATATCCTAAATCAATCTTAGTGCCGTTTGGCCCATGTCCATCTGAACCCTTCCTATTCACACACCCATCTAGATGCCTTTTAAATGTAATTGTACCAGCCTTCACCAATTCCTCTGGCAGTTCATTCCATACACGCATCACCCTCTGCGTGAAAACGTTGCCCCTCAGGTCCCTTTTAACTCCTTTTTCTCTCATCTTAAATCTAGTTTTGAACACCTCTACCCTGGGGAAAAGATCTTGACTATTCACCCTCTCCATGCCCCTGATGATTTCTATCCAAATGATGATTGAATGCCTCAGTTAAACCTGCCTCCACCACTATTTCCAGGCAGTGCATTCTAAACTCTAACTCCTTGCTGTTTGGAGAAGCTTTTTCCTCACATCATCCCACATGAAAGAATAAAGGACCTGGCTGAAAGGTGGTTTGAATGAATGTGAGTGATCAGGAGTGGGGGTTCAACTGAAACATTCAAAAGGAAACTGGATTGTTGTCTGTAAAAGCAAGAATGGGCCGAGCATGTGGAAAAGGCGGGAGAATGGCACTAAATCAATTACTTGCCTTGTGGCACAGTGGTATTGTTCCTACCTCTGGGCCAGTGGATATAGGTTCAAGGGTTCAAGGGTCCCCCCACTACCCCAGGTCCAGAGGTGTGTCATTATGTCTCTGAACAGGTTGATTTTGAAAAAAGGGCTCTCTTTATTCACTCACAGGATGAGGGCATTGCTGCCTAGGCAGCATTTATTGCCCATGCCTAACTGCCCAGAGGGCAGTTATGAGTCAACCACATTGCTGTGGCTCTGGAGTCACATGTGGGCCAGACCAGGTAAGGATAGCAGTTTCCTTCCCTAAAGGGCATTAGTGAACCAGAGGGTTTTTCCCCCGAGCAATCGGCAATGGATTCATAGCCATCATTAGATTCTTAAATCCAGATATTTTTATTGAATTCAAATTCCACCATCTGCCATGGCAGGATTTGAACCCGGGTCCCCAGAACATTATCTGGGTCTCTGGACTAACAGTCCAGTGATAATACCACTAGACCATTGCTTACCCTACCCGTGCAGAGAACAGGTAGAGAAATGATGGGCTGAAAGTTCTCCTTCTGTGCCATACTGATTCTGGGAATGTTTACAATCCATTGTTAGCTTTTCCCATCTTTCTTGAGGCACTGAGTGGGGTTTGTAATTGGTGTCCCAGCATTACAATCCCATGTTCCCTCCCAGCATCCCTGGCCATATGCCTGGGACTGTGGAGAGAGAATTGCCTTCACAAAGCCCTGCCCTAATGATGGCCTCAGGAACTGACCGTGTCCCAGATGTTACAATTATTGCTGTCTAGCAACTGGGAGACACTAGTTGCTGCATTCCTCTGTGTCTTAATATTGTTATAAAATATAGAGGAAGGATATATAATCCAAACTAAATTATATTCTCAATTTAATTTTCTCTCTGTTCATCTCTATCAAGGCAGGAGCAAAATCTGATTGGCATCCACTTTCATTAGATTTGCTTCAATATCTCACTCTCATTCTTTTAGGCAATTCAACTACAGAAGGCATTGCAGTTTGATCTCACCCTGCACCCATGAGTGGAGTTTTGGGGAAGGCGGGGAGAGGGTGCATGTGGGTGAGAGTCTGGGCTGATGGTGGAGGGGAGAGGGTGCGTGTGGGTAAGAGTCTGGGCTGATGGTGGGGTTGGGGAGTAGGAGCAGTTATTGGTTGTACACAAGAGTGGATAGACTCCTCCATTCCTGCTGTCTGCAGGTAGGAGTGATCTAGGAGCGGAGGGCATTGTCTCAGAATAAAGGGGCACCAATTTAAGATTGAGATGAGGAAGAATTTCTTCTCTCAGAGGATTGTGAGTCTTTGCAACTCCGTACCACAGATGGGTGTGAGGACAGAGTCATAGATTAGAGATATATTGATACATTCATACACCCAGAAACAGACCCTTTGGTCCAACTCGTCCATGCCAACTACACTTCCTAATCCGACCTTGTCCCATTCACCAGCATTTGGGCCATATCCCTCTAAACCGTTCCCACTCCTTGTGTATGTTCAAGGCTGACATTGATAGACTCTTGATCAGCTAGAGAATCAAGGATTATAGGGAAAGGCCAGGAAAGTGAGAGATGTCGGATCAGCCATGATCCTATTGAATGGAGCAGATTTGAAGGGCTGAATGGCTTCCTCCTGTTCCTATTTCTCTTGATCTAATGGGAGCTAACGGAGGCTAATGAATCATGCAAAAAAAGGCTGCTTGAGTGATGTGACAGAGTGAGCACTTCTGAATTATTGTCCTCAAAGTAATGTTAATATACAGATGTTTAAAATTAACCCTCCCCTCTCTGGTTTCTATCACCACAATAGCAGATCAGTGAAAGCATTGGGGAGTCTAAATGAAGGGTCTGAGGAACTGTTCACTGGACCCGAAACTCTGATTTCTGTCTACAGGTGCTGCCAGACCTGCTGAGATTTTCCAGCAATGTCTACTTTTGAGTCTAAATGAAGTCTCATCTCTAATGTGGACCCTACCCTTGCTTCTCTGTAAGTCAGGTACTTCTGGTTAAATCTAAAACCCCCTGCGTTCCCCACCAAGACACACGGGGTGTGTGGGGGGGGTGCAAATTGCAATGCCTTATGAGGAGTTAAAAACACAGAAATGAAAAGGGGAGTCTGCTTTAAAAAAAAAATACATGCACGGTTATAGAGAGGGAAAGCTCCTATTGATAAAACAAAAGCAACCTGTTCCAGGAGCAAAAATCCATCTCTGAGGCTGGTAACTGTGCCCAGTTACGTCATGAACAACCCTCTGCCGCAGAATGATGAAAAAAGCGAGCAGCCCCAGACACCAGTACACTGTGTAGCTCTCTCACTGTGAGTCAGAAAGGGAAGGAAAAAGTATATTTGAGTGTGTGTGTTAAAGGAAAAATCTAAAAAAAAAACACGCGGCAAGAGTTCAAGGACAAATGTGTGTCTTCATGTCTGGATAAAAAAAATGAAATTATTTCTTGGGCATTTTAAGTCCCATGTGAGTGCGCGTCAGTGAGAGTGTGTGTATGTGTGTGTGTGTAAGAGACAGTGTGTGAAGCCAAAATAGCGAGGAAAATCTTTTTTTGTCACTTTCCACTGGAACTGGCGATTGCAACAGACCAAGGGAGCAACATTTTGACTGGGAGCTTGCAGTTAAGTGAGTATCTCCTTTCGTACTTTGCATATTACAGAACCCTTGATATAAATCTTAAAAATAAAAATAATTACCAATTTTGTAACTGGGTCTAAACCCCGCCGCGGGCAAGGGAGCAAATGCAAAAAAAACCCCTCACTAAATGTTGAAAATAAAATGTTGTATAACTGGGCTGGAACCGGGATTTGTTTGCAATCTTTGTATCTAGACCATTGCAAACGAGATTCTTACCCTCAGGACTGCGAGGCATATGGGTCCATTGATACTGCGTTCTTGAGCAATGCCCATCGATCGGTGCCATGGAAATTACGGGTGACAGTTTCCTTTTGCACAGTTGTAAACAGGATATTGCCCAACTCTATCACCTCCTTTTCACTGCCACAGTTTCAGCCTTTATTAAAAAAAAAATTCTGCTATTGGAGATACAGTCCAAGCCTGGCTGACTGTTGTTTCTTTTCGGCTCTTGTACCAAGGCGGTTTACCGAACGGCTCCTTGTTTCAAGAGACACACACACACACAATCTTGTCAATGTATCTGCAGACTTAGAAAGCAAGTTGGGGGTTTCTACAAGACACTGTCTCGAAAGACCACCATCCTCCCCTCCCTCACTGCATCCCGTCTGTTAATGTGACCGTATGTAACATTCGTTGCCAAAAATAAAAGGACCTAACGCCAGCTTTCCTGCTCCCTCTGTAACTGGCTGATCAGCTTTTTGCAAAATTCACAGGGGCTTTATTTGAAACAAATGCATTTAGCGACACTCAGTGAGCAGTAAAGTGACTGCACTGTGCAACTGGTTTGGCTGACTCTCCCCATCGCTAGTTCTGGCTATCTGTCTGTCGTCAATTTAGCCGTCGATCTGACCTTCTCTGAGTCTGCCTTATTTATTCACTTATTTTTTTCCAGTCTGCACCCCTGTTTAGTGAGGGAACTGCAACACCGCCACGGGTGGGAGGGCGTAATTACAGCGTGACCAGTTTACATAGAGAGTTTCCATTATATGAGAATCTGTGTGTTTCCGTCTGTCCTTTGCTCTGACATCTGTCTCTATGTTTGCAGCTCTGTGAACCTACTTCTCTTTCTCTCCATCTGTCTTTGCAGTTGTGAATGCCTTACATATGGAGTAGTTTCTGACATATGAATTGGACATAGGAAATAAATGATAATGAATGAATCTCAAGGAAGGGGTTAAAAGACATGTAAAGCAAGGACAGCAACATTTACACAGGCAGTTAATATCTTCAAATCCCTAGAATTGATATTCTTAGTCCCATTCTTTATAGATTAGATTGTTTGATCATTGATTGACTCTGCACGGGAGTTAAATTAACATTGAGCAAGATTTATGAGAAGTAATTCCTCCCTGGTTGGAGTCTGTCCTTGCCAACCTGTTTCGAGATCTTATGCCACACCAGCAGGTGGGACTTGAACTGGGATTGCTTGCCTGCCTCAGAGGTAGGGACATTACCACAGTGCCAGAAGAACCTCCCCCCCTCCCCGATTACAGCTACAAAATTCTATATCAACTGAAATCATTGTGCACCTGCCTTCCTTCAACTTCACATTGCAAATTCCTCTGTCAGCCATTATCATGGAAATGGCCCAAACAAAATTGTCACATTATACCTGCCCATCACAGCACCACACCAATGGGAGTGTACAATCACTGTGTGATAACTTTACACAGAAAATATACATTATAAATGTGCACACGGACATTTGTAATGTCAATATGAATAATATGTAAATATACACAATACAGATTAAAGGGAAGAATGTATACAGTTAAAATAGGGATTGCATTGTCCAAATCGTTCCCAGCCTTCACCTCAACTTGACCTTAGGGTCAAATGTAACCTTGGGTTCAGGGGTGTCACACCACAACAATGCACTGAATGTGTGCCAACCACCCTGCTAGCTTTTCCTATTGTGAATTCACAAGTCCCAGTTTGTAATGAAACAGTCCAACGTAAACATGGCGCACACTGTAGTTATACCATCTGACCACTAGAAGTGCCATTTCTATTACTGTAAACATCAGAATATATTTAGAGGTCAAGTTGTCAGGAAATGGGGCTGCTCTGTCATAAGAGAGACACACTTGGTGGCTGTTTAATCTGAAAGATACCACACCTGAGGTGGGCTGAGAAGGGCAGTCCTTCACAGTAACCTGGTATGGGAACTGAACCCACCTACTACTGTCACTAACTAGCTATTCAGCCAACTGAGCTAACCAGCCTCCTCAAGAATAGAGAATAGATACACCAACATGAGGGCAGAATGTATGTCTTTAACATGGAGACTGAATTTTGTTTACGTATCCTGGTCCAGTTATCCTAGCCCTTTGGTTCAGCTTCACCAAGTTTGGCCTTGATTTCCCTGATTGACGAATAGAAACATTAACTGTGCAGTGAAATGGATGCTCTAATTTAAATTAACTGTTCTTTGTCTGCCTGGTGCACACTCCTATAGTGAAGAGTTCACATGGGTTGAGCAGACACACTGTCCCTATAATTTGATGCTGTTCCTGATCAGTAGGTTTCCTTATCCAAGTGCATTATTGTACCGAACTGATTAGACAGTCCTCAGCATGCAGTGATCTTCTGCTCCATCTCATTTTTTGAAATTCATTCTTGGGATGTAGGATCAGAAATTGCTGGAAAAACTCAGCAGATCTGGCAGCATCTGCAGAGAGAGAAACAGTTAGCATTTTGAGTCCAATATGACTCTACTTGTGTTCTGAAGAAGCATCATTATCGGACCCAAAATGATAACTCTGTTTCTGTCTCCATGGATGCTGCCCAGACCTGCTGAGTTTCTCCGTCAATTTCTATGTTTGTTTCAGATTTCCAGCTTCTGCAGCATTTTGCTTTTATAAGAATTAACCATATTGGAGTGATGTGTAGGCCAGACTGGGTAAGGATGGGAGATTCTCTTCCCTAAAGTGAATCATTTAAAATGACAGAAGGATGTGGCTAGATGGTTGCGATTAGGCTAGCTTTTTATTCTGGACTTTTTAATTGAATTCAAATTTCACTAGCTGCCCTGGTGGGATTTGAACCGATGTTTTTAGAACATAAGCCTGCGGTTCTGGATTGCTAGTCCAATTATCTGGTTGCTTTACATTTAATAATTATCTCTGAGATAAATAGCTCCTATCAAGCAGCTAGGCAGAATGAGACATAGCTATACAGAAATATATAGATGTGTATATGCTCTGATATAAACACACACAGATGGAAACATAAGAACAGGAGTAGGCCATTCAACCCCTCAAGCCTGTTCTGCAATTCAATAAGATTGTGGTTGATCTATGGCCTAAGTCCATAAAACTGCCTTTGGCCTGTTCTCTTAAACCTTTGTTTAACAAATTTATCTATTAAAATTAACAATTGATCCTGTATCTGCTGCCATTTGTGGAAGATAGTTCCAAACATCCACTACCCTTTGTATATAGAAGTGCTTCCTAACATCTCTCCTGAATGATCTAGCCCTAATTCTGAGACAATGCTCCCAGTTCTAGAATGCCCAATTAATGAAAATAGTTTATCTACCCTGTCTTTTCCTATAAATATCTTGAATACTTTGATCAGATCAACCCTTAACGTCCTAAATTTGAGAGGCCTTATTTGTATAATCTTTCCTCATGATATGAATACACACATTCATATAGATACTAAAGCACACACAGATATGCATGGTGAAACACCACTATTTAGCTACAATTGTCCTAACACACAGACACATGCGCACACACACACACACCCACACACACACAGAGTCACTCATGGATATTTGCAGAAGCACATGCACGAAGACATGGATAGCTACACCTGCAGAAACAACACTTCCTGACACATAAGTCAATTTACTCAGGGACACAGACACTACCCAGTAGACACTCACTGTCCCATACATCTTCAAACACACACAGAGGCTCAGATGCATGTAGATATACACATGGACACAAGCAACTTTCACAGGCCTGCACATTCCCTAGACAGTCACAGGGAAACACTGATAACTAGGTATGCACAGTCACAAATCTATGCACCGGCAATCCAATCACAGACACACTCTCATATGTGCCCACATTCTGACAGGCTCAGAAAAGACCGTAAAACCATACAAAATAGGAACAGGAGTAGCGTGTTCAGCTCCTCGAGCCTGCTTTGCTATTCAATAAGATCACAGCTGATCTGACATTTCTCATGTCCTCTTTCCTGCTCTTTCCCTGTAACCCTTGATTCTCTGACTGAACAAGAATCTATCTCAACCTTAAAGATATAAAGAGGACTTTGTTCCCTTGTCTGTGGCAAGGAGTTCCAAAGACTCACAACACCCTTAGAGAAGAAATTCCTCCTCATTTCAGTCTTAAGTTGGCACCCCCAAACTCTCAAATTCTCTTCCTTACTTCACTGCACTTGTATCCAATTCAAGATCCGCACTTTTACACGCGCGCACACACACACACACACACACACAATTAACACTCACACATTCAGGCACAGATCACACTCTTCAGTGAAACAAATCTCACACTCACACTGAATTTCACAAGCATTTAGACATACAGGCTGTCACTCTCGTAGATTTCACTGCAAGGAGGCAGTTCACTGACTATACATGAGAAATTGCATTTATCTTTTATTTAATAAACAGTTTGAATTTTGAATCTATTTGAGGGGAGTAGGAAGATGTAACTAGAAAATGCTCCAATGCTTCCGTCCCCAATATGAAAGCTTCTCTCAAATAATACCTACCCCTGTTTAAAATTCCCAAAAATACGTAACCTACAGAGTCTGTTCCACTTGGGGAATTATGGACGAAATCCATTTTACTCAAAATTATTGCTAAATTTTTTTAAAAAAAGCTCAGCTCAATGCATTCTGTTTGTTAAAAAAGAACAAGCGATTAAAAATCTATGGACATATTAAAAACATGCTTCCATGTATAAAAACTCAGAAAAATACAATATGCAACCCCTTAAAACATTTTCCAATAAATTTAAATAATACTCAGTTGACAAGAATGAATTGTTGAAACTTGAACGCAAAAATTCAAACATTTTAGAGTTTTCCTTTGCTGCAATGCTGTATCCTCTGCTAGCTTTGCAGATTTCAGATGCTGACGCGGGGAATAGCGCAATATGAAATTCCATTCTTGCATCCAGTCCGTCTTTTCCTGGATAATATACAAAACATACAAAGTTTTTTTTAAAAAAGGATCCCTTATTTCTTCAGTGAAGTGAGGAGAGAGAAGGAGTGAGTCCTTCTATTCCTCCAGCTCCTATTAAATTGCTAACATCAAAGAATAAAAATCTTTGCAGCTTCTTACCTGTCACAGTGTAAGCATTTAATGGCACACCTTGTCTTTATCTGTATTACACATATAAGGGGTATGCCCCCTAGTTAAAATACGTTTTTGCAATAAAAGTCTCACAAACACTTGAAATCGAATTCACCTTTGCTTCCCCTGTTTGTTTGTCGCAGGTTTTCAAAGAGAAGAGAAGGTTGACAGAAACTTTTTTTGCTTTGGAAATCAATTGGGCATCTTTTCAGTCTTTTGTGGGGGGCAGAATCTCCTTTTCCTCCTCCTCTCTCTCTCCCCTCTTGGATTCAGGCTGCAGCAGAGACTCCTTTTCCATCTACAACCTTCGTCCCAATAGAAGTGAGAGAAGTAAAGGGAAAAGGACAGAGAGTGTGGAGGGTAGGGAGAGAGAGAGAGAGAGAGAGAAAGAGCAATGACGAGAGACACCTGACTCGAACTGCAACCTGATTTGAAGAGCGAACACGTGCTTTTGAAGAAGAGAGAGAGAAAAAAAATCTGTCACCCAGGCAAAAATCCTTCCCATATGATCAGTTCAGTTTGCGTGTCGTCTTTTCGTGGGAGAAAGTCGGGGAATAAACCTCCTTCCAAGTCATGTTTGAAAGCAGAGATGGGCAAGAACGAGGAAAGCGACAAGATTGTCATCAATGTTGGAGGCATCAGGCATGAGACTTACAGAAGCACCCTGAAGACTTTGCCTGGGACCAGGCTGTCTTGGTTGACAGAGCCGGACGCTTTTAGCAACTTTGACTATAATCCCAAGACAGACGAGTTCTTTTTTGATCGCCACCCCTCGGTGTTTGCCTATGTGCTGAACTATTACAGGACGGGCAAGCTGCACTGCCCGGCGGATGTGTGTGGCCCCCTGTTTGAGGAAGAGTTAGCCTTTTGGGGGATCGATGAGACGGATGTGGAGGCGTGTTGCTGGATGAATTACAGGCAGCACCGGGACGCGGAGGAAGCGCTGGACAGCTTCGAGACCCCGGAGCCTGACGACGAGGAAGACGGAGACCTCAAGAGACTGTGCCTGCAGGAAGACTCGAGCAGGAAGCTGGGCTGGTGGAAGAAACTCCAGCCCAAGGTCTGGGCTCTGTTCGAGGACCCTTACTCATCCAAAGCGGCACGGGTAATGTTTATTGTGTGTGTGTGTTATTTTCTTCCCTCCCTCCTTAAAATGAGATGATTCACAGTCTGTGTTTGTGAAAACAAAAACACAATGTGTGGTCCTTTGCTGCTGGGCACTCGGTTTTGTTCCAGTGGGATTCTGAGTGCAAGGGAGGAAGATGAGAGGAAATTGGATATAGGGATTTGGGAGAGAAAACGGAGTCAGAACACTCTGAACAAGTGAGAGAAAGAGAAGATTGCATATTCTGAGAGATGGGAGATTGCATATTCTGAGAGAGATTGCATGTTTGGAGAGATAAGATTGTACGTTTTAAGAGAGAGAGAAAGGTTGCATGTTTTGAGAAAAAGGTTGAATGTTCTGAGAGAGAAAGAGAGATTGCATGTTCTGAGAGAGAAATTGCATGTTCTGAGAGAGAAAGAGAGAGATTGCATGTTCTGAGAGAGAGATTGAATGTTCTGAGAGAGAGATTGCATGTTCTGAGAGAGAGATTGCATGTTCTGAGAGAGAGAGAGATTGCATGTTCTGAGAGAGAAAGAGAGAGATTGCATGTTCTGAGAAAGAGAGATTGCATGTTCTGAGAGAGATTGCATGTTCTGAGAAAGAGAGATTGCATGTTCTGAGAGAGGGACAAGATTTCATGTTCTGAGAGGACCAGACAGGAATTAGAAGAAGATTTGAGTGAAACTTTTCCCCTCTTCAGTTAAAGAGATGTGAAGCATTAAAATATGCAAGCGAATAGAATAAAAGGGGATGGAATCAAAGTTAAGTGCCAAAGGAGATAAATGAGATAAATCTAAGAAATAGGGATGCAGAGATAAGAATGAATTGAAAGGGAGACCGGAGATATGAGCACTAATAGTAGGAGGTTAAAACAAAGGAGGGAGCAAAAATCTGAACTTGGTGAAACTAAAACGGATGTTATAAAAAGACACAGAGAGCAAAAGGGATCTGCAATTGCAGATGTAGAGATTGTTTTAAGGGACAAAAGACGCATTTAAATTCCAGCGCGGGCCGGCAGGGGTCAGGACTACGCTGTTGCAGAATGAGAGGATGCGGCAACAATTTAGCAGCGGTAGCAGTTCTGCCGATTAATAAACACAGCGCCAGCAGTTTTTGGAGCTGGAGTGAGCGGAGAGGGATAGCAGGTTTCCAAACTCCTCAAGCCAGTAATGCAGAGAGAAAGGGAGAGACAGAGAGGTGGAGAGGGAAGAGAATCGACAACCATTCGCCACCGCAGCGTGAAATGAGGCTGAACTTCAGTTGCTAGTTGCAGTCCCAATGCGGGCTTTATTGTCCTGCTTGTACACAGATTTAACACAAAAGGGTTAAGTCAATATTAAACCCAATTGCCAATATCCATCACAAACGGGTGAGAGGTGGGGGGAACCTGGTAGAGGCCTTTAAACTCTTGAGAGGAGGGTTCTTGTGGTGCACTGGTAGTGTCCCTGTCTCTGGGATAGGTGATCCAGGTTCAAGTCCTATCTGCTCCAGAGGAGCATTAAACCGTCTCTGAACTGGTTGATCATGAGTGGGCATGGATAGGTTAGAACAGTGCTTCCCAAAGTGGGATTGCACATTGGGGTCCTGGGGCTTGAGAGACAGGCCTGGGCACTGTGGAACTCTGTGTTACAACAGCTGTATATGGATGTCTTCTCAGTTCCTCACAAGGAGGGAGGGGTGACAAATTTCAAGGCTCAGAATGGGGTCATGGAGGGGGTTAAAAAGTTTTTAAAAGTTTTCAAAGCTCTGGGTTGGAATATAGGAAGCAGGAGGAGGCTACTCTGCCCTTCAAGCCAGTACTGTCACAGTGATCCGTTAATGTTTCATATTCCCAACAGCCCCAGATGACCTTTGATTTCTTTGCTTGTGCCTTCACTGTCGTCAACAACTGAGCCTCAAAAACCCGGGGGGCACACAATTCTAAAAGTTCATCCATTCCCTTCTGCCTAATTAGGTGGAACATGGAGAAAATGTTTGCACTGGGGTGGAGGTGCTACAGTTCTAAAAAAATTCAGGAGAACTTTCTTTGTCCAGAGAATGGTGAGAGTGGAGTTTATACATTAGTTAGGCCACCGTTGGAGTACTGCTACATTTCTGGCGGCCTGTCTATAGGAAGGATGTGATTGTACCAGAGAGGGTTCAGAGGAGACTCACCAAGATGTTCCCTGGGCTGCAGTGATTCAGTGATGAAGAGAGGCTGGATATTAAAAAAAAAGCAAAGAACTGCAGAAGCTGGAAATCAGAAACAAAAACAGAAGTTGCTGGAGAAACTTAGCAGGTCTGGCAGCATCTGTGGACAGAAAGCAGAGTTAACGTTTCGGGTCCAGTGACCCTTCCCTAGAACGGGAACAGTTTTGAGGAAGGGTCACCGGACCCGAAACATTAGCTCTGCTTTCTCTCCACCGATGCTGCCAGACTTGCTGAGTTTCTCCAGCAATTTCTGTTTTTGTTTCTAGACAGGCTGAGTGGGTATCCTTAGAGCAGAGAAGGCTGAAGGGAACTCTGATCGAGGTAACAAATTTCTGAGGGGCATGGTTAGGGTGGATGGGGAGAAGCCCCTTAGTAGAGGGGTCAATAATCAAGCGTTTTAAGGTCAGGAGAAGGTTTAGAGGAGATTTGAGGAATTTTTTTTTCACCAGAGGGTGGTGGGTACCTGGTACTGCCTGCCTAAAAGGGTGATAGAGACTGGAACCCTCAAAATATTTAAGAGGTATTTAGATAAACACTTGAGATGCCATAGTGTACAAATGGGATTAGAATAGATGGATGCTTGTCCAAAGATGTACAGGTTTGGGTGGATTGGCCATGCTAAATCACCCATAGTGCCCAAGGATGTGCAGGCTAGGTGGATTAGTCATGGGGAAGCGCAGGGTTACAGGGACAGGGATTGGGGTTGGATGGGATACTGTTCACAGGGTCAGTATGGACTTGACGGGCTAATTGGTCAGCTTCCACACTGTAGGGTTCTGTGATTCTAAGATGATGCTTGATAACCAGCGCAGACACTGTGGGCAGAAGGCCCATCTTGGGTGCTGTTAAAATTCTATAAATCTAATGTGGAATTTGTTGAAGCGCACGACAGAGCAGGATAAAAACATGAGGGAGAAAGGACTATTTCTAGTTCCTTTCTATTAGAAAGGAGATGGATATTTTAATGGTGTGAGCTGCATTAGTTTGGGAGGAGGCTGGTTTGAGACATAAACACTGACATGGGGCCTCTTTCTGGGCTGTATATTTTCGGTAATTAAGCAGTGGGAAATTAGATTAATGCCAAGGCCTGAATGGATGGTTTGAACATGTTTAAGGATCCGCATTTATAAGGGATGCCTTTACCACTGACTCTGAACAGTGTCCCGGCCTGGATTGGGATGGGTGCGGTTTATATTTATAAAGATAGCAATGGTTACTAGGCTCACGCATTCAGCATGAAACTCACGTCCATGAAATCGTAATTGTAGTAATCACATCTACCCCGCACCTGCCGAACTCGCTGTAGGCTTGTGGCTTGTCACACTGTTAGTTTGATCATTGTACCCTGTCCCGATGGTCTGCTTCATTGACTGCCCTGCCTGGAGGAAGAGAGAGACCACAAAGCTTTGAGGAGAAAATAAAGCAGATCTTTCTCTGTTGGTTCGGAGGTTGAGAAGCTGGTTCGTGTACTGGGACACAGAGGGTTAAACCTGAAGCACCAGAAGCCAGCACGACCCCTCCTTCGAGATGGGACTTGGGCAAAGGACAATTGCTCAGTGTCCCAAAGAATAGTGAAGTACCTTCTGAGGCGCGGGCACCGGGGAAGTGCATAGCGGGATCCCATGTGATGCTGACCGGATTCTCTTGCTCTCTGCTGACGCTGATGGAGGGATAAATAGTGGGAAGGACTCCGAGCCAGTGAGAGGAGGTATAGTTCTGTTGGGAGATGCGGGAAGAATGTTCATGATGTTGGGGAAGTCCAGATCTAGGGTCACAGTCTAAGAATAAGGGGTAGGTCATTCAAGACTGAGATGAGGAAGGATTTCTTCACTCAGAGAGTTGTGAGCCTCTGGAAGCCTCTACCACAGAAAGCTGTTGGATCCAGTTCATTATTTGTATTCAAGAGGGAGCTGGACGTGGCCCTTGTGTCTAAAGGGATCAATGGGTATTGGGAGAAAGCGGGAATGGGATTGCATGACCAGGCATGATCGTGTTGAATGGTGGTGCAGGCTTGTAGAGCCGCATGGCCTACTCCTGCACTTATATTCTATGTCTTCTTCTTGGTGATGTAATAGGATGTGAGAGAGCAATCGGGCTCTGTTTAGTGTCGTGTGTAGGAGATGGCACCTCAGGGAGTTCAGCTTTGCCCTCAGTACTGGCATCGGTTGCAGTTTCGAGCATTTAGACTGGGCCTTGAACCAAGAATCCAGAGACTCTCCACTGAACCTTAACTCACATCTTCATTAGAAAGGAGGAGGTGTTCAGTCCTGGATTGGGGGCACTTGATCATTGCAGTTGAACGCAAGGGGGAGTTTGACATCGGAAAGATTTGGTTACAGCTCAGCTCTGATATGTTTCAAAACAAAGTGAACATAGCAGCCAAGGACTCATTTTGAGCGAGTTTCAGTCATTGATTCTAAAAATTATCATCTCGCATAATCTATCGGATCTAACTCCAAAATTTGTACACTGTGTGGCTGAAACAGAGGAGCTCCCTCCAATGTTCTGGCCAATACTACTGCCCAAAACCAACATGATTTTTAAAAAATGGTCTAGTTGTTATAACTTTGCCGCTTAAGGGTGGCATAGTGGCTCAGTGGTTAACAGGGACCTGGCCTCAATTCCAGCCTCAGGTGACTGTATGAAGTTTGCTCATTCTACCTCCGTCTGTGTGGTTTTGCTCTGAGGGGGGCTCCGGTTTCCTCCCACAGTTCAAAGATGTGCAGGTTAGGTGGATAGGCGGTGGGAAATTGCCCATTGTGTCCAGGGATATGCAGGTTAGGTGGGTTAGCCATGGGAAATGCTGGGTCACAGGGTGGGTCTGAGTGGATGCTCTTCAGAGTGTTGCTGTTGACCTGATGGGCTGAATGGCCTGCTTCCACACTGTAGGGATTCTATGTTTGTGGGAACTTGCTGCGTGTTTCCCACATTATTTCAAAAGTGATTATTTGGGGCTTTGAAATATTGTGAGGTCCTGAAAGGCGTTTTGGAAATGTAAATCTTCCCTAAGTGGGTCTGGAAGAAAATCTCTGACTCCCTCTAGTTTTCCCATCGTGTTGCTTCTTAGTTCAGCCCTCGGTATAGCAAGTTGCCTTCCTGATCTGCTGAGAATCCAGTGCAGAAATTCATTCTCTCTCTCTCTCTCTCCCTCCTCCTCCTCTGCAAATACATCGGTTTGTAAACTGACAACATCACTGGCCACGTGAATCCAAAAACAACCTCTGCTCCCAGCCTCCTCCGTCGCCTCGTTCGGCCTCGAAAAATAAATTATTCAACACGATAATGTGTGGGTGGGAGTTATTCAGGGAACAGAATGCTGCTTGGCTTGTGACCTTGTGATGCAGCATCAGTGCTGTCTCGTTCCTGGGATCACACTGTGCCATCTGCTTACTCCCGTGCGCTCCCCCCTTCCCCCCATCCCCCCAACCCCTTTGCATTCACCTTAAGCTTCACGATCAATCAGAGTTTGGCTGATCACGAATCAACTCCACTTTCCCGTCTTATTCCTGAAAACCAATGGCTCTTGTCCTTGAGATTAACACAAATTCTGAGCATTTGGAAGCCTCTGGGATAGAGAATTGCATAAACTTACAACCCTCTGAATGAAGAAAA
>JAHRHZ010000008.1:16906484-16971182 GCA_024137785.1 Ginglymostoma cirratum | reverse complement strand
TTTTCTTCATTCAGAGGGTTGTAAGTTTATGCAATTCTCTATCCCAGAGGCTTCCAAATGCTCAGAATTTGTGTTAATCTCAAGGACGAGAGCCATTGGTTCTCGGGAATAAGACGGGAAAGTGGAGTTGATTTGTGATTAGCCAAACTCTGATTGAATAGCAGAACAGGCTGGAGGGTCGAATGGGATATAGTAGCATTTACTTCCGAAAAAACAAACAATGTGTACCCTATTAGAAATACTATCTATGGTACAGGTTTCAGAACATGTGGTGTATGTACATACAATAGGAAATTTGTTTCTGTATGTGTATGGAGGCTATAAGCTCTTTTTACTTTATTGGGAACAACAAACACTGTGTACATTAAGAGGAAATTACTGTGTATATCCTCAGAATAGTGGTCTCTGTGTATATGATAGCCTCTGTCTACGATGTAAGACATAAAAGTCCTTGCGTCTATTTATAATTTTTGCAGCCATTAATAACATTGATGGAACAATGTTCAGCACATTCCGCAGATGCTGCAGCTGCCAGGATAATATCCAAGTTTAGGCTGACAGGGTCAGTTAACGTTTGCATGACATAGGTGCCAGGGCAATGATAATTTCCAGCAAGGGAGTATCTAACCGTCACCCCTCTGACATTAGCCCCGCTATCAACATCCTGGGGATTACCATTGACCAGAAACTGATCTGGACCACCCATATAAACACAGTGGCTACAAGTGCATGTCAGATGACAGGAAGCACTCGATTAATTTAGGATAGCTGGTCAGAATGAATGAGTTGGACTGAAGGGTCTGTTTCTGTGCTGTACAGCTCTATGACTGTATGAGTAACTCACCTCCTGACTCACCAGAGTCTATCCACCACCTACCAGGCACAAGTCAGAAGTGTGATGAAATACACCCTACTTGCCTGGATGGGTGCAGCTCCAATAACATTCACTGAACCTGAATGCTAACCGTTTGCAATTAATGTGTAAGTACAGCCAGATCCCTTTGTACCCTAGTGTTCTGCAGTCTCTCTCCATTTAAGTAATATTCTGCTTTGTGCTCTTCCTGTCAAAGCAAGCAACCTCACATTTTCCTGCTTTATAATCACAACTGCAATTTCTTACGTAACCTATCCCTATCCCTTTGTAGACTCTTTTCATCCTTCTCACAACTTGCATTGCCTATTTTTGTATTGTCAGCAACATCTGGCTGCCTTAGGGTTGGTCTTGTCTTCCAAGTCATTGATGTAGATTGTAAATAGTTGAGGTTACAGGCCGGGTCCCTGTAGCACTCCACACTTTACGGTTTGTCAACCTACAAATGACCCATTGGACCCAGTTTGTTATTTCCTGTTGGCTAGCTAATCCTCTATCCATGCTAATACACCGTAGGCTTCTGTTTTGTCCGGTAGCCTTCTGTGTGGAACCTCATTGAATGGCTTTTGTTAATGTGGTTGACTCCTAACTGCCCACTGGGCAAATAGGGATGGGCAATAAATGCTGCCGAGCCAGTGACACCCCCACCCTGTGAATGAGTAAAGAAAAAACCCTACATCTACTGGTTTCACGTTATCAACCCACTTGTTGCATCCTCAAAGAACTCTAATAAATATGTCAAACACGCATTCCCATTCATACAATCGGGCAGATGTAACATGGTTTTATTGTGGTATTCTAAATGTCCTGCTGCTGCTCCCTTAATAATGGTTTCTAGCATTGCCAGAATTTCTTATTACCTGCTATACCTGCATACTACTTACATGAGGACACTAGACCCCTCTGCAGCGAAACACTCTGAACTTTCTCTCCATTTCAATAACAAGATGTCTATATATTCTCCAACCTCACACTTATCCACATTAAACTTCATCTGCCAAATTGTGGCCCGTTCACCTAACATACCCACATCTATTTGTTAATTTCTTATTTCTTCATGGCAACTTACTTTCCCACTTATTTTAGTGTCATCTGCAAATGTGGCTTAGTACATTGTATCCCTGCATCTGAGTCGTTAATACAGATTGTAAATAGTTGGCCTGAGGACCAAACCCTGTGGAACCCTTCTAGTTTTGAAAGATTAAAACCATTGCATTCACTGCCTCTGCAGGCACTTCTATTAATGGGCTCAGGTACATAATTCTTTGAAGTTTGCGTCACGTATAGACAGGATGGCTAAAAAGGCACTTGGCATGCTTGCCTTCATTGCTCAATCCTTCGAGTATAGGAGTTGGGACGTCATGTTGAGGTTGTACAGGACATTGGTGAGGCCTCTTCTGGAATACTGTGTCCAGTTCTGGTCACCTAGTTATAGGAACGATATTATTAAGCTGGAGAGGGTTCAGAAGAGATTTACCAGGATGTTGCCGGGTATGGAAGGTTTGAGTTATAAAGAAAGGCTGGATAGGCTGGGACTGTTTTCATTGGAATATAGGAGGTTGGGAGGCGACCTGATAGAAGTTTATAAAATAATGAAGGGTATAGATGGAGTTAATGGCAGTTGTCTTTTTTCAAGAATGGGTGATTTCAAGACTAGGGTGAAAGGAGAGGGATTTAAAAAAGACATGAGCGCCAAATCTTATACACAGAGGTTGGTTCGTGTGTGGAACGAATTTCCTGAGAAACTTGTGGATGTGTGTACAATTATAATGTTTAAGGGCCATTTGGATAAGTACATGAATAGAAAAGGTTGGAGGAATATGGGCATTGCGCAGGCAGGTAGGACTAGTTTAGTTTGGCATTATGTTCAGCACAAGCTGGTTGGACCGAAGGGTCTGTTCCCGAGCTGTGTGACTCTATGTAAGTTGCAGGCTGCCACATCCATGGAACTTGTCAGCTTTTAGCCTCGTCCTTTATCCCTAGTGATGATATTTTTAAGTTTCTCCCTCTCTTTCTGCCCTGATTTTCTGCTATTAGTGGGATCCTTTTAGTTTGGTTGTTTAAAGAGTCTGCTTGTTTTCCCTCCATAACTCCCAACCTCATCAACTAAAGAACAAATGCTTAATTTAGCTGTTCTCCTTCTAATTTACTGAGAAATTCTTCCCGTCTATATTTGTTTACTCTCATGATATACTTTCACTCATTTTAAATATGTTTTGTTTCTATTTTTAGCTACCACTAACCTTTGCAAAACTATATGTTTTTCTTAAAGATTTGATTCAATTAACAATTAACCAATTTTCATTAACCATAGATGGTTCATTCATCTCAGAGAGTCCTTCTCATTTTCTCAATGGAATATTCCTTTGTTAGTAGTGTTGAAATGTCTTGTTCAATGTCTGCCACTGCATCACTACAATTTACCTTTCAAGCTGTTTCCCAGTTTAATTTAGTCATCCATCTTCATACCTTTGTAATTACTTTTGTTTAAGTTTAGAATATTAATTCTAGACGATAAAGAGGCTTTTGACACAGTGGTTGATATTCCTACCTCTGACGCTGAAGATCCAGGTATGAATCCCACTCCAGGACGTGAGACTGCAGGAGGTGCATTTCTAACACAGCTAAACAAGTTTATTATCAACCTATAAATTCTACCAGTATGCCAACTGTAATGATTGTAATGAGGTCAGCCGGGTGGACCTCATAGAATATGAGTTCCCTGATTGGGGCTGTTAACCTGATAAGAAGCGGAGTATCAGAGGTTCAGTTCACTTTGAGAGCTGGCTCTGAAGGAGCTGGATCAGTGTCACAGACTCTCAATGGGTAAATAAAGGCTGACTTGGTCATGGGACGCCAGCCTCTGTGGAGTTATTTCAACGGCGCTGAGAGTGGGATTAATGATGTAACCATGCAAAAGGGCCTAGTAGCTGAATTCCAACTGGACTTCCCACAGGCACCACAACAGGCTTTATCATCGGAAAATGCAGCAAGTGGAGTGCGCGAGTTGCGGGGTATTCCGATGGAAGTGGACACCCTCGCCAGGCTGACTGAGCTTGGGGAACACCACTTGAGTGAAAGCAATTGCCTGGGCTCACTCAGGACATATCCTGAACAGTTGGACCCTACATCATCCTGTAGCAAAACGCCAAAACAAAGCTAAGCCTTGATCAAATGGTCAAAATTTTTACCAGGACCCAGGCCAATAAGCCATTGTCGTTGCTGCAGGTGTGTGGATTAGAGACAGCAAAGGAGTCCCATTAGACCTAAACTGGGTAAGGGAATTCCTAGGCCAGTATCCAGGAGAGTGCACACCCTGGAAAGTCCACCTACATCTGGGTTGGCACAGTTAAGTTGCTTAGCAACATTCAAATCAGAACCAATCAAAATAAACGTCTAGTTAAGTGGTAACCAATGGTCGATACTGGTGTGACCGTTTCAGCGATCGCAGAACAAGTTTTTAACTAAATTTACTCTGGATCTGTTTACTCAAGACCTTGGCAAGTCTGAAAACCCATAACATTTACAGGTTTAGGGTAAGCTTTGGTTTGCAATGAGAAGCAGCTGGTTCAGTTACCACTCCTTGCAGTAAAAGGCTTGGGCCCAAGCCTGATGAGGTGAAATTGGTTGAGAAAGATTCACCTGGATTGGCTCACCCTTTTTCAATGAGAAAGTGGTTGCATGGGTGAAGTCCTAATTAAATACCCAGAGGTTTTTCAGGGAAGTCTAGGCACTGTCGAAGGAGCAAAGACCACCTCGCTTATTGACCAGAAAGCAGTTCCATGATTCTGCAAGGCCTGCCCAGTGCCTGACAGGCAGAAGTAGAGGCAGAAATTGAATGAACGAGAAGGAACCATTAAACCAGTCCAGTTTGCAGAATGGGGAGCATCGGTCATACCAATGTGAAGCCCAATGTGTCGGTTCACCTTTGTGGGGATTTTCAACAAATGGTAAACCGCTTCTCACAGCTGGATAAATACCCAGTCCCTTGCATAGAGGATTTATATGCAAAGCTGGCAGAGGGGCTGTCCTTCATGAAGCTGGACGTGAGCCAATGCACACCTGTAATTGTGGCTAGATGAAGACTCTCAGACGTTTGCTACGATTAATACCCATTAGGGTTTGTACTGATACATGAGACTGATGTTTGGGGTATCGTCAGCTTGTGCAATTTTTCAAGGAGAACAAGGAGAACATTTTACAAGGTCTACCCCAGGTTGTCATTTATCTAGATGACGTGCGAATAATGGTGAAGACCAATAAGGAGCACCTAGAGAACTTGGACATAGCCCTTCGACATTTCTCCCAGGCAGGTGTGCGCCTTTGAAGGCTAAAATGTATGCTCCAGGCATCGCAAGTGACCTGCTTGGGCTACAGAGTCGACACAACTGAGTTATACCCACTGGAAGGTAAGGTGAAGGCGATCAAAGGCACCCAGGCTCCCAGGTCTTTACCTGAGCTTAGGTCTTTCCTTGGGTCGGTGAACTATTGTGGAAAGCTTATACATTACTTGACCTCCATCCTGGCACCTTTGCATCAACTCTTAAATAAGGGTCAGCCTTGGAAATGGTGGCGTGGCCAAGCCACAGCTTTCAAGGAAGTGAAGAAACAGTTATCATCCTCTAAGGTGTTCCTACACTGTAGTCCCATCCGTTATCTGGGATTGACATGTGATGCCTCCCCATCTGGCATCGGGGTAATATTAACTCATAGTTGGCTGAGTGAAGAGGAACGTCCACTGGCAAATGCATCCAGGACTTTGGCTAATGCAGAGCGTAAATACACCCAGATAGAGAAGGAAGGTTTGGCGGTCATGTTTGGAGTCAGAATGCTCCACTAATACTTTACGGATATAAATTTGTAATAATAACAGACCACAAACCCTTGTTAGGTCTACTTAAAGAGGACAGTGCAGTGCTGCCCATAGCTTCAGGCCAAATTCAGGCTCTAATACCAAATGTTTGTAATTACAAGTGGAACACCGTCTGTGAGGCCAAACAGCAAATGTGGACGCATTGAGCTGGCAGATACACCACCTACAGTATTGCCATTAGAAGAGGCCATAATGGTTTTAAATTTTCTAGACATATTTACAGTTGCAACTTACAATATCAACCTTTAGATGCAGAAAGATCCATTCCTTGCAAAACTAAAACAGCTGATGGTGATGGAGGAAACCAATGAAGTGTAATAACCAGAAATGAAACCTTTTTGAACCTGGAAAGCCCAGATCGCAGTAGAGGTTATTATGGGGAGCAAGTGTGATTGTCCCGAGCAAAATTTGCTGCCAGATACTGGCTGAACTCCACCAGGGTCATCCAGGGGTTTCTAAAATGAAGATGTTGGTGAGAAGTTATGTCTGGTGGCCAGGATTGGATACAGGCGTAGCTGCATTGGTGGGTACATGTCCAGAGTGCCAGCAAGGACAAAAATTACTCCCCCATTTTTGGGAATGGCCGGGCAAACCCTACACTCGGTTACATGTCAACTATGCAGATCCTTTTATGCGCTCAATGTTCTTAGTCATTGTGGATGCCCATTCAAAGTGGCTGGACATGCATAGCGTTCATTCGTCAAACACGAGGATGATGATAGAAAAACTGTGCACATCTTTTGCAATACATGGACTCCCAAAAGTGTTGGCCACGGATAACTGGCCATTGTTTATCAGCGGGGAATTTGAGCATTTCCTAAAGTCAAATGGTATTCGACATGTAAGGACAGCCCATACTATCCATTGTTCAATGGTCAGGCAGAAAGAGGAGTCCAAACTTTGAAGGCAGGCTTAAAGAAACAGCCTGCAGCTTCACTAGATACCGAACTGTCTCAGTTCCTATTTGATTGTAGGAGCACTCCTCATGCAACTACAAGGATAGCTCCCTCATGCAACTACCAGGATAGCTCCAGCAGGGTTGACGATGGAGAGAACACTCCGCACTAGGTTAAATCTGATCTTTTTGGGCCGAGGGTGGGGGGAAGGTGCAGAGGTGGTGGTCGCTGTGGTGGTGGGAGAGGATGAAATGGCATCAGGAATGCCCATGCCAGATACAAGACTCCGCTTCAGGGGACTAAGTTTAGTGAAGGAACCACAGGAATGGTCCTGCATTGGTAACAGACACGGTCTCTGGTGGTTCTTCCAAGTGAGGAGGACAATTGTCACACATTGTACCTGTGCGTGGAGTTTTTTTGGGTGGAGAGGTTGCTACAGCTATAATGGCACGGTCGAGACAAGGTCAGGTCCAGTGACGTATAAAGTTCAGTTGGTGTGACGGTCCTGAACATGCATGTGAACCATATGAAAGCTGCACACTCGCAAACGGTGCGGGATCAAAATGTGCTCGGATGCTCAACTGCCTTTCTGACTGTTCCAGAACTCGCGGGTTTGCCCTCTCTGGCAAACATTGAAGATACCTTGGGACTTGAGATAGACACCGTGGATGTCGCTGCCTCGGTGCCTTTGCTGTCTGAAGAAGAGACTGAATTTCTTCTAAGATGTTCTGGGCGCAAGAGGCGACCCACAGAGCGTTAAATGCCACCCGTATCAGAGGCAGGGTTGGAGGAACCTGACCCGGTGCTAAAACGCCCCAAAAGGAGCTCCAAAAGAAAGAACTGTCCTATGTCCTCAGACTCAAAGGGGGAGGGATATAGCGATTTTAACGAGGTTGGCCTGGCGGACCTCATAGAATATGAGTTCCCTGACTGGGGCTATTAGTCTGGTCTAATTAGGAAGCCCTGGCTGACAGATATAAATAGGAGAGTCAGAGGTTCCGTTGACTCTGAGAGCTGGCTCTGAGGAAGCTGGTTCCGTGTCAAGGGCTCTTCACGTGTAAATAAAGGATGACTTGGTGAGGGGATACCGGCCTCTGTGGAGTTATTTTACCTATGACAAGATGATAAGAGTGAGAGAGTTTCTGATGAGCCATTATAGCTGTAGCAACCTCTCCACTCAAAAAAACTCCACGCACAGGTACAATGTGTGACAATTGTCCTCCTCACTTGGAAGAACCACCAGAGAGAAACGTTAATACCCATATTTCTCATGCTCAAACTGAACGTGAAATTCTATCATTCCTTCCTTGAGAATCCTTCACAGTGAGATCATTAATTAATCCTGCCTCATTGCACATTATCAGATATAATCCAGCCTGTTTGCTGGTTGTTTCTACAGTGTAATGATCTTAGAAATTGGCCTAAAACACTCCATGAATTTGTCCTCAAGGCAATCTTTGTCCCTTCAATTTGTCTAATCTACATGATGATCCCAAATTATTCAGCAACATCTTACAGCCCCCATTATTTCTGGAAGTATACTCTGTCCTACGTGTAGCTTCTATTATGTGACCTACAAATCACTCCAATCAGTGATTCTTTCCGTTGCTATTTCTTATCTCCACCTAAATTGATTCGACATCTCGATCTGCTGAGCCAGGATCATTTCTCACTACCATATTGGACTCAACCCTAGTTGTCCAACCTTTTTCCCTTCCTGCTTTTCCTCTCAAAGTGTCAAATGCCCTTGAATATCCAGTACACAGACTTGGTCACCTTGCAACCATCTCTCTGTAATTCCTATCAGATCCAACCCATTTATTTATAGTTGTGCTATCCATTTATCCTGTTACAATTGCTACTTACAGAGAGTGGTTGGTGCAGACTCCATGTATATTTAAGGCTGAGATAGATAGATTCCTGATCAGTTGGGGAATCAAGGATTATGGAGGGAGAGCAGGAAAGTTAACATGAGGAATGTTGGATTAGCCATGATCCCGTTGAATGTTGGAGCAGAACTGAGGGGCTGAATGGCTTCCTCCCATTTCTATTTCTTAAGGTCTTATGTCTAAAAAAAGCTTTTGATTCTCGTTGTTGCCATTTTCTTTAAGATTATTTGTTGTCGCAGTCTTGAGTTTATATGATCTTTACCTTTCTGGTCCCATTCTCAATATCAGAAGTCACAAGCCACCAGGTTGTAGTCCAATAGGTTTATTTGAAATCACAAGCTTTTGGGGCGCTGCTCCTTCATCAGGTGAATTGTCACCTGACGAAGGAGATGTCCTCCAACCGCTTGTGATTTCAAATAAACCTGTTGGGCTATAATCTAGTGTCTTGAGACTTCTGACTTTGTCCATCCCAGTCCAACACTGGCAGCTCCACAGCAATCTAATGATCATTACCCATACCACAATACTTCTTGACCTTTCGCTTTCATTGTCTAAATTTCTTCTAACTTGGACCACACACCTCCTCCATGAGAAATCCCACACCGTTTAGTTAAAAACTCTGTCTGTAGACCTTTCCCAGAACGTTTGTAACAAAATAGTTCAAGCGAAACCACAAAGTGGTTCAAGCTAAATAGATATACGAGCATACAAAATGGGAACAGAAGAAGGCCATTCAGCCCCTTGCACCTGCTCTGCCATTCAATAAGATCATGTCTGATCTGTTTATGCTTTGAATACCTCACTCCCATCTATTCCTCATAACCATCGATTCTCTGCCTAACAGGAATCTGTCTACCTTCACCTTAAATATATCAATTGACCCCGATCCACTGCCTTCCAAAATCCTAAGGTCCAAAGACTCAGACCCTTTGAGAGAAAAAAATTCTCTATCTGAAAAGGGTGATCCCTAATTTTATATCCATGCCCCTTGTATTAGACTCATCTATAAAAGATTTTCATCTCTGGTACAGATTGCTCTGTTTTTTGAATTTTTTTGTGTGGGATGTAGTCTCATTGAACACCAGCACATCCCCAATTGCCTTTGAACTGATTTCGGAGGGCCCAAGAGCCAACCACATTGATCTGGGTCTGAAGTCACATGTAGGCCAGACCAAGTCTAGAATGTAGATTTCCTTCCCTAAAATGCACTAGTGAACCAGATGGGCCTTTATGACCACTGACATTGAAGAAAGGTTCTATTAGATTGGGAGACCGCAAATATAACTGCTTTACTCAAAAGGGGTGGGATGCAGAAAGCAGGAAACTACAGGCCAGCCAATTTAGTATCTGTCACAGGGAAAATGCTAGAAACTCTTATTAAAAATGTCATATTAGGGACTTAGAAAAGTTCAAGGTAACTAGGCAGAATCTATAGGTTTTACAAAAGGTAAATCATGTCTAACCAGTTTATAGGCATTCTTTAAAGAAGTAACGTGCTGTAGATAAAGGGGAACTGGTAGATGTCAGATACTTAGATTTCCAGAAAGCATTTGATAAGGTACCACATCGAAGGCTATTGCAGAAAGTAAAGGCTCGGGCTGTAAGGACTAACAAAGTGACATGGATAGAAGATTGGCTGGCTAACAGGAAACAGAGGGAAGGCATGAGAGGGTAATTTTCTGGTTGGCTGATGTAACAATTAGTGTGCTATATAGATCAGTGCTGGGGTCTCAACTATTGACAGTGAACATAAATGAAGGAGCCAAAGGTATGGTTGCTACGTTTGCTGATGACACAAAGATAGGTAGGAAAGTAAGTTGTGAAGGGAATGTAAGGATGCTATAAAGAAATATAAATAGGTTAAGTGTGCGCGCAAATATCCGCTAAATGGAGTATAATGTGGGAAAATGTAAAATTGCGCATTTTGACAGGAAAAATAATTCAGAAGCATATGGCTACTGTAGGAAGGATGTTGTGAAATTTGAAAGGGTTCAGGAAGGATTTATAAAGATGTTGCCAGGGTTGTAGGGTTTGAGCTATGGGAGAGGTTGAATAGGCTGGGGATATTTTCCCTGGAGGGTTGAAGGCTGAAGGGTGACCTTATAGAGGTTTATAAAATCATGAGGGTCATGGATAGGGTGAATAGCCAAGGGTTTTTTTTCCCAGGGTAGAGGAGTCCAAAACTAGAGGACACAGGTTTAAGGTGAGAGGGGAAAGATGTAAAAGGGACCTAAGGGGCAACTTTTTCACGCAGATAATGATGCATGTATGGAATGAGCTGCCAGAGGAAGTAGTGGAGGCTGGTACAATTTCAACATTTAAAAGGCATCTGGACGGATATGTGAATAGGAAGATTTTAGAGGGATGTGAGCCAAATGCTGGCAGTTGGGACTAGATTAGTTTAGCGTATCTGATCAGCTTGGATGAATTGGACTGAAGGGTCTGTTTCCATGCTGTATAGCTCAATGGCTCTGTGATTGAAATGGTGACAGATTGCAGAGCTCTGAGATGCAAGGACATCTAGCTGTACTTGTAAAAACTGAAAGAACTGTGGATGCTGTAAATCAGGAACAAAAATGGAAGTTGCAGGAGAAGCTCAGCAGGTCTGGCAGCATCTGTGAAGAGAAGATCAGAGTTAATGTTTCGGGTCTGGTGACCCTTTCTTAGAACTGGCCCACTGAAGACAGAGATAAGGAAAAATGTTTTTTTCATGAGTCTTTGGAAGTGTTTTCCTCCAAATGTGGTGGAAGCAGAGTCTTTGATTTTTTCTAAGACAGAACAGGGTGGATCTTTGATAAACATGAGGAGGGGCGAGGTGGTGAAAGGTTATCGGGGATTGATGGGAATTTGCAGGGATCAGATCAGCCATGATCTTATAGAGTGGCAGAGAAGAGTTGAGGAATTGAATGTCCTTAATTTTTACAGCATCATTTCAGTGTTTTTGTCTTGTATATTTAATTTATTTCAGTCATGCGGTTTTGTTTGGAATTGTCTGTTAACAAAGATTTCACACTCTAAGCAAATAACAGCTCCTGTGTACATTATGGCAGTCTATCTGCATACTGAGAAGAGTAACATCCACTTTGTTTGTATTACCAAGAATAGCAGTGTGTGTGTATTTGTGGAGAGTCACATTTATCTTGCATATTGTGGACAGAAACATCCTCTGTGTATATTGCAGAGAATAACAGTGCCAGTGTCTATTGTGGAAAATCTTAGTTCCTGTGTGTGTCACAGGGAAAGCTGTCTGTGTATATTCCAGAGAATAAAAGGTCTTCTGTATATTACAGAAAATAACAGTACCTGTAATATCATTCTGTCCACACCTACCCTGTCAAGCCCGTTCTGGTTCTTCTCTCAATCAAGTTGCCTCTTGATCTTTTAAACGCAAGCATGTCCATACTGAGCCTGCCTAACCTTTTCTCATGAAGCAACCTGTCACGAATAACATCCTTTGAGTATACTGTTGAGAATAGCAGTCCCTGTATATATTGTGGAAACTAGCAGTCCCTGTGTATATCATGGAGAATTACAAGCCCTTTATAATTGTTGCAAAAAGCATTTCTTGTGCATATTCTGGACAGTAACGGTATCTGTCCATCATGTGGGAAATAACAGTCTGTGTGGATATGAAAGAGAACAATGATCCCTATGTATGTTATAGAGAATAGCAGTCTCAGTGTAATTTGTGGAGAATATCAGATGCTGTATAGAAAACATATTCTGGAGTATGAGGAGAAAGCAGTCCCTGTGTACATTGTGGAGAGTAGCTGTATGTGTGGTACACTGTGGAGAGCATCGTGCATATGTAGAATAATAGCCCCTGTGTATATTGTGGAAACTAGTAGTCCTGATGTATCTTGTAAAAATAGCAGTTCTCGTGTATACAGTAGAGAGCAGCAGTCCATATGTATATCCTGAAGAACAGCAGTCAATGTGCATAGTGGAGACTCGCAGCCCCTTTGTATATTGTGGAGGATAGCAGGTCCTTGTGTAAAGGTAAAATCGTCCTAGCCCCAGAAGATACTCTGTCATTAGAGAGAGGTGATTGGTGGCAGTGTAACCAGGGGGCCACCATGCCTCAGGTGAGGGGCAAAGTTGAGATTCTTATGCATACTATGGTGAATAGCAACCCCTGTGTATGTTGCAGGAAATAGCAGTCCCTGTAAATGTATTTAGGAAGGGAAGTGGAATTTAGAACGTTATTGCTATGTTGGCGTTTAGCTATAGAGAAGGCATGTTGAAACTATACAGGGCGTTGGTGAGGGCATGCCTGGAGTACTGAGTACAATGTTGGTTCTTGCATTAAAAATGGGTAATATGCACTGGAAACAGCTCAAAAGCGTTTCACAGTGCTGATTGCTTAGGTGATGTGTTTGCCTTATTGAGAACAATTAGTCTGGTTAGGCCTTTATTCATTACCGTTTCGAAGAACATGGGGCGATCTTATTGAAACAAGATTCTGAGGGGGCTTGACAGAGTCGATTTGAGACGATGTTTCCACAAGTCAGGAAATCTCAAACTGGGGGCATAATAACAGAATAAGGAGACACTCATTTAAAAATGAAATGCGAAGAAATTTCTTCTTTCAAGAAGATAGTGAATGCCTGGAATTCTCTAACTTGAAGAGTTATGGAGGCTAGATCACTGAAAGTAGTTAACTATGATAAATTATTGAAATATTGGGGAATTGGCACCTCACAGGGGCAGATCAGCTATGATCTTGTTGAATGGTGGGCAGATGAAGTGCTGACTGGCCTCCTCCTGCTCCTGTTTCTCATATACTTTGTATGTTGCAGCCAAGAGCAGTCTCTATGAATATGGTGAATAATAGAATTCCCTGTGTACATTCTCTGGAATAGCACTCCCTGTGTGTACTGTTGGAAAATAGCAATGCCTGTGTATACTGGGGTGTGTAGCAGTTCATGTGCATACTATGGAGAATAGCAGTACATATAGAACACTTTGGAGAATTACAGTTCCTGTGTAACAGTGGAATATAATTGTGCCTGTGTATATTATTGGGAATGGATTCTCTTATGCACAGTGCACAGAATATGTCTTGTGTCTATTTTGAAAACAGTGTCCTTGTATAATCTGTGTAGAATAGCTTTCTATGTATATATTTCTGAGAACTGCAGCCATTGTGTATAGAGTCGTAGAGTCGTACAGCGTGGAAACAGACCCTTCGGTCCAACTTGTCTGTCCTGACTAGATATCCTAAATTAATCTAATCCCGTTTACCAGCATTTGGCCCATATCCCTCCAAAGCCTTCCTGATCATAATCTCAAATTAAACTAGTCCCACCTACCTGCCCTTGGCTCACATCCCTCCAAACATTTCTTCTTCACGTACTTATCCAAATGTCTTCTAAACATTATAACCGTACCCATAACCACCATTTCCTCTGGAAGTTCATTCCACGCATGAATCACTCTCTGTGTAAAAAAAAAATGCCCCTCATGTCTTTTTTAAATCTGTCTCCTCTCACCTTAAAAATATGTCCCTGATCTTGAACTGTCCCACCCTGGGGAAAAGACACTGACCATTCACCTTAGCTATACCCCTCATGCTTTTATAAACCTTTATGGGGTCACCCCTCAACCTCCCCTGCTCCAGTGAGAAAAGTCCCAGCCTATCCAGTCTCTCTTTATAACTCAACCCTCCATTCCTGGCAACATCCTGGTAAATCTTTCCTGCACTCCTTCCTGTAACATGTATGTTGTGGAGAACAGCTGTCCCTGTGAAAATGGTCCTTGTGTATCTTGTGGAGAATTACGTGTGCTATATGTTTTGTAGAGAATAACAGTGTCTGTGTGGAGAATAGAATTCCCTATGCATACACTGGAGAATAGCAGTCCTTGAATATGTTATAGAGAATAACAGTTCTTGTGTTCATTTTGGAGAATTGCAGTCATTGTATATTAGAGAGGATAGCAGTGCCTGTGTATATTTAGACAATAGCAATCCCTGTGCATACTGTGAACAATAGCAATTCTCGTGTATATTCTGGAGAAGAGGAGTTGCTGTATATATTATGGAACAGCTGTCCCTGTACAATGCGGGAAACAGCTGCTGTGAACAGTAATGGGTCCTGTATATACGGTGGGGTGTAACATCCACAGTTTATGGTATATTATGCAGGAGAGCAGCTCCCTCATAGAATCAGAGAGGTTACATCAGGGAAGCAGGTCATCAGTTTAGAATACGATGGAGTATTTAGGCATTCTTCTGTGTGAGGGCTCCTCACAGATGTAGAGCAGTTCAGAGCTGATGGAATTTTGCTGCAGTATATAGATCTGCTGACGCAGGCACTTCACGCGCTCTGGGCTTTTCATTGTGATCTCTCAGCTCATTAAATCAGGCAGCACTGTCTCTGCTAAATCCCACTTGCAGGCAGCATCACGTTGCGGCTGCTTGAGTTAGTTTCTGCATAAAGACCAATGCTTGCCCTGGTTCCCTTGGAGTGTATTACTCGGTGCTCAGAAAGCTGAATGAGAGGTCGAGTAGGAGTTTGCATGCTGTCTGTTTAACATTCCACATTCTGAGTGTGGCTCCACTATGACATCTGTTGTGCTAAACCATACTCATCGGTGTACTGTAAGGAAAGACACAGAGTCAAAGAGAACAGAAACAGACCCTTCAGTCCAACTAGTCCATGCCAAACATAATCCTAAATTAAACAAGTTCCAACTGTTCATTCTTGGTCCATAGCCCTCCCAACCTGTCTTATTCAGGAACAAAAACAAAGCTGCCGGAAAAACTCAGCAGGTCTGGCTGCATCTGTGAAGGAAAAAAATAGACTTAACGTTTCGGGTCTGGTGACCCTTCCTCTGTCTCTCTCCTATTCATGTACTTAGCCCAATGTCTTTTCAATATTGTAATTGTACTCACAGACACCACTTCCTCAGGAAGTTCATTCCACACGTGAGCCATTCAATTTCCAGTGCTCCAGTGGAAAAAAAAGTCCCAGCCTGTCCAGTGTCTCTGTATAACTCAAACGCTCCATTCCCAGTAACATCCTGGTAAATCTTTTCTGAACTCTCTCCAGTTTAATAATATCCTTCCGATAACACCTATGTTGTGGAGAACAGCTGGCCCTGTGAAAAATTTGCACCTCATGTCTTTTTTAAATCTCTCTCCTCTCACCTTAACAATGTGTCCCCTGGAGTGAAATCCCCCATCTTTGGGAAAAGACGCCGACCAATAACTCTATCCGTATCTCTCATTATTTTATAAACTTCAATCAGGATGCCTGTCAGCTTCCTATGCTCCAGTGAAAAAAGCGCCAGCCTATCCAGCCTTTTATCCCCATATGCGTTGATCCCTTTAGCCCTAAGAGCCACATCTAATTGCTTCTTGAAAACATTCAATGTTTTGGCCTTATCTGCTGTGACAGAGAAGTCCGTATGCTCCCCACTATCTTGGTGAAGAAATATTTACTTATCTCAGTCCTAAATGGTCTATTCCATATACTTAGACTGTGACCCCTGGTTCTGCACTGCACCACTCAAACCTTCCATACCTGTCAACGTGCTCCTATCAGGACTTCGGCCAACCCATAGCACTTTACAGGCATTTCAGTACTTTGCAAATGAGTATACTGAGAATCATAACATCCACTGGGAAATAGGTGTTCCAGTGTACATTGTGGAGAATGACATCTGCTGTTGTCTGGTAGGAAGTAGACCTTTCACACAGCGAGATCCCACAATTGGTAATATATCAAGGACTAAATAATCTGACTGTTGTGATGTTGGTTGAGGGACAGATACTGACAGTGGGTAGAGCTCTTCAATGTAGTGCTGGAAATTCTTTCACGCCCACTGGAGAGAGGAGGTAGGGCATCGCTGGCAATGCTGCACTCCCTGCATCCTACAGGTGCGTATGCCTGCAGTGGGACCTGAACCCACCCAACCCTTGAGGTGGAAGGACACTGAACTAACACCAGGAGAAAGAGAGAGACAGGAATCTTCAATCTTGCTTTCTGCCTTGAATTCTAACACATATCTCAAAGCTCAGATATCTTCATCGTAATCTACTGCATGTCATACCATGGAATGGAAGTGGGATAGTAATATCGTTGACACTTACAAGCACAGAAAATAGGAGCAGAAATAGGCCATTCAGCCCTTCAAACCTTCTCCGCTATTCATTACGATCATGGCTGTCTTCCAACTTGGTCCTTTGTTCCCGCTTTTTCCCCATATCCATTGATCCCTTTAGCCCTAAGAGCCACATCTAATTGCTTCTTGAAAACATTCAATGTTTTGGCCTTATCTTCTGTGACAGAGAAGTCCGTATGCTCCCCACCCTCTTGGTGAAGTATTATTTCCTTATCTCAGTCCTAAATGGCCTACTCCATATACTTAGACTGTGACCCCCTGGTTTTGCACTGCAGCACCATCAGGAGCATCCTTCCTGTCTAGTCCTCTTAGGGTTTTATAGATTTCTGTGAAATCCCTCCTTATTCTTCTAAACTCCAGTGAATATAGTCCTAACTGATCCCTCTTCATAAGTTAGTCCTGCAATTCCGTGAATCAGCCTGGTAAACCTTCACTGCACTCCCTCCGTATCCACAAAACCCTTCCTCAGATAAGGAATTGCACATGGGGCTATTAATTCAGAGCAATGAAGTCCAAACCTTGGTGGTTGTTGGAAACTTAAATTCAAATGATGAACCATATTAGCATAACATCTACAAGACGCAATGCGGCAACTTACCAAGGCTCCTTCGACAGGACCTCTCAAACCCACCACCTCTACCAACTGGAAAGACAAGGGCTTCATTCAAATGGAAACAGCATTCCCTGCATGTTCCCCTCCGAGCCACTAGCCATCCTGACTGGGAAAAATATTGCTGTTCCCTCAGTGCCATAAGAACGTAAGAAGTAAGAGCTGGAGTAAGCCATTCAGCCCCTTGATCCTGACCCACCATTTAATACAATCTTGGCTGATTTCATCTCGGCCTCAGCTCTATATTTCTGCCATCTCTAATCAATTACTAAATAAAATCTGTCTGTCTCCTTATCATTAGACCCAATTATAGAGAGGTTTGGAACTAATCTCTTAAGTGCAGTGCCTCACAAATGTTCTTCCCATTCTGAAGCTTGAAGATTGTTGCAATCTCTCGATGTTATATGAGCCACAAAACCAACAACTACCAGCTGATCGTCAACTCCTGTAAACAAAATGTGAATTAGGTTAGACATCCCCCTAACCTTCCAATCTATACTGGATCTGTTTGGTAAACACAGGTAAAGGACTAAGCAGTCAGGAGTCTTAACAAAAAGGGGCACTTAGCACACCAATAAGGCATATTTTATTGCATGATAGCGCAATATGTACAACTTCCACTGACTTAAACACCATTAGACATAATTACTAAGATCGTTAGGGGGTGACATATTTTACCCCAATTGGGATCTCGACTTACAGCCCTCATTTCCCCACTCAGGATTATATGTCATCATCAGATTGGGTGGACCCTAATACAGTCTTCAACATTAACCCTTTCAGAACCATTACCACATATGAATGTGACCTTTGAGTGAGTGGGAGCTGTGAAAACAGGGGCCTGTTCAAGAAGGAGTGCTGTGGTTATCGCTGAGAGTTTGACAATGGTTATTGATGCTGCAGAGCTTGCAACCCCAAAACTGCTTGGCATTGTGGGGCCCTGACCCCTATATTGGAAAGTCTTTTCTTAATGGCAGGTACCTTACAGTCCATTCACCTGGAGCTCTGGTGTCCTGTTCTGTCTCAATAAGGTATTGCAACAACCTCATGGGAGTTTATACAGTGGCTGCGGATTTTACTCTTCAGTCACTTAGATCCCAGGTATATTTCCAGTTTGGAAATTTGTGCCAGGCACCTGTGTAATTCCTGGACATTTCAGACTCACCTAGGTGACAGGCCTAAATTATGAGCACATGTGCTTCTTGGGTAGAAGAAGATCTCCTCATTGAAGTGTTTGTAACGTAATAAGGATCTGATAGCATAGATACAGAGAAACTTTGTCCCCTGAGGGGCAAATCAAGCACAAGAGGGGCACTAGCTTTAAATTAGAGGCAGGCCTTTCATGGAAACATGGAAAATAGGAGCAGGAGTGGGCCATTTGCCCCCTTGAGCCTATACTGTCATTCATTATGGTCATGGCTGATCATCGAGCTCAATACCCTAATCCCACCCATCCCCCATATCCTTTTGGCCACGAGAGCTATACCTGCCTCTTTCTTGAAAACGCATATTGGTTTGGCCTCAACTGCTTTCTGTGGTAGAGAATTCCACAAGCTCCCTGCTGTCTGGGTCTTTTCATCTCAGTCCTGAAAGGTTTACCCCTTGCCCTTAATCTATGACCCTGGTTCTGGGTTTCTCACCATCAGGAACGTTCTTCCTGCATAGCCCTGTGAGAATTTTATGGGTTTCTATGAAATCTCTGCTCGTTCTTTTAAACTCCAGTGAATACAATTCTAACTGACTCAATCTGTCCTCATTCATGGGCTGCCAGAGGAGGTGGTAGAATTAGAATCCCTACAGTGTGGAAACAGGCCCTTCGGCCCAACAAGTCCACACCAACCCTTTGGAGCATCCCACCCAGACCCATCCACCTGTAACCCACACACCCCTGAACACTATGGGCAATTTAGCATGGCCAATTCACCTAGCCTGCACATCTTTGGACTGTGGGAGGAAACCCACACAGACACGGGGAGAATGTGCAGACAGTCAGCTGGGGCTGGAATCAAACGCGGGTCCCTGGCGCTGTGAGGCTGTAGTGCTAACCACTGAGCCACCATGCCACCAAGAGGTGGGTACAGTTACAACAGGTAAAAGGCATCTGGATGGGTACAGGAATAGGAAGGGTTTAGAGGCATATGGGCCAATCGCTGGCAAACAGGACTAGATTAATTTAGGATATCTGGTCAGCATGGATGAGTTGTACTGAAGTGTCTGCTTTATGATATCTCCATGACTCTAAATGTCAGTCCTACCATCCCAGGAATCAATTTGGTAAACTTTTGCTGCACTCCCTCTGTGGCAGATCTCAGAAAAGGAGACCAAAACTGCACACAGTATTCCAGTCATGGCCTCACCAATGTCCTATGTAATTGCAGCAAGACATCTTTTTGTTCTTGCACTCAAATTCTCTTGCTATGAAGGCCAACATACAGTTTGCCTTCTTTACTGCCTGTCACACCCACACGCCTTACTTTCAGAGCCATTCAAATGATAATCTGCCTTCCTGCTTTTGCCACCAAAGCAGATAACCTCACAATTAATGAGGGAAGGCTGTGAACTCTTCTTAACCACAGAGGTTAGTGGAAATCTGAATGTCTGTCTCTCCTGGACAGACCTTTGATTCTGCCTCAGGAGACATTATTAAGATTTTCTGCTTCCGCTTTAGCTGTGTCAACATCACAGACTGAACTACAATGTGTCAGACTGAAATAATACCTAATACTATCCATATTCGAACATTTAAATGGGTAGTTAAACAGGCCTGAGCTGCTGAATATATGAACATACAAATTAGGAGCAGATTTGGATGATTTGACCATTGGGCCTGCTCTGCTACTTAATAAGATCATAGCTGATCTGTTTACAATTGCCCATTCCCACCTACACCCGATAACCTTTGACTGTTCTGCCTAACACAAATCTATTCATCTCTTTCTTTAAAATGTTCACTGACTCTGCCCCCATTGCCACCATGAGGTCAAAGCAGCCCACTTGACTGGTGCCTCACCCTTAAACATCCACTCCCTCCACCACCGACCCTCAATGGCAGCAGTGCGTACTATCTACAAGATGCCCTGCAGAAATTCACCAAGGCTCCTCAGGCAGCACCTTCCAAACCCACAACCACTTCCTGCTAGAAGGTCAAGGGCAGCAAATACATGGGAACACCGTTGCCTGCAAGTTCCCCTCCAAACCACTCACCAGCCTGATTTGGAAATATGTCACCGTTCCTTCAGTATATCTGGGTCAAAATCCTGGAACTCCCTCCCTGAGGGCATTGTGGATTAACCTACAACAAGTTCAAGAAGGCAGCTCACCACCGCCTTCTCAAGGGCAATGAGGGATAAATGCTGGCCAGCTAGTAATGCTTGCATTCTATGGATAAATTAAACAAAAAATGTGTAGGAAATGTACAGAGAGAAGAAATTGTTGTAGTGGGAGGTGGAAATAAGAAAAGGTGCAAAACACATTTTGTAATAAAGTGAGGCCCCAGATGATGTGCAATATCTAGTGTTGTACGAATTGTGTGATTGCTCAGGTGAAGAAAAGTTGGATATTTGAATCAAATTGTTACAACACATTGGTTTATTGAGGGTCTTTCACACTTATTCTGTTCCACTTTGTCTTTGATTGGCAAGTAATTACAGACAATTTGCAAATATCTGTCCTACTGTCTAAGCACGCGCAATAGAAAACAAGAAACAAAAAGCACAGATTACACTGAGAAGTGATTAGACTGTGAAGAGGTTTCTCTGGCACAGGGTTGGTAGAGAACAGACTGTGTCTAATGGGCAGGAATCTAAACTACTTCTGAGTTGGCTAGAATTCACAGATTTGAAGCAATCAACATTTTGATTCCATTTATGGGACTTCTGTTTGATTTTAATTCAGGCTTTTACGCTAAAATTGACTGAAGAGAAGCTGATGCGAGATCCGGAGCCAATTAGTAGTTTGTTTTCTGCAGGAATGTTGTTTTTGAGTGTCTGGAAGAGATTGGCTGACACTCTCTAGGTTGTGAGTGTTGTATAAATATCCTTAGATACTTTTCAAAAAATGTTACAAATATTTTAATTGGATCCCAACGTCTAAGTTAGTCAAAGGAAATTCAGAATAGTGCAGGTGGCAATTTAACTCATTGGTGCCCATTATCACAAAGCGATTAATAAAAATATTTGCATGTATTTTCTATAGAAATAAGCCAAGTCACTGTAGGCCCACTCTCCCAATAGAGAGGGATGGCTGGTGGTGAGTTTAACTTGAGGGTCACCTCAGCTGAGGGCTGAGGTTGAGAAGGGAGGAACTTTAAGGCTACTGCAGCTAGTATGGGAAGTGAACCTGTGCTATTGGTGTCACTCTGCTTCATAAACCAGTCACCCAGCCAATTGTTTCTATACAAGAGAAGGTGAGGGCTCTTGTGGCGCAGTGGTATTGTCCCTATCTCTGGTCTTAATACCTACTCCAGCTACTCCAGACATATGTCACAACGCCCTGAAGTATAAGGCCATAAGATATAGGAGCATATGTTTCTCAACTCCATTCTTCTGCCTGCTCCCTGTAACCCTTGACCCCTTACTAATTAATAACTTATCAATCTCTGTCTGAAATACACTCAATGACTTGGTTTCCATAGCTCTCTGCAGCAAAGAGTTCCACAGATTCACCACCCTCTGGCTGAAAGGAATTCCTCCTCATCTCAGTTCTAAAGGGTCATCTCTTCACTCTGAGGCTATGCCCTTGGCTACTCTCTCCTACTAGTGGAAGCATCATCTCCACGTCCACTCTATCCAGGTGTCTCAGTATTCTGTAAGTTACAGTGAGATTCCCCCTCATCCTTCTAAACTCCATTGAGTACAGACCCCAGAGTCCTCAGTCACTTCTCATATGGCAAGCCCTTCATCCCTGGGACTAAGCCCATCCTTCTTTAGATATGGAGCCCAAACCTGCTCACAATATCTACAATAGATTGGATTGGTAAGATCTTTACTCAGTTGGACTTTTAAACAATGAGAGTGAACAGGAAGAGATTTGGACTGTTGGCAGAATGGGCGATGTGTGTACCCACTGGGTATATGAAATATGATACTTCATTGTATGATATGATGGGTTGGTCTACTGTGAACAGTTTTAGTCCCTTTGTCAAAGGAACGTTCACCTGATATTAGAAGCGTTGCAGAGAAGATTCACTTCGTTGATCCCAAATATCGAGGATTTTCTAATGAGGAGAGGTTACATAGGTTGGGCTTGTACTCACTGGAATTAAAAAAAAATGAGAATTAACCACAGTGAAACTGAAAAGATTCTTCGGGGGTTTGACGGGGTAGGTGCAGAGAGATTGTTTCCCCTTGTGCGAGAGGGCATAATCTGACAGTGTCGGATCACCCAATTGGGATAGAGATGAAGTCAAATTTTTTTCTCTCAAGTGGTAGTCAATCTACGGGATTTTTAACCGCAGCGGTCTGTGGAGGCTAAAGGAATCAAGGGTTAGAGGGAAAAGACAGGAAACTGGTGTTGTGGGAGGCATGTTGGCTTGGTGGCTCAGCAGCTAGCACAGTTGCCTCATGGTGCCAGGGACCCAGGTTCAGCCCTACCATCGGGTGACTGTCTTGTGAAGTTTGCATATTCTCCCTGTGTCTGTAGGGGTTTCCTCCCATAGTCCAAAAATGTGCAGGCTAGGTGGCTTGGCTGTGCCGAACTATCCATAGTGTGCAGGCTAGGTGGGTTAGCCATGGGGAAATACAGGGATAAGTATAGGGGGATGGGTCTGGATAGGATGCTTTTCAGTGGATCAGTGTGGACTTGATGGGCTGAATGGCCTGCATCCACACTGTAGGGATTCTATGGTTATCAGATCAGTCATGATCTTATTGAATGATGGAGTAAAATTGATAGGTCAAATTGTCTTAAAAGATTTTTGGGTATTTTAACCAGCAGTTGTGATTAAGAAGAGCTGGTTTCTGTTGGAACTCAATGTGAGGATACGTGGAGATGATGTGTCTGCATGGGAATAAACAGAAAAGATGCTGCTCTGTTGGGATTCTGTAGAATGGAAAGATGGTGCTGAGTAGTTATGTTGAGGGAAGCGTCCAAGACAGATCGGTAACTCAATACTCAAAGGTATTGAAAAATTGAGTTTTCATTCAAATCCCATTCACATCTCTCACAAAGGTTCCCATGTGCAATAAATTGTAGATATTTGTTATTACGATTTCCGTTGTAAGACAAACCTGATGTCAGTCGGTCATCCAGGATTGCAAGGAGGTATCGTAGTTAGAGGGTCTCTTAAGCCATGACTGATGCCACCACCTGCAACTTCACTTCCAAACTGCACCACCATCCTCACTTGGAAACATATTGCCATCCCTTCACAGACGTTGGGTCCAAATTCTGGAATTCTCGTCCTAACGGCACTTCCTATCCCCATGGACCGCAGCTGTTCAAGAGGGTGGCTCATCGCCACCTCGTTATGGGCAGTTAGAAAAGTACAGTAAATGATGGGCTTAGCCAGCTACACCCACATCCCATAAATGAATAGAAAAGAGCACTTTCAGGGACACTGTGCCATGTGAAATATTTAATGTTGACCATGCACTCAGCCAGAGAAACCCTGTTGTAAAATACGTCTGGAATGGATGGGAACTGAACCAGAGTAGAAAGGTGATAGCCTCCAAGTGACTGGCATTTACAGAACTGGATTTCGATTGACACACGTAGGGAACATGGGTGGTAAACCAATGATATCACCGTGGCCATATCTACGGATACTGATTGATGGAGATATTTCTCGTAAAACAAATACCTTTCAAACTGGCCCAGTGTCTATAGCACATGGTTGGTGCTGTGTTGGCTAAATTGGTAGCCATCCTGCCTCTGTGTCAGAAGGTCCTGTTTAAATCCCACTCCAGAGAATTGATAATCTGGGTTGGCACTTCTGGCAATGTAGGTACCATCTTTTGGTTAAAACATTAAATTGAGGCCCCATTGGTTCTCTTCCATTAAGCATTAAAGATTTTATGGTCATTATTTAAAAGAAACACAGGCTTATGATCCTGGGCCAATTCTTTTACCTCAATCAGGATTCCTAGAATTAGATAATCTTGTCAGCACCTTGTTTCTCTGTGTGGGAGCTTTCTGTGCACAAATTGTCGTTAAAATGTTAACAACATGGGAAATTGGGACATCCATTTTTGAAATAATTGAGTTTCGATGGCACCTTATAAACTTGATTCAGATGTTCCTGTTAATCATTTTCAGGTCAATGTCAAAGCACTGGCTTTGAAAACAAACAAAACCAGGAAAACAAAATTGGATTTTTAAAGTCTTGCCCTGTTTGCAAAAATAATGGCTTGGCATTTATGATGTGTTGTATCAAGACACATGCGTCACAGGGAGACAGGGTGGTTGAGAAGGTGTTTGGCATGCTTTGCCCTCATTGCTCAGATCTTTGAGTATAGGAACTGCAATGTCATGTTGAAGTTGTACGGCATGTTGGTGAGGTCTATGCTGGAGCACTGTGTCCAGCTCTGGTCGTCCTGTTGTAGGAAAGGTATTATTAAGCTGGACAGGATTCAGAAAATATATATCAGGACGTTACTGGGAATTTTGAGTTATAAGGAGAAACTGGATGGGCTGGGATTTTTTCACTAGAGCATCGAAGATTGAGAGGTGACCTTACAGAAGTTTAGAAAATTGTGAGGGGTACAGATAAGGTGAATGGCAGGTGTCTTTTCCCTAGGGTGGGGGGTTTCAAGACTATGGGGCACATTTTTAAGGTGAGAGGAGAAAGATTTAAAAAAGACTTGAGGGGCATTTTTTTTTAAACGGAGTGTGGTTTGTGTGTGGAATGAACTTCCAGAGGAAGTGGTGGATGTGGGTACAGTTACAACGTTTAAAAGACGTTTGGATTAGTACGTGAACAGGAAAGGTTTGGAGGGATATGGGCCAAAAGCAGGCAGGTGGGACTAGTTTAGTTTGGGAGTATGGTCAGCATGGACTGGTTGGACTGAAGGGACTGTTTCCATGCTGTATGACTCTAAGACCTCAGAACATCCTGAAATTCCTTTACATCCAAAGGAATACATTTGTCGTGAGGCCATCTGTTTATTCACAGGCACATACACCAGTCACTCTGGCCCGTGTCTTTAACAGGCCCAACTCACTTCAGCCAAAGCAATAAACGTGAAAAAAGGCTTGCATCTCTATAGCACCATCCACATCTGTCAGATGTCCTGAAGTGCTTTACACCCAATGAACTGCTTCTGAAGTATAGTTATTGTTCTGATTCAGGAATTGTGGCATTACTTTTGCGCACAGTTTACTTAAACCATGGCTACAAGAACAACTCAGAGGCTAAGAATTCTGTGTCAGGCAATGCACACGGTTTACAAATTCTGTGTCTCCGAGTGCAGGCTAGAGGCTAGGAATACTGCAGTGCGTAACCCAACTCCTGACTCCTTGAAACCATCTACAAGGCACAAGTCAGGAGTGTGATGGAATACTCCCCACTTGCCTGGATGGGTGCAGCCCCAACAATACTCAAGAAGCTTGACACCATCCAGGACAAAGCAGCCACTTGATTGGCACCATATCCACCACTTTCAACATTCACTTGTCTATCCAGTGACAGTCGCTGACAGTAAGATGCACCATCTTAACAACGTTGCTCATGCTTCTTCGGTGATTTCTTCCAAACCTTCTGCCATCTGGAAGGTTGGCAGCAGACCCGTGGGATAACCATAACGTACAAGATTCCCATCCCCCATCTCAATCAAGCTTCTCACTATCCTGACTTGGAACTTTCTTGGTGTTCCTTCACTGTTGCTGAGTCACAGCCCACTGTGGGTGTCCCTTCATCGAATGGACTGGAACGGTTCAAGGAGGCAGCTCACCACTGCCTGCTCAAGGAGCAATTCAGGATGGGAAATAAATGTTGGACCAGCCAGTAATGCCCATGTCCCATGAACAAATGCGTTAAAAAATCCAACCAACATCACTGTGATAATGACCAGATAATCTATTCCAGTGATATTGCCTGAGGGATAAGCATTGTCCTGTACACCAGGAATGCTCCTTGGAATCCAAAGCTTTATGCTGTTTTTCATAACAGATGGCAGGTTGTCAAATTTTTTTTCAACAGTTGCACTTTTGAAACACCACTCTCTATTTGAAAAAGTGGTGCCTTCTAAATCTTTCCTCTCTCACCTTAAACCTATGCCGTCTAGTTTTGGACACTCCAACCTGGGGAAAAGACCTTTACTATTCACCTTACTTATGTCCCTCATGATTTTATAAACCTCTGTAAGGTCAACCCCCTCAGCCTCCGACGCTCTAGGGAAGAAAGTCCCAGCTTATCCAGCCTCTCCTTATAGCTCAAACCTGCCAAGCCCAGTAATATCATTGTAAATCTTTTTTGCACCGTTTACCAGAAGAAGTGGTAGCGACTGGCACAATGACAACATTTAGAAGACATTTGGACTCCATGGATAGGAAAGGTTTAGAGAGATATGGGCCAAATGTAGGCAAATAGAACTAATCAGTTTAGGAAACCAGGTCGGCATGGATGAGTTGGGCCAAAGAGCCAGTTTCAGTACTATACGACTCTATGACTCTACGTATTGGGACCTTTTACTCAGTGAAAGGTGCTACAACATTTCAAGTTTTTTGCTGAGATTGCATGACCCGTGCCTTGGCCAGTGTTTGCTTTTTTCCCTCTTTATTCATTCACAGGATGGGCACATTGCTGGCTAGGCAGCATTTATTGCCCATCCCTAATTGCTCAGAGGGCAGTTCAGAGTCAACCACATTGCTGTGGGCCAAGAGCCACATGTAGGCCAGACCAGGTAAGGATGGCAGTTTCCTTCCCTAAAGGGCATTAGTGAACCAGGTGGGTTTTTCCTGATAATCAACAGTGGATTCATGACATCATTAGACTCTCAATTCCAGATACTTTACTGAATTCAAATTCCACCATCTGCCGTGGCGGGATTCGAAAGCAATACCACTAGGCCATCACCTTCCCATGCTGTGGTACAGACTGCAGAAGTGAACAAGTACAATCGCAAAGGGTAACCATGGTAAGGATATCTCTGCTGAATTCACCTGCTTAGCAGGAAATCTTCGCAAACGTAGATCCACTTACATATAAATATTTCACAGGAGTAGGCCATTCAGCCCCTTGATCTGGCCCAGCTAGACAATGGCTGATCTCCTCCCTCAATGCTATTTTCCTGCACTTGCCTATCCCTTGATGTTTTTAACACACAATGTCAAGAAATCTATTGCTCTCAGTCTTGACTGAGCTTCTGCAGTGGAGAATTTTGAAAAACTCGCCACCCTCTGAGTAAAGAAATTCCTCCTCATCCCTGGCCAACCCTCTGAGACTGTGTTCCCCTAGCTCAAGGGCTGCCCCCAGCCAAATAGCAGACCAATAATTCACCAATTAAACTTCCTTCAACCACACTTTCCCAATGTGCGACCTCTTACCGCCTCAAAAAATAAGGCCAACTGATATGTGGGAACACCCCCAACTGCAGATGCCCTTCTGAGCCACTCACCATCCTGACTTCGAAATATATCCCCGTGCCTTCACTGTTGCTAGGTTAAAATCCTGGGATTCCCTCCCTAATGGCATTGTGGATGCCCCTACAACACAGAGACTGCAGTGGTTCATGAATGTGGCTCACCACCACCTTCTCAAGTGGAATTTAGGATGGGCATCAAATGCTGGTCTTGCCAGTGGTGCCAACTTCTCAGAATGACATAAAAGCAAAGTAGATAGAGTCCTGCAATAAATTTCCTACACTAGTTACTGAATAATGAGCATTGATAACTTAGATTGAACTGAATACTAGGAGGCTTTGCCCAACATGAAAAAAATACTATCCAAAACTTTCCAAAACTGTCTTTTCTCAACAGATGTATGAGTAGGTAGAGAATAGAGAGATACAGACAGTGTAGAGGTAAAGGTATTTAGCTTAGAAAGGCATCATGCGTTGGCGAATTCTTGGTGGCTGAAAGTCTGTTCCGGTGCTGTACTGTTCTGCATTCTTTGTTCTTTAAAAAACAACTCTTGCTAGATTCATGCAGTGAGTTGCTCGATATGTCAGCTGGTCAATAATGGTGGATACAATACCCATAATCCTCTTTGCCTGTGGAAATCACTCTATCTAACATGTGGTCGTGACTGATAGCTCAGCAGGTTGCATTCTGGGGTTCACATTCTGGCCAGAGTGAAAATGCAAGCAGAAAGATTGCTGTGATTTTCCTGTAGCTGATTAATCCTTTAATTCTAATTTCTGGACTGCTTCAGAATGACCTGGGAGGTTAGCAAAATGTAATAAGGACATAAGAAATAGGAGCAGGAGTAGGCCATCAAGCCTGCTCCACAATTCGATAAGATCATGGCTGATCATGTGGACTCAGCTCCACTTACCCGCCCGCTCACCATAACCCTTAATTCCTTTACTGGTAAAAGCTCTGACTATCTTTCCTCAAAAACATTCAATGAGGTAGCCTGAACTGCTTCACTGGACAGGGAATTCCACATTGTCACAGTCCTTCACATGAAGTTCCTCCTCAACTTAGTTCTAAATCTGCTGCCCCTGATTTTGAGGCTATGTTGCTTAGTTCTAGTTGCACCTGCCAGTGGAAACAACATCACTGCTGCTTTGTTATCTATTCCCTTCATAATTTTAAATGTTTTTGAGGTTGGTTGGCTCACCGAGCTGGTTTGTTGTTCTGCAGACATTTCGTTACCATGCTTGGTAACATCCTCGGTGCAGCCTCTGATGAAGCATCGGTGTGTTTTCCCACCTGCTTTTTAAACTCTGGGGTCCATTGCGATGGATTGCCTCGCTTCCGGGTTTCCTCCGTAGTGGAATGTATACGCGGTCGAGTTCAATGTGTTTATTAATAGCATGCTTCGTGGAGCGCCATGCTTCCAGGAATCCTCGTGCTTGTCTCTGCCTAGCCTGCCCTAGGATCTTGGTGTTGTTCCAGTCGAAGTTGTGGTTCTCCTTGTCCATGTGGATTGAGATGAGTGAGTATCGGTCGTGTCTTTTTGTAGCCAGTTGGTGTTCATGTACTCCTGTTGTTAGTTTCCTTTGTACACGAACACCAACTGGCTACAAAAAGACACGACCGATACTCACTCATCTCAATCCACATGGACAAGGAGAACCACGACTTCGACTGGGACAACAGCAAGATCCTGGGACAGGCTAGGCAGAGACAAGCACGAGGATTCCTGGAAGCATGGCGCTCCACGAAGCATGCTATTAATAAACACATTGAACTCGACCCCATATACATTTCACTACGGAGGAAACCCGGAAGTGAGGCAATCCATCGCAACGGACCCCAGAGTTTAAAAACCAGGCGGGAAAACACACCGACGCTTCATCAGAGGCTGCACTGAGGATGTTACCAAGCACGGTAACAAAACGTCTGCAGAACAACAAACCAGCTCGGCGAGCCAACCAACCTCAACATCCACAACCCGAGCTACAGATCTACGCCAAAACCTTTACATGTTTTTATAAGATCCCCTCTCCCACATTCTTCTAAGTTCCAATGAGTATAGGCCCAGTCTACTCAATCTCCCCTCATAAGCCAACCCTCTCAATTCAGGAACCAACCTAGTGAACCTCCTATGCACCCCCTCCAGTAATGAGCCATAAATCTGGAGGAAAGAGGCTAACAAAGAACAAGCAACTTCAGGGGGAGGCAATAGCTTCGCGGTGTTATTGCTGGGCTCTTAATCCAGAGACTCAGGTAATGGTTTGGGGACCCAGGTTCAAGTCCTGCCCTAGCCAGTGGTGGAATTTGTATTCAATAAAAATCTGGAATTAAGAGTCTAATGATAACCATGAATCTATTGCCAGTTGTCAGAAAAAGCCCCATCTGGTTCACTAATGTCCTTGCGGAAGGAAACTGCCATCCTTACCATGGTCTGGCTGACGTGTGACTCCAGACCCATAGCAAAGTGGTTGACTGTTAACTGCTGCCTGGGCAATTAGGGATGGGCAATAAATGCTGGCCTAGCCAACGATGCCCCCATCCCATGAATGAATTAAAATAAAAGTGTAGGTGGTGGTGGGAAGTTTATTGGTCCAGTGAATACAGAGGCCCTCAGAGAGTGTGGGTTGTAATCCCATGTGGACTTTCAATTCAATTATAAACAAAATTAGAAGTTAGTCTATCACAGTAAAAGTCTAACTGTTTCACTAACGTCCTTTAGGGAGGGAAATCTGCCATCTTTAACCCAATCTGGTCTACATGTGTCTCCAGACCGCCTTGTCTCCAAACCACCTTGAAAAATGGCCAGTCAGTTCAAGGGCACTGAAGGGTAGGCAATTGCAGGTTGCCAAACCTCCCAAAATACAGGCCTTGCTAGCAACGGACACATCCTATACAAGAAGAACAGAAATTCAAGTACTTCAGGCATTTACGATGCAGTCCAGTGACAGTTGACAAAATGGCTTCCAGCAGAGTTAATGGCTCCTGAGAAACCAGGAAAGATGTCAGACGAGAAAACAGCAAATATTAAAAAAAAAGAAATTGTAGTTGGAGCTGCTTACAGTAGGAGAGACCATGTGATGTGTATAGTGACTTCTCCGAGAGTAAAAACCTGGATTTCTGAAGTAATTTTTCCTGTAATTAGCCTGTGGGGAAAGCCATGATGTTACATTTTTGGAGAGGGTCTGGAGGTTGAGTAATTATTACTACAGTTTAGAACATGCCTACTCATTGCTAGTGGCAATAGCAGTTTCCAGGACAGTGATGAGCTGCAGATTTACAGGCACAGTCGTTACAGATGTGCATTTATTTTTGTAATTGTAAACCTTTAGGCCCAGTGTTCTGTCTCAGAACATGGGAGGCTTATTGAAGCCAACATTCCTTATGTGGTTTTATTATGTTCTTATACAATCATTTTAGTGGGGAAACTCAATATAAGAGTATAATAAATTTGAACTGTAGGCCATTCAGCCCTTCAAGTCTATTCTGTCATTCAGCACAACTATGGCTGATATTTGGCCTCAACTCCGCCTTCCAGTCCGCTGCTCATTATCCTGAGAGATCAAACTCTATCACAAGCTCACCAGTGGATTATCTGCAACTCTTTGTTGGCAGAGAACTTTAAATATTCACAACTATTTGAGTGAAGAAATTTCTCCTCCCCTCAGTCCTTAATGATCCTCCGGTTTCCCTAACACTGTGCCCTAGGTTCCTCAACTGGGTGGAAAGAACCTCTCAATGTCAATGGTGGCTGACCACCTCCCCCCTCCACCGCCACCCCCCCCCACCAACCCCCTCCCCTACTCCCCGTCCAGAACCATGTATTTCTCAATGAGATCACCCCTCATTATTCTAAACTCCAGAGAGTATAGGCCACAAATAGGTTGTAATTCCAAAGCTGAGATGGGGGGTTCCTGTTATTTAACTATTATTTAGATGGAGAGAAACCAAACAGTTGTGAGGTACAGAGGGATCTGGGTGTCCTTGGATATGAATCACTAAACATCAGCCTGCAGATAGGGCAAGTAGTTGGGAAGGCACAGAGAATCTTGGCCTTCGTTACAAGGGTGTTGGGACTGCAGACGTACGTGACATTGGTGAGGTCACACAGCTTACACCTTACTTGAGATGACACTGTGTGGAGCTGGATGAACACAGCAGGGCCAGGCAGCATCAGAGGAGCAGGAAAGCTGACGTTTCGGGTCGGGCCCCTTCTCCAGCATTTCTGAAGAAGGGTCCCAACCGGAAATGTCAGCTTTCCTGCTCCTCTGATGCTGCCGGGCCCTGCTGTGTTCCTCCAGCTCCACACTGCATTATCTCTGACTCCAGCATTGGCAGTTCTTAGTACCTCTTACACCTTACTTGGTTGCCTTACTTAAGACATGACTTTATCGAGGTTTATGAAATCATGAGGGGTATAGATAGGGTTAATGATAGGTATCTTTTGCCCTAGGATGGAGTATTTCACGATTAGGGGGCACATTTTTAAGGTGAGAGGAGAGAAATTTAACAAAGGCATGGGGGCCAGTTTTTTTTTACAGAGGGTGGTTCGCGTGTGGAATGAACTTCCAGAGGAAGTGGCGGATGTGGGAGCAGTTAGCAATGTTTAAAAGACATTTGGGTAAGTTCATTATAGGAAAGGCTTGGAGGGACATGGCCTGGGTGAGGCAGTGGGACTGACTTAGTTTGTGATTATGTTCAGCATGGACTGGTTGTACCATAGGGTCTGTTTCACCGTTGTATGACTCTATCAATCAAAAACAGAAATTGCTGAGAAAACACAGCTTCTGTGAAGTGAGAAACATTTCGGGACCACTGACCCTTCTCAAGAACATTCTGAAGGTTAAGGAGAATTTGATAGAAGTTCAGAATTATGCTGATCTGATTTGATTTATTGTGTCACATTTACCTGGGCGCAGTGAAAAGTCCTGTTTTGCGAACAGTACAAGCAGATCATAACATACAAGGACATACAGATCATATTTTCAATAGAGCGAGGCATACAGGAGGTGTACCAAAGTGAGATCAACATTCAATTTGAAATTAGATAGGTCCATTCAGCAGTCTAATAATAGCGAGGAAGTAGCTGTTCTTGAACCTGTACCTTCTGCCTGACAGAAGAGGTTGGAAAAGTGTATTACTAGGGTGGGGGAGGTCTTTGATGTTGGTTTTAATGCAGTAAACATATTGGAACAATTTCTACTGCTTGGAAGTTATAAAGGTTTGACATAATTGGTGGAGGAAGGGACATTTTCACCATAAATCGAGACGCAATGACTTAGAATAACCTGCCTGGAAGTTTCTGGATGTTGAATCAATTGCTTTTGAAGGAGAATGAAATGTATAGTTAAAAAGGAGAGATTTTCAGGGCTGTGGGGAGAGGAGCAGGAAATGCATTAGATGGCTCTTTCGAAGAGCTGATACGAAGATGATCTGAGCAGCGGTGATAAGGTTTGGGCTAGGCATCTGAATCTCAGATAACCTGAGTATCACCATCAGTCTAGAATTCATCCTGTAGTGGGAATCCTTAATGTTACCTACACACATCTAAGTGTTACCATGGTGATATGTGGGCTGTAAGTTCTGTGTTTTATTTAACACGCCTGTATCTTTCTTTCTTTTGTTTTCTTTTCTCGCAGTACGTGGCGTTTGCATCATTGTTCTTCATTTTGATATCCATCACTACTTTTTGCCTTGAGACCCACGAAGCATTCAACCACCTGGTGAACAGAACGGAGACAGTCACCACTGGGAATGTCACCAATGTGGTGGAGGATGTGGAGATTGAGACCGAGGCCTTCCTCACCTACGTGGAGGGCATGTGCGTCATCTGGTTCACCTTCGAGTTCCTGATGCGCATCATGTTCTGCCCGGACAAGAAGGAGTTCATCAAGAACACCCTCAACATCATTGACTTTGTGGCCATCCTCCCTTTCTACCTGGAGGTCGGCCTGAGTGGACTCTCGTCCAAGGCCGCCAAGGATGTCCTGGGCTTCCTGCGCGTCGTGCGCTTTGTCCGAATCCTCCGCATCTTCAAGCTTACCCGCCACTTCATTGGCCTGAGGGTCCTGGGCCACACGCTGAGGGCGAGCACAAATGAGTTCCTCCTGCTCATCATCTTCCTCGCTCTCGGGGTCCTGATCTTCGCCACCATGATCTACTACGCGGAGAGGATAGGGGCTGACCCCGAAGACATAACGGGTAGCAGACACACCAGCTTCAAGAACATCCCCATCGGCTTCTGGTGGGCAGTGGTCACCATGACCACCCTGGGTTACGGGGATATGTATCCGGAGACCTGGTCGGGGATGTTGGTGGGAGCTCTCTGTGCTTTGGCTGGTGTGTTGACCATCGCTATGCCTGTCCCCGTTATTGTCAATAACTTTGGCATGTACTATTCCTTGGCTATGGCCAAGCAGAAGTTACCAAAGAAGAAGAACAAACACATCCCCCGAGCTCCTCAGCCAGGGTCTCCCAACTACTGCAAGCCTGACATCAAGTCCCCCCAGCGGAGTGTCCAGGGTGATTCCTGCCCTCTAGCTCAGGAGGAGATCATTGAAATAAACAGGGCAGGTAGGCATTGCTCTGTGACTTAGAGCCTTAGGCTCAAACCTAGACACTCAGCTTTCAGGAGGTGATGATCTGGTGACATTATCACTGGACTGATAATTCAGAGACCCAGCCAGTGGATCTCCCTCTTGGTCCAGTGGTTAGGATTTGGGCTCTCCTCACTGCAGCCTGCGTTTGATTCTTAGTCAGGGAACATTAATTATGGACGGTACGGTGTCTCAGTGGTTAGCGCTGCTGCCACACAGCGCCAGGGATGCGGGTTCGATTCCACCCTCGGGCAGCTGCCTGTGTGGAGTTTGCACATTCTCCCTGTGTCTGCATGGGTTTCCTCCAAGTACTCCAGTTTCCTCCCACAGTCCAAACGTTGGATAGATTGGCCGTGCTAAACTGTCCATTGTGTCCAGGTTGTGTAGGCTGGGAAATGCGGGGTTGCAGGGATGGGTTGGGATGCTCTTCAGAGGTTCACGGATGCTCTTCAGGCTGAATGGCCTGCTTCCACAATGTAGGGATTCTATGAAGAATCACTCACCATCCTGACTGGGAAATATATTGTCGTTCCTTCAGTGTTGCTGGATCGTAATGCTGGAATATCCTTCCCTGAGGTCATTGTGGGTCTTTCTATTCTCCAAAGGACTGCAGTGGTTCAGGAAGGCAGCTCAAGCCCGCCTTCCCAAGGGGCAGTTCTAATGTTCCAGAGACCTGAGTTCCATTCCTGCCACAGCAAATGGTAGAATTTGAATTCAATTCAAAAAAATCTGGAATCAATTGTTGAATGAGGACCAGGAATTTGTTATTGATTCTTGGAAGAACCCATCTGGTTCGCTAATGTCCTTTAGGGAAGGAAACTGCCATCCTTACCTGGTCTGGACTACATGTGACTCCAAACCCACAGCAATGTGGCTGACTCTTAAACAGGGATGGACAATAAATGCTGACCCAGCCTGTGGCACCCTCATCCCATGAATGAAAATTAAAAAGAAGGGAAGAAGTGCCGCTAGCCCTCTCACCCCAGAGGGTCCCGATTAATGCTCTGGGGACACAGGCTCAAATCAGCAGATGGTGAAATTTAAATTCAATTCATGAATAAATTTGGAATTGAAAGATTGGTGACCCATCCTTACCAGCTCTGGCCTACATGTGTCTCAAAGTATCACTCCTAATTAACCTTGCAAGCCACTCAGTTCCAGGGCAGTTAGGACTGGGCAACAAATGATGACACCCATATCCCATGAAAGAAAGAAAGAATAAATTCATAAAAATAACGGAATTTGTAGGCTGGTTGACTCTTGACTGTCACTTCGGGTTAAGTGTATTCCCCACCTGAATCCAGATGTTCAGTGTAGTTTAGGTGAAAGTTTATTAAGCAAAAGTTCATCCAAAACTAACACAAAACCTAACATTACAAGACGTAGGAGCAGCAGGAGACCATTCAGCCCATCGACTCTGCTCTGCCATTCAATGAGATCATGACTGGTCTGATGACCCTCAACTCCAATTTCCTGCCTTTTCCCCAGAACTGATAATTTCTCTGACTGATTTAAAAATCTGTCTATCTCAGTCTTGAATATTCTTAATGACCGAGCCTCAACTGACCTCTGTGGAAAAGAGTTCCACAGATTGACTCTTCGAGAAAAAGTTCTCCTCATCTCCTTCCTAACTGGACCATCCCTTACTCTGAGATGATCCCCTCCGGTCCGAGACTCTCTCACAGGGGGAAACGATCTCTCTCCATAGATATGGGTCAAGCCCCCTGACAATCTTGTATGTTTCAATAAGGTTGCCTCTTGTATGTTTGAATAAGGTTGCCTCTTGTATTCCTAAAACCAATGAGAACAAGCCCGAATCACCAACCTCTCTTCATAAAATTCTGCATCGCATGAATGAATTGAAGAAAATAATGTCACTGGACTAGTAATCCAGAACTCTAGGCCAATGTGCTGGGGGCATGGGTTTGAATCCCTCACGACAAATGGCAAATGTTAAATTAAAAAAGAAAATCCAGAATAACCATTGTTGTAAAAGACTATCTGGTTCACTATTCTCCAGCATCGGCAGTTCCTACTATCTCTGGTTCACTAATGTGAAGGAAATCTGACATTGTTATCTGGTCTGGCCTACATGTGACTCCTGACCTACAGCAATGTGGTCAACTCTTATGGGTGAGTGGGGATGGGTAAGAATCACTGGCCGAGTCAGTGATACCAATATCCATGGACAAAAGAACAGATAGATTTGCCTTGCAGAGACTGTGGTGCTGGTTTCTCAGAATGATGTCAGTTACAAGGATACACAGATAGGGTGTAACTCTCTGAGATGTAGAATGTTAAGGGAATGATTTGATCCAAATTTTCAAGACATTAAGGGGAAAAGATAGAGTAGATAGAGAGAAACTACCTCTGCTGGTTAGGGATTAGGGGGTGTAGTTTGCAAATTAAAGACTTTTCAAGAATGGAATTCGAGAAGAGTCTCGCTTACATGAGCTAGTAGCAATGTGGAACTCCTTCTTCCACTGTGAATATTGCCGCCACTTCATTTTAAACCTGACCTTAGATAGAATCATAGAATCCCTACAGTGTTGAAGCAGGCCATTTGGCTCATCGGGTCTACACTGACCTTCCAAAGACCATCCCACCCAGACCTGTCCCCCCTACCCTATCACTGAACCCTGCGTTTCCCATGGCTAATCCCTGGACACTGTGGACAATTTTGCATGGCCCTGCACACCTAACCTGCACACCTTTGGACTGATATTGATCACTTTTTTGTTAAAGGTCAGAATTGACAGGCAAAAATGAGGAAGAATTTCTTCAGTCACAGGGAGTTGAATCCGTGGAACTCATTACCGCAGAGGACTGTGGAGGCCAAGTCATTGAGTGTATTCAAGACAGAGATGGATAGGTTCTTGATTAATAGGGGGATCAAAGGTTACAGGGAGAAGGTAGGAGAATGGGGAATGAGAAACATACCAGTCATGATCGAATGGCGGAGCAGAGTTCATGAGGCAAATGGCCTAATTCTGCTTCTAAATATTGAGATCTTCTGTCATTCACGATTGCATTTACTGGTGGAACTGAATCAATGGGATATCCTCCTCTTCCTAAGTTGCTACATTGAACTGGTCAGCGCATTACAGAGGGGTCTGTACAAAGTGGATAGATTGTTACAAGGGGTCAGTATTTACTGGATAGTAAATTGTACTGATAGTGTGCTACACAGCAGGGAGGTGTATGTACTGAACAGTGTGTTGCACAGGTATTTGTATAGACTGGGCACTGTGTTATATAGGGAACTGAAAGGATTAAATAGTGCGATAGATGATTCATTCACAGTGGTTTACATATGGGACTGGTTATCCAATCAGCCCGGACTGATGATCCCTGGAAGCACTCTCAAATCCTACCAAGATAACTGCAGAAAATGAGTTCCATTCATTGAATAAATCTGGAATTGGGATAATGGTGCATCATCCATCTGATTCATAGAAACTAAGAGCAGGAGTAGGCCATTCAGCCCTTCAGGCCTGCTCCACATTCAGTGTGATCATGGCTGATTCTCTACCTCACTGCCATATTCCTGCCTTCTGTCCATACCCTTCAATGTGCTTTAATATCTAAAAATACATCAATGTCTTGCTTGAATATACTCAGTGACCTGGCCTCTGTGGGTAGTGAATTCTACAGGTTGCTCACAGTCTGCGTGAGGACATGCTTCCTCATCTCAGTCCTAAATGGTCCAGCCCATATCTTGAGGTTGTGTCCCCTTGTTTTAGACTCTCCCAACAAGGGGGAAACATCCTCTCTGCATCTAGTGTGTCCAGCTCTGTTCGAATTTTATATGTTTCAATCAGATCTCGGCCTTCATCCTTCTAAACTGTAGTGAGCACAGGCTAAGTCGAACCAATCTCTCCTCATACTATAGTCCTGCCACCCCCAGTATCATCCTCGTGAACCTCCACAGCACTCCCTCTGAGGAGAGTATATTCTTTCTTAGGTAGGGAGACCAAAACTGCATGCAGTGCTCCGGGTGTGATATCACTAAGGCCCTGTATAACTGCAGTGAGATATCCCTATTTATGAACTCAGATCCTCTCACAATGAAGGTCAATATTCCATATGACCTCCTAATTGCTTTCTGCATCTGCCTGCCTACCTTCATTGACTGGTGCACAAGGACACTCAAATCCCTTTGTGCATCCATACTTCCCAATATGTCACCTTTTGAATAATGCTCTGCCTTTCTTTTTTTCACTTTGAAGTGTATAGTTTCATATTTGTAGTAATTCAGTTTAGGAAAGGAAATAAAGCAGGAGGCACAGTGGCTCAGTGGTTAGCACTGCTGCCTCCTAGCATCAGGGATCCAGGTTTGATTCCACCCTCGGGCGACTGTCTTGTGTGGAGTTTGCACATTCTCCCTGTGTCTGCATGGGTTTCCTCCGGGTGCTCCAGTTTCCTCCCACAGTCCAAAGATGTGCAGGGTAGGGTGGAGTAGCCATGGGAAATGGAGGGCTAAAGGGTAAGGGAGTGGGCCTGGGTGGGATGCTCTTCAGAGGGGTGGTGGGGACTGGATGGGCCAAATGGCCTGTTTCCATACTGTAGGGATTCAGTGAAACCTGCCATCCTTATCTGGTCTGGCCTACATGTGACTCCAATATGTTGACTCTTAACTGCCCTTGTAAGCTGCTAAGACCAAGGGCGTTTAGGGATGGGTAATGAATTGTGGCCTTGCCAGTGATGCCCACATCAAATGAATGAAGAAAAAGTCTTATCCTTTTCTCATTCTGATGAAAGGTCATCAAACTGAAATGTTAACTTCGTCTCTCCCACAGATGTTGCATGACTGTTTGCAGCATTTCTTTAACTAAACTATTGTACATTGGAGGGAAATGAACTGGAAAATTCTGTTCCACAGGGAAGTATATAGACTGCGAAATGTGTTTCATGCTGTCCTATATAGTCCCTTTCTGTAAGTAAGTGTTGTACACAATGGTATGCATGGGCTGGACAAAGTGTTATGCAGTGGGCTAAGTACAAAATTGCTTAAAAATATGGGCTCGCTCTTTCTAAATTAATCTATCCTGTTGGTTTTAACTTTTATAAGTAAATAACTTGGTTCCTGGTTTTAGATTCGCCCAAAACTGGAAATTTTCTTTCCACAACCAACTAGTCCAGCTCATTTCTAATGTTGATGATGATGTGAAGATGCTGTTGTTGGACTGGGGGGGACAAAATCAGAAGTCATATGATACCAGGTAATTGATTTATTTAAAATCACATGCTTATGGAGAATGTTTCACTTCACCTGACAAAGGAGCAGCATTCCAAAAGCTTGTGATTTTAAATAAACCTTACGGATTATAACCTTGTGTCATGTGATTTCTGACTCTACTATTAAAGGGCTCAATCAGGACAGCTCTCGATATATTAAAAAAAATTTGTTCAAAGGTATTTACAGCAAGAACAAGGCCATTCAGCCCATTGTGCTGTGCTGGCTCTTTGGAAGAGCAGCTGGTGCTTAAAAGTTCCACACCTGAACTTTGGGCCTGTAACTCAGGAACTCTCCCTTGCTCAGGTACCGAACCACCTCACTTTCAAAATTATTTATGGAATTGGCTTCCACCACCTTTGCAGGGAGAGAATTCCAAAGAATTTGGGCTCGCGGGTTTAATTCCCAACACAGCAGTCAGTGGAGTATTCAATTCATGAGATGTGAGATTGAAAGCTAGAGCATGCACCCTCCGTTGACAGTCGGAGAAATTCATCTGGTTCACTGACATGCTTCGGGGAAGGAAATCTGCCGACTTTATCTGGTCTGGCCTACGTGTGACTTGAAGGTGGTTGAATCTTAAATGCCCTTCTTGATTGTCCTAATCAGTTCAAGGGCAACTAGGGGCAGGCAACAAATGCTGGCCTCACCAGCGACCCCCACATCCTGTGGGTTAGTAAATTGCTGTGTAGATAAGGATCTCTGTTCAGCCATGGTCCACTCAGTGCCATGTCTTAAGGGAATTCTCGGCTCATGCAATGAGTAATGCTTCTGTGTGTGTGTGTGTGTGTGTGTGTGTGTGTGTGTGTGTGTCTGTGTGTGTGTGTGTGTGTTTCTTTTTATTTTATTGGCACGGAAGATCCAAAGCAAAATGGGGACGCTGCTAATGCTGCTTTGGCCAATGAGGATTGTCCGACCATTGACCAGGCCCTGTCACCGGAGGAGAACCAGCCTGTGACACCTGGAGGGAGGGAGAAATATGCCCGGGACAGAGCCTGCTTCCTGCTGACCACCGGGGACTTTGAACATTCTCCTGACGGAAGTATCCGCAAAGGTACCACATGACGCCCCCAAGCCCAAATGGAAAAGGGATTCAGCAAGGTCCATAATCTGAATACAGATTGGAGGGTGGGATGTGGGGTGGGGTGCGGGGGGTGTTTGCACTCGGGATCCTTTGGGTTAACCTCCGTGAGGTCCTTGAGATGACACGCAGTGGGTGAGGGAGTAGGGAGATTGAGAGGTGGAGGGGGGTGGGATCAAGGTGAGCTGGGGGGGGCCTTAGTGATTCCAATCTGTCTCCCAGCGAAGAAGTGTTCTGAAGGGTTAGTGGTTGTGTTCATCTGATGAACAGGAGCGCAAATTCAAAGTTTCACCTTTCTCAATTTGAAATGGATCTCGGTGAGAAACATCTAGGAATTGGAATGTGGCTCCAGTAAAATTAAAAACCCACTTGCCCCCATCCCGCCCAGAGAGGGATACCTGCTGACCTTTCCAGGTCTGGGCCTATACGTGACTCCAGTCCAATCAAAAGGAAGGTCAAGGTCCAGTGCACAATAGCAGCAGTGTGTACCATCCACAAGATGCACTGCAGAAATTCACCAAGGCTCCTCAGACAGCACCTTCCAAACCCACGACCACTTCCATCTAGGAGGACAAGGGCAGCAGATACATGGGAACACCACCTCCTTCAAGTTCCCCTCCAGTCCACTCACCATCCTGACTTAGAAAGGTATTGTTGCTCCTTCAGTGTCACTGGGTCAAAATCCTGGAACTCAACTCCTTAACGGCATTGTGGGTGTCTGTACCATGTGGACTTGTGGTTGTTTGAAAAGCAGCTCACCACTGTATTAGGTAATAAATGCTGGACTGGCCAGCAACACTCACATCCCATAAAGAATTAAGTATCCCTCATTTAAACAAACTGGTTACCATGATCCCACTTCATTTGTTGGAGGATTATAGGGAATATTGGCCTCTTTTGTTCCTTTAGTCAGTTTCCTCCTGAAGACACTGACATTTGCTGAGGGTACAGTCACACAGGAATCCTCAACACCTCATCCACATCATATTTGGTTTTAGAAAGTGAATTCCTGCAAGCTCTCTGACCGTGGATGCAGGCTGGTTAAACCCATCCTTTCAAACAGACGGTGAACACAGCATACCTACCCTCTCACCATCCACACCCCTCCCACACATATGCACACACACTTCCTCTCTAACACTGTCCCACATGTGCACTCTGTTACAAACATTCTGTCACACACTCTCTCACACTCACCTCTCTCTCTTACACACATTCTCTCTGTCACACACTCTCTCTCACACACACTGTCTCTTTCACACTCATGACATCTTTCTCAAACACTCACAAAATCCCTGTCTTACACACTCTTTATCGTACTCTGTCTCATGCTGACCTTCTGTCTGTCTCACACACTGTCTCAAACACACAGTCTTTCACTCACACCTTCACACAGTCATGCACTATCTCACACACACCTTCACACACACGATCTCACACTGTTTTACACAAACTCTATCACACGCACTTTCACACAGACACACACACACTATCTCACACATACTTTCACACACACTCTCATATACTCTGTCACATGCACTTACACACACACATACTCTCTCACACATACTCTCTCGCACATACTCTCTCGCACGCTACATATACTCTCTGTCACACACAGTCACACATACACTCCATCCCTCTCACTCATTCTCTCTGTATTTCAAACACAAACACACATTCTCCTTCACACGTACACACACACACACGCACACACACAGTCTCATGTGGACTTGCAGAGACACACATGTGCTGACACACATATACACAGACTTGTATGCGTTCCCACATACATTCTCACGCATGCGTACAACCACACAGCCGCACATTGCACACCCACATTTGCACACACGCGGATAAACACGAACTTCCATTTTCATGGATGCACATACTCTGACACGGTTAGTGGTCAGTGGTCAGCTAGGTGACACCCCCACCCCTTCATTGGGGGATTTAAAGCTACTTTTCGAGAAGTTGCTGCCAGTCTGGCTGAGCAACTGGTTTCTGATGGCATCCTCGGCCCTTGGAGGAGTCCACAGATACTCAGGACTGCCCATCCCACAGTGAGTGCCAGGACGCTCTCAGGCCACTGCCAATCGTGTGGGGTCAAGGAAAGAGAGGTTACCTCATAATCCATTCAGGACCCCTTCTAGATCCCTTCTCCTTGTCTTCCTGGAGACTCCTAACAAAAACCCAGCCCCTTTCTGAGGGCGAAACAGTTGCTGGTCATTCTAGCAACAGTTCAAATAAAACTTTGATGCCAATTGGCCATCCTTGGAAGGTTCCAGAATGACCTTTTAAAAATATTGAATCATTTGGAAGTGATGAAGCTTCAGTCCAGGCCTGTAACGTCAAACTGGGCTTCATTTTAACTGTTTTGATGGTCCTAACTAGGCATCACAGGTTCCCACTTTACTGCCAGGCTTTGAATGCTGTGTCTCCTGGGCCAGGACTTCCTGCTCCAGCCAAAACTCCTGACTCCTAAAGCATCGACCATTTTTGGATGTCGCAACACCCCTTCCCTTTGGAAGACTCTGTGGAAACCCCCAAGCAAGGCAAGAATACTCTCTGAGCCTAATCTGAGTTGCTTCTGCCCATCTTCCATCACAAAAGTGGCCAAACTAGGCCAGGACCAATGGGTGAGTTTCCAACACTCTCTTCTTCCACTCCTCTCCTCCTAAAGAAACCGTTGCCATGGGAAACAGTGATAAAGGTTTCTGTTGGATCATGGCCCAGTTTTATCGCAGAGTTTCCAGTGAATGGGCACCACAAAATCTGGTCAAAATGATTGAGATGAAGTTAAGATGGCTTTATGAGGAAGGGAGTTAACTGTTGTTGTGTAACTCCCTGTCACTTGAGTACTGTTTACTGGAATCACACATGCTAAAATTGCTGAATTTTCTGTAAGATAATTTTGATAGATTATTGACTGCAATTTTCGAACATGTAGATGCTTCCGATCGGTCCTATTCATCGGACCTGTAAGCTCAGTCAACTGTTACTTTATAAAAAACTAAAGCCCTGATTACTACAAAATGTTTTATGAAGGTCCATCTTCCTCTCCGTCCCAACAGTTGAGTTAGGTATTTCTCTATCAGCCCTAAACCAGGTGGTAAACCTCAGATCCAGAACTGATGAGACTCCAGTTATATGTTGAAGCTCATCATGAAGGGCTTCTGCCATCAAAATTTGAACCTCGGCCCCAGTCCTTGTCCCTCTGCTAAAGAAATCTGAACCTAGGCCCCTGTCCTTTACCCTGTTCTGAAAAATCTGAATCTAGGCCCCTGTCCTTGTCCCTGTTCTGAAAAATCTGAACCTAGACCCCAGTCCTTGTCCCTGTTCTGAAAAATTTGGACCTAGGCCCCTGATCTTGTCCCTGTTCTGAAAAATCTGAACCTAGAACCCCAGTCCTTGACCCTGTTTTGAAAAATTTGAACCTAGGCCCCAGTCCTTGAACTTCTGCTAAAAAAATCTGAACCCAGGCCCCAGTCATAGAATCATAGAAGCCCTTGGGCCTCTGCCACAAAAGCACTCACTGTCTAAGATCTTTGATCTCTGAAACCAATGTTATGATTGGCAATGACACAGAGCTAAAATTAAAATACAGTTTCTTAAAATAAGATGAACATATTTGTGTGAACCTATCTAACCCTCAGAAACTCGCTGGGGACTTGTTCGAGGGATAATAGGTGGTTTCAAAACTTACTGACTGTATAACAAAGGAGTGAAAATATTATATCAACCTGTGAATCAAGTCTATCAAAAGGAATCTGGCACATAAAGAGCCTTCACTCTGGGGTCATCACAGAGGAGCTTTGTGGAGGTTAAATGGCCAAAGATGGGCAGCAAAGGTAGAGGCTTTCAGCACGTGAGCTGGAATGAAGGCTTTCTTCACTACCCCATCCTTCATATAACCATTTACAATGTTTTGTTTTCTGTGTGGTCTATTTGTCTCATTTCTTGGACTGCGGGAGTAGGAGGGACAGAGGGAATGAGGGGGAAGAGAGGAGGGAGTATCCATCTGGTTAATGGTCAGAGCAGAGAAGGTGTATGAACCAAAGAGAAGGTTAGATGGCAACAGCTGGCTGTTACAGTGGAGTGGGAGACTGTGAAGCAGAGCAGGATCCATGAGCAATTCCTGAGCATCTTTATCCATGTACACTGGTGGATACAATGCCAGTCAGGTTAACTCTTTCCCTGGGAGATCTGAACGTCTGTCCTCCAAGTGGTCGGAGAATCAGACTTGACTGGCATTTAAACATAACTTTCCCAATTGAAAGAGTCTCCCCGGAAGTCGAGGGAAAGGATGGGTTAATCCTTTTGGTGGGAGGGAAGTGAAACTGTTTCATCGTCATCTTGGATGCAAGTCGGTTGATCCAACAAGACCCTTGGGGAATAGTCCATTTGTCACGTAAACCTTTGAATCATACCTTTGAATGAGGAATGGGAGATAGAATTGGGAGCAGAGGCTAATTGTCTTGTTTGGTAGATTTCATTCTCAAAACAAGGGACGTACAGCAATGAATTCCCTTACTGAAATAAGATTTGGATACATGCTGTTGTTGATGCATGGGATTGTTGTGCAGCGTTCCTGTCTGTGTTTGTATATCAGTGCCTTCCATGTGCATGTCTGCATTCACTGAGCCAGGTGACTAGAGTTAGTTTAGCTAGTTAGCTCATCTATTCGTTCAGTAGTTAAACTGTGCAGCAGTGATTCAGACCAGGATGCCTCTGCAGTGTGCACAGGGTTTCCTGATCTCAGCCAGAGTTGTAGTTGGGGACACCACAATGGACCTCAATTCCCAGAGATGAAGAGCAGCTATGATTCCCATTTCCCGATCAGTATCCGGTGTCCCGTTGACAGGGTGTCAGGATGAGGACAGTGTCATGTTCATCTGTGATGACATACAGCAGTCTCACTGTCTGTCCCAACACTGTGCAGGCTACTGGTGAGGTGTAGCTCAGATGGTTCAGTTAGAGAAGCTTTAGTAATTGGAAGCCAATTTTCTTGCCTTTTGTCTCTGGGACATTTCTATTTTAACTTGCAATACCGCATACATTTCCGGCCTGCTGTATGTTGTTAAACTAGAAAGGTTGCAGAGAAAGAATTTACAAGGATGTTGCCGGGGTTGGAGGGCTTGAGCTATGGGGAGAGGCTGAATAGGCTGGGACTTTATTCCCTGGAGTATCAGAGGCTGAAGGGTGACCCTGTAGACGTTTATAAAATCATGAGGGGCATAGATGGGATAAATAGCCAAGATCTTTTTCCCAGGATAGGGCAGTCTAAAAGTAGAGGTCACAGGTTTAAGGTGAAAGGAACAAGACTTAAAAGGGACCTTAAGGGGCAACTTTTTTCACACAGAGAGTGGTGCGTGTATGGAATGAGCTGCCAGAGGAGATGGTGGGGACTGGTACAATTGCAACATTTAAAAGACATTTGGACAGGGCCATGATTTGGAAAGTTTTAGTGGGATATGGGCCAAATATGGGGTAGCAGAGTTGCTCAGTGGTTAGCTCTGCTGCCTCACAGTGCTAGGGATCTGGGTTTGATTCCGGCCTCAGGCAACTGTCTGTGTGGACTTTGGACATCCTCCCAGTTTCTGCTTGGGTTTCCTCCCACAGTCTAAAGATGTGCTGCTTAGGTGGATTGGCCATGTCAAATTACCCACAATGTCCAGGGATGTTCAGGCGAGGTGGGTTAGCCATGGGAAATACTAGGATGGGGAGTGGTGAGTCTGTGTGGGATATCCTTTGGAGAGTCGGTGTGGACTCAATGGGCTGAATGGCCTACTCTCACACTGTAGGGGTTCTATTCGATGATTCTAAATGCAGGCACATGGGACTAGTTCAGTTTGGGAAACCTGGTGGACATGTCCATGTTGGACCAAGAGGTCTGTTTCCATGCTCTATGACTCTCGATTGGGCCTGTACTTTTTGGAGTTTAGAGGAAATGACAGGTAACCTTATTGAAACGTAAGATTCTTAGGGAACTTTGCAGCGAGGATGTGGAGAGGCTGTTTCCCTTTGTGGGAGAGTCTGAGACCACAGGGGTTAATCTCAGTTTAAATGATCACACAATTAAGAGATGAGGAAATATTTGCTGGTGAGGCTGGGTCATTAAGTATGTTCAAGGCTGAAATAGATTTGTAATTAGTAAAGGGTTATAGCGAAAAAGCAAGAAAATGAAGTTGAGGATGATCAGATCAGCTGAGACCTCATTGATTGGCAGAGCAGACTCGACGGGCTGAATGGCCTACTTCTGTTCACACATCTTATAGTCTTTAAGAGCTTGTATTAGCTGCCTACAATGAGTTATGGTTGCGGGGTGGGATTCTAACCATTGGGCAGGTCACTGACTTTTCTCCTGGGATGAGCTGTCCATTAGAACTCTCCCAACCCTGTAATTTCCAGCCCAGCATCTCAGACCATGAGATGCAGGAGCAGAAATAGGCCGATCGGCCCATCTAGTCTGCTCCACCGTTCAATGGGATCATGGCTGATCCGATAATCGTCAACTCCACTTTCCTGCCATTTCTGTAACATACAACATCAACCTTATCAAACCTCTCTCAGGATCTTACACGTTCTTGCCATTTTTCTAAACTCCAATGGACACATGCCCAGTATGCTGTACCTTTCCTCTTAAGTCAAACCCTTCATCTTGGGAATCAATTTTGCATAACTTGAGAGAATTACCCTCCCTAGTAATCTCCATTCTACTCAGTTGAAGTAAATGATTGACACATACAGAATCATGGCATATCACCCTTACAACTTTGATTTTCTGAAGCATATGCTCTATTTGAGTTGTATGGGAGCACTAAGGTGCTTTGAATTGAGAGGTAATCTTCTGTCCCTACTCTCAATACTTTTCAAAGTCTCAAGAGGTCACTTTGCTGACTTAACCATAGAGTCATACAACATGGAAACAGACCCTTTGGTCCAGCTCGACCAGACATCCCAATCTGACCCAGTCCCATTTGTCAGCATTTGACCCATATCCCTCTAAACCCTTTCTATTCATGTACCCATCCTGATGCCTTTTAAATGTTGTAATTGTATCAGCCTCCACCACTTCGTCTGGCAGCTCATTCCATACATGCACCACCCTCTGCCTGATAAAGTTGCCCCTCAGGTCCTTTTTACATCCCTCCCCTCTCACTTTAAACCTATGATCTCTAGTTTTGGACGACCCACCCTAGGAAAAAGATCTTGGCTAGTCACCCTATCCATTGCCCCTTATGATTTTACAAACTTCTATGAGGTCATCCCTCAGCTTCAGTCTCAAGAACAGTGAGGATGAATTCTAGTGTTTCCAACTGCTGGAGGATCCCAGTACAGAACAGGAATATAATGCATGAATTAAGTTAATATTTCTTTCGTGAATCTGTAATTTGCAACTGATAAATTTTAAATGGGGAAATCAGGGTGGGAGATATCACGCCATGAGCAAACCTGTTTCCAATTGGTTGGTTAATGGCCAATTAAGATAAATACCCATAATCAGTCAAGTTGAGGCATGATCTCATTTAGCTGAAACAATGAGAATTAAAATTAACATTTGAATTAATTATTACGACCCACATACATTTCCAGTGGCTATTTTCGCTGTTAAGACTGGGGACTGGGGAAATGGATTTTTGCAGAACCCACAAAGTAGTTGATTCTCAGCCTGGTCTGTGTAGATCCTTTCAGGATATCTTCATTAAACAAAAACATTTTTTTGGTGAGGGCTCCTTTGTTGAGAGAATCAAAGGAAGCTACAAAATGATGTGTGAGAATTCTCTGGAAAGGAGAGAGGAACTGGCATTGTACATTCCATCTGAGAACTGTAGCAAGGCGTGATAGTTGATTTTCTTGTATTAAAGTCATATTCAGCTCTGTGAACATGGCAGGTCTCTATTGTGTTGTGTAAGTAGTGGTTAAATTACACCTGATAATGTTATCTCCATGTCACTACCTAAGGACACAACAATTCATTATAGCCCCAAAGGGCTGCTCTCTCATTAGAATCATAGAGTGCAGAAAGAGACCATTTGGCCCATTAAGTTTGCACTGGCCCTCCTAAGATCATCTTATCCAGACCTAGCCCCCTATCCTATACCTGTATTTAGCCCACCTAGTCTGCACATCCCTGGACACTATGGGCAATTTAGCGTGGCTGATACACTTAACCTGCACAATTTTGGACAGTGGGAGGAAACAGGAGCACTGAGGCTGGAATCGAGCCCAGACCCCTGGCACTGTAAGGCAGCAGTGCTAACCACTGAGCCACCACACCACCCATTAGTGAGAGTGATAACCTGGTGCTGGTTTAACCTGAGGGTCACTACGAGTTAGGCAAGAGGAGAGGTTGAAAAGGAGAGACCATCATGGTGAATTCAGCAGGTAAAATGAATTGAACCTGTGCTGTTAGCATCCCTGTACATCCTCTTAACGGCCATCTAGCCAACTGAGCTAACACCCCTATTTCAGAGCTTTACTCTGTATCTAACCCCATGTTGTCCCTATCCTGGGAGTGTTTCATGGAGACAGTTCAGTGATCTTTACTTAGTATCTAATTCCATGCTGTCCCTTTCCGAGGACTGTTTGATGGGGATGGTTGTAGAGGGAGCTTTACTTTCAATTTCAAATAGTACAGGCAGTTTACTTGGTATCTAACCCCATGCTATCTCTGTCCTGTGAGTGTTGGATGGAGACAATGTAGATGGTACGTTACTCTGTATCTAACCTTGTTCTGTACATGTCCCGGGAGTTTTTGATGGGAACAGTGTACTGAAAGCTTTACTCTGTGTCTAAACCTGTTCTGTTGTGTGCCTGGGGAGTTTTTGACGAGGATGGTGTAGAGGCAGCTTTACTTTAATTTAAAAAAATAGAGCAAGTTTTACTCTGTATCTAACCCTGTGCTGTCACTGTTCTGGGAGTGTTTAATGGGAACAGTGTAGAGGGAGCTTTCTCTGTATCTAACCCCATGCTGTCCCTGTCCTGGGGGTATTTGGTGACGACAGAGTAGCGGGAGCTGTGCCTTAAGTTCAGTGACTTCAGTTATATGGATAGATTGGAGAAATTGGTGTCTGCACTCCTTGGAGATGTGATGGTTGAGAGTTGGTTTGTCTAAAATCACGAGTGGCCTGGACAGCGCAGATAGAGAAAAACTGTTCTCCAAATTGAACGAGGAGGCACAGATTGAAAAATATTGGCAAAAGAAGCAGTGGTGACATGAGGAGAAATGTTCACACAGTGAATGGTTAGGGTCTGGAATGCACTGTCTGAGTGTGTGGTGGAGGCTGGTTCAATTGAGGCATTGAAGAAGGAGTTGGATTGTCATCTCAAAAGGAGCGTGAACAGAAGGTTAGGGAGCAGCCCTAGTCTCATTGCTCATTCAGAGAGACAGCAACACACACGATGGGCCAAATGGCCTCATTCTGTTTTATACATTTTTATTAATCTGTTTTCTAATCAACCTATTATTACACACATCTGAAGCAGGTGGAACTTGAACCCAGGCCTCCCAATCCAGGGGTAGGACCACTGCCACTACAAGAGGACCCCTCATTCTGTTTTATATCAAGTCGGTGATAGAGATCAGGTATCATTGACTCTAAGGGCAGGAGGCTTACATCACCTGATAATCACAAGCTCTAGGCAAGTGACCTCTTGCTCCCAGCCATCAACATTACAGATCTGGTTTCTCAGCTGATCAAACCGATTTGTATCATCACATTGACAATGACAATGATTTAAACTTTGATCAAACCTTCAGAGGCAGGGGAGCCAATGACGTTCATGTTGTTCTCTTCAGATAATCAGGAGCTGTAATAATTTAGAGTGATGTCTCTTGTGAAGTCACTTTGGAGGGAGCAGTAGTTCAGTTAATTACCCGGCTTCGTGCTGGAGCGAGGTTAGTATCATATTTTTGTGCTCAAAAATATCATTAATAACTCCCCTAATGACTTAGGAACGGGTGCTTTATATTTTATCTTAAGGCGATGGCCTAGTGGTATTATCGCTGGACTGTTAATCTAGAGATCCAGATAATGTTCTGGGGACCCGGGTTCAAATTTGAGTTCGATTAAAAAAAATCTGGAATCAGGAGTCTAACGATGACCATGAATCCATTGTCGATTGTCGGAAAAACCCATCTGGTTCACTAATGTCCTTTAGGGAAGGAAACTGCCATCCTTACCTGGGCTGGTCTATATGTGACTCCAGACCCACATCAACGTGGTTGACTCTGACCTGCCCTCTGGGCAATTAAGGATGGGCAATAAATGCTACCCTGTCAGTGACGCCCTCATCCCATGAATGAATAAAGAAAAAAAAAGGCCATTCACTCCATCAAGCCAGATCTCCCATTCAACATCATCATGGCTGATCCTTTATCTCAATGCCATACTCCTGCTCTGTCTTGACACCTTTAATCTCTAGTCATTTACCTACTTCTTTCTGAAATGGTGACTCGGATTTCGCAGCTTTCAATCAGATCAGGGCTGAACTGTATTTTCGATTCCAACTCACCATCTTTCCTTCATAACACAGATAGCAGAACTCTTTGATATCAGTCTTGAAAGCTCCAGCTAGCCCTGTTCCTTGCAGCATTTTGACAAGGACAGTTCTAGATTCCCATGACTCATTGTTTGAAAACGCATGCCCTGATTTTTCTCCGTTGACTGGCCCAAGCTCTAATTTTAAGGTGATTTCTGAAATAACTCCATGGAGACCAGTATCCCTTCACCAATCACCCTTTATTTACACGTGGAGAGTCCTTTACACTCATACGCCTCTCTCAGAGTGAACAGAACCTCTGACACTTCTGTTTATATCTATCAGCCAGGGTTCCCTGATTTGACCACATTAACAGCCCCAATTAGGGAACTGACATTCTATGAGGTCCACCAGGCTGATCTCATTACAATCACAAGAATACCTTCCTGTTTGGGATTGCCACTGGAGGAAACTGTTTTGCTTTAACTGTCCCATGGAATCCTCCTATTACTTTAATCCCCTTGATTAGATTCCCCTGTTAACCAACAAAATACAAGTCAAGGTACTTGGGCGAATGACACATTGTTGGTCATCATCTAAGCATTTCACGTGAATTATGGCTGTCCAGACTCCTTTCACAGCTCCTTCCAAATCCGATAACTCCACCAGCTGGAAGGACAAAGACAGCAGATGCATGGAAACACCACCATCTGCAAGTTCCCCTCCAAGCCAAACACCATCCTCTGTTGGGACTACATGGCTGCCATGTTTCTTCGGTGTGGTTGGCTCAAAATTTTGCATCCCTTCTCCAAAAGCATTGTGTGTGTAAGCAGCTCCCAAGGATGACAGCCGCAGTACCACAGTGCCGCTGCCTACCCCAAATAACCTAGACCCCATTTTGGGCCTACAGTATTCAAGAAATCTTTATTCTGTGGCTAATGATACAATAGTTACGCCAATGCATCACGTTTGTTGACTTAATGGCATGGAGGAATGCATTGTTAGGAGCTGAATGGGTGCTTTGTATTTTATCTGGTGACATTTGATAGGTGTTTCACAATGGAGTCAGGGATCTCTCTTGTTCAGCCATATCAGAGTGTGCTACAAGAGTTGATTCCTATCACAGTTTAAAAGGTCCCCAGATCCAAATTCAGATCTTAATTGATTTTCTGCATCGAGCTCCCAGCAATAATAAAACGTTTGAAGCCACTTTGAAACAAACATTCATGAATCAGGAAAGGGGACATCGGGAATATCTGATTGGCCATGATCTGATTGAATGGCACAGTAAGTTTTAGGGGTCGAATGGCCTACTCCACCTGTTTCTGATGGTTTTATGAATCCTTCTGTACTGTGATGTTTGTAGTAATGGCACACTTCAATATGGCCATTGAAGAAACTGGATCCTGCTTGACAGATGGTCCAGATTTTGAAATCATACCTTAAAAGTGAAGAACCAATTTCTCAGCATTAAGGGGTGACTACAATTTGCGTAATGAAAACAAAGGAAGGGAAAACCTTCATAATCTAAAACCTGATAGTTTGTCAACCAAACCTAATTAGACACAAGTTTGTATCCCTGAGTACAGTCACTAAAGTGTCCAAAGGTATGCATGAAAAATGTGATTTGGTTTACATTAATCATTACAATTCTGATTTGATTTATTATTACCTTTACGTAAGTACAGTGAAAAGCTTTGTTTGTGAGCATTACAGGTAGATCATAGTAAGCAAGGACATACAGATCATAGGCTGAAAAATAAACTTGGACAGAGTAAGACATCCTGGTTACATCGCACAGGACGTATGTGAGGCAAGATCAACTTTAACAAGGTCAGCCTTATTTGAAGTTAGACAGTCCAGTCATCAGAGCGATAACTGCTGGGAGAAAGCTGTTCTTGAACCTGTTGGTGTGTGTGTTCAGGCTTCTGTATCTTCTGCCTGACAGAAGAGGCTATAGGAGATCATTACCGGGGTGTGATGGATCTTTGATGATGTTGGCCACCTTTCTGCGGCAGTGAGCTGTGTAAATGGAGACCATAGATGGGAGGTTGGCTTCCGTGATGGTCTGGGCTGTGTACACCACCTTCTGTAGTTTCTTACGGTCCTGGGCAGAGCAGTTGCCGTACCAGGCTATTATGCACCTTGACAGTATGCTTTCTATGGTCTTGTCACTTGATAGTCGGCCTAACTTAATGTTTATTTCAGATCTTATTCAAATTCTAGAGGTTTTAGCAGTTTTATTGAATATGAAGTTTGAAAGTTCCACAGGCCCAAGATCCAACACTTAAATCAGTGCTGTATATCCAAAAAAAAATCCCTCTGAGAAAGTGAATAGAATATTGCTCCACAGCCACTCTGGTATTTGGATTTGACAGCTGAACAAGTCCACTGTTTCCCTGCACTAGATTATCAGTGACATTTTTTGTTAGACGTCAATTCCAATTGTGGTTAAGTGCTAAAACCAGGTATTTGGTGTGGCGTCCCTGTGGGATCCCTGGGAACAAAGATGACTTCAGAAAAGTAATTTGCTTTGTGTAGTTAATTGGCTCAGGTTGACTATGAAGCACAAGCTCTTCATTGTGCAGGCCTTGACTAACAGTAGACGAACGAAGAGAGACTGGATCGGTTAGGACTACATTCACTGGAGGGTTTTTTTTAGAAGATTGAGGGGAATAAAATTCTAACAGGACTGAACAGAGTAAACACAAGAGGGATATTCCTGATGACAGGGGACTCCAGTGCCAGGGGTAACAGTTTGAAGACATGGGGTGGGCCATTTAGGGCTGAGATGAGGAGAAATACCTTCACCCAGAGAGTGGTGAGCCTGTGGAATTCTCTGCCACAGAAAGCGATTGAGAAATGTATTCAAGAAGGATTGGATATGTGCTTAAGGGATCAAAAGGTAAGGGGAGAAAGTAGGAACAGGGGACCGAGTTGGATGATTAGACATGATGACATTGAATGGCAGAGAGGGCTTGAAGGCCCTGCTCCTGCTCTTATTCTCTATGTTTCTTCTTGCTTCTGGAGGACTCAGCGTTGAAAGGAATGCTGGCTTGTTGACGTCAGACTGGGTTGTAGGATGTCCAATGTGATATTCGCTGCGGTACTTTATTTACCTGCTGACCTCCTTTGTTCATCCCCCGTGAGGAATTTCTACCTTTTGCAATCTCCAGCAAAGACTGTGAGCTAGTTCTTGGTTGCAGACTTTACTGGAACCTTTTTGCATTGCAGTTACCTGATTCCCCCAAGGGTTGGCTTACATTAGTCGTTCCTCCACATTGGACTTTGACCCATGGGACTCTGGTCCCATCAAAGCCTTCCCTCTGCACATTCTGTTGCCTTGACGATATTTCCATGGCCTCATCAGTGCCATGCCTTGCCATTTCTACTCTCCGTACCAGGCTGCACGACACCATCCCTACACTGACGCATCCCTATTTCAATTTTCTATGTTGCAAACCATCGCCAGGAACAGACCAAGGGGTTGCCCAGGGGTTCAGTGTCGGAAATCTATGGCAGAGGTAGCTCAGAACCGAAGCCAGCACTTCATACCCCAGCAGTAAGACATGTAGGAGAGAGAGCTCAAGGTTGATGAGCAGAGAATGGGTGAAGATGAAACAGTTTGATGGGAAACATTTCTAAGTGTAGGAGTCCATCCAAGAGAATTGTTTCACCCTGACTTGGACTGACATTCACATTCAGGTCTCCTGTCAGTCCTTCCCCTCTTCCAGATGATCCTGACTATTTTCTCTGGGTGTAGTGGGGGGGTGGAGTTGAATTCCTTCACTTCTCTGGAAAAGAGAGTAGGGGGAATCTTCATTGTGTCCATGGAAGTAACTTGTTTGTAGAAAAGGCTGGGAGCCTCTGATTTTGGAAGCGAGAGGAGGGACTCAGATAAAGTGAAGTCACGAGATGTTTGAGCAAGGTTGTTTGAAGTTTTCTCAGAAATTTTAGTTGTTCATATATCTGTGCCTTTTCCTTAGAGAAGAAAATGCAGACCTGTTCTGTTAGCATGAATGTATGAAATGGAAGATATTGCCATGACTGACTCTGAGACACCTTTTAACTCCCTGATAGAAGTCTCTTCAGTCCCCCATAGAATTCCAAAAAAAGGGAGGTCCTCTCTGGTCAAGTGTCTTTAGTTGCAAGGTTTGATGATTCTAGGCAAGGGGTGAGGTGAACCTCTACTTTTCCACCTTCTGCTATATGCGATCATGCGTGACATTATTACACATACATCATACAGACAATATCTGCCAGCATGTAGCACCCCCCCAGAGACACAGTGGGGAAACTAGCAATTCTTATGACATTGGGAAAGTCAGGAAAGAGAAAGTGAACTGCAGGAGATTGTTTACCCGGATACATTACCATTATTCAGACCTGTCTCAAAGTTTTGGTAATTCAGAGTAAAATTCAGAGTAAAATCCACACGTAAGGATCATTGTGTTCTGCCTTTAGTCAGTTAAGCAATTGGCATGTTGTTCCTTCATGTCAGGATCTGGGTTGAATCCAGTGCAGGGCAACAGGCTGAATGTGTGGCAGATGTTAAGGTCTGACATAAAGTGAGTTTGAGACAATTTTGACCTAATGGATGTGATTCGACACAAATTCCACAACTGAAGGTTGTGCTGGAGACTTCACAAAGGTGGTTGAGTACAGAAAGGTATTACAATAGTTCATTCTTTAGTGCACTGTTTGTCAATGGAATTAAGGGCCATTTTGAGAATCAGGGCAGTGGGGGAGGGCCATCTGTCTAACTTTAGCTCATTGAGCTAAGAACAACATAGAACATAGAATAGTACAGCACAGTACAGGCCCTTCGGCCCACGATGTTGTGCCGACCTATTATCCTACTAAGATCAATCTACATTTTACTACCCTCCATGTCCCTATCCAAGAGTCGCTTAAAAGTCTCTAAAGTATCTGACTCCACTACCACTGCCGGCAGCATATTCCACACGCCCACCACTCTCTGTGTGAAGAACCTACCTCTGACATCTCCCCTATACCTTCCTCCAATCAAACTAAAATTATGTCCCCTCGAAATAGTCATTTCTGCCCTGGGAAAAAGTCTCTGACTATCTACTCTATCTATACCTCTCATCATCTCGTAAACCTCTAACTTACCTAGTCTAGGGAGTGGTTGATAGGAAAGGGTAGAGGTAGCTTCACCCCACATCGGACCCATAATAGAGCTTGAGAGCATGGTTGAGAGAGAGAGCTGTACGCCGAATTTAACAATTCATGTATTTTGTGGAAGGACTGCTTGATTTGACCGCAACTGAAATGGGTGTTCAATGTTCCATTCCTCAAGAAGCCTGTCTCCCACCCACTAACAGAACAAATTCACAGGTCTTTCAATTCTGTTTGGTGATGCTACCCATTACATTTTCCCTTTTTTTTGTGGTTTCTAGCCACTGTGGCGTGTCATTGTTGTGTCTTGTCAGTGAACAGACACTGCCACTCCATAACTGGTGAACAGGAAACATGTACACTGGGTCTAGAGTGATCTAAGCAATTATCATCTGGTTTCCCCAACCCCCCTAAAATCGGTTCTGCTCATTGATAATGCTGTTTGTTAGGAGAAGGCTAGTTACAAAGGTAGATTTTAATCAAACCATTCTACCCTTGGAAGTTCCAACACTGTCTGCTCAGCCGGTAAAGGCTGACATTCCATCAGAATTGCAAAAGGAAATTTAAATTATAAGCAGCCTTAAGATTCATGTGGTAGGTGAGTAAATGGAGATTGGCTCCAAGACTGTACCCATTTAGTGGTGAGAGTAGAGTTGGACTTCTGCTGATTTGGGGAGAGAGACAACAGCCCAGAGTTTATCATCAGTTAGAAAGCCAATCAAGCTGAGACTGAAACAAAAACAGAAATTGCTGGAAAAGCTTGGCAGGGTCTGGCAGCATCTCTGGAGTGAAATCAGAGTTAAGGTTTCAGATCCGGTGACCCTTCCACAGCACAAGTTGAGACTGCCCCCAGAATAGCAAAGACCCATTTTGAAGGAATCTACCCCAAAGGATCGAAGAGCAGGATTGGTGGGTTTTTTTTGGGAGGGTGGGGTTCCTGATTTACTTTCTCCTCCTCAGTCTGCCCATGGGTTGTGGGGAACGTAGACTTTCTCCAGCGAGTTAGAAGCCGTGTCTCGGAGTCTAGATCACGCATTCATTATTTGGTGAACGTGCAAAAAAAATTGCTTTCTTCTCTCTTTTTGAAACCCAAGGTTATGAAAAGTCGAGGAGCCTAAACAACATATCTGGCATGAGTGGGAATGCACTGCGACTGTCTCCTGTCACCTCGCCATTCAACTCGCCTTGCCCATTGAGGCGACCTCAATCACCCATTCCATCCATTCTGTAGCATCGATACAAAAGAGTGGGAAATATTTTTTTAGAGAAATATATCTGTGTGTGTGTATGTATCTATATCTATATAGATATATATATGGATATATTTATATATATATCTAGGACTATTAAAAATCATTTAAAAAGAGTACAAAAAAAACACAAGAGACCATTGCTTGAACAATAGGCTACATATACCAAATGACTGTTGAAGAATCTGCTTTCTACTGACGTGGTAAATTAAAGTGTTCAATTTGTGCCACATTGTTGGCTTATTCAAGGACCAGCCCCATTAACCCAAGGGCATCCAGGTGGAATTTTTCTATATTTTAATTGAATAGATTATCTCCACCACCCATCTCCCACAAATCATTCAGAAAGTCAGAAATGAGAAGGAAAGAAAGATTGACTTCCTCATGGAATGATGAATCTTACTGAATGGAGGGAAGATGCAGATTTTTCCAGGACCACTTGCGTGACTCTTGATTAAATAATTTAAAATAAAAGTGTACACTCAGGATATATGGGCCATACAGACAGTAAAAAAAGAACCCCCGTTCCACACACACACACACACATCCATGTAACACACACTCTCGTGCGCACACACATGCAGACAGACACACTCCAGCGTGCACACATACACTCTCGCGCACACATGCAGACACACATACACACTCTCATGCACATACACACACGCCAGTGTGCACATACACACACTCGCGCACACATACACACTCTCGTGCACACACATACAGATACACACACATTCCAGCGCGCGCACACATACACACTCGCGAGCGCACGCACATGCAGACACACACTCGCGCGCACACATACACACTCGCGAGCGCATGCACATACAGACACACACACACACAAGGACTTGTGATTCAGACTGGAGCCGGGATCTCTGTTCCCTCTCGTCCTCCCACCCTGCCACTTCTTCCTCTCACCTTCTAATGCATGGAGCTCCATTGCAAGCAATAAGCAAATGAGAAACGTTTGCCTTGGTGCATGTTGAACAATTTAAAGAAAAATCGGAAAAAAAAGTTTCCTTTTTGAAAAAAAAAGAAACGAAAGGTTCTGTCTGAAGTTCAGCCTCGACTGCTGCATGTTTGTTATGCAAGAGCGAGGTTGTGGTCAAAGCTGTCCCTTAGCCATTTTTTGCTCTCTTCTCTACTCACAGATAATTATAAGGACAGTCCAGTGATTTCTAGATACATGCAACTGGAGGCCGTCACGGTCAACTAGTGACTCCCATCCCTTCTCTACTGCAACACTTCTTCCCCACCCCCATCTCCTTTGTTTCCTTTCCATCCTCTTGCTATCCCACCCAGATCCCTTCCTGCACTTTCCACACACTGTGCTACTTTTCTGCCACCCCTTTCTCCTCCAACCGTTCCCCTCTGCCTCCCCTTCTTCCAACATGCTGCTGCCCTCCCTCCTTCTTCCCCTGCTTTGTTCGTGTTCTCTTCCCTTCTCCATCGCCTCCTTCCTCCCATCACCCGTCACCTCTTTCCTGCTGGTCTTTGTTCGCTCTCTCTTCGCTTTCAAGCAGGGAACCTCTTTTTTTAAAAAAAATCCAAACAAAAAGATGCCCCCCCCCCAAAAAAAAAGCCCCGACAAAAAATCCTTACTTGCTGACGACGACACGGAAGAAGCAAATAAATGAGGACAAAACATCGAAGAACGTGGAATTTTATTGTAAAGAAGATCCAGCGCAGGAGCGAAGACGACAGATCAAAGTGCGACTATTGTGGTAGAATGGGGACAAAACGACTGGTCAGAAACCTTGAAACGGAGGGAAAAGAGAAAGCTCTATGGGGGGAATCGAAAAAAAAAACCATATATATTTAAAAGGTGCATTTTTCTCTCTGCCTCAGCATGACTTTGCATGACATACTGTAAGGATTATATTTAATGTCATATGCAAAAAAAATTATATTTTCCTTCCAGATTGCAAAACTCAATGAAAAATGTGAAAAAAAACAAAAATAATTTAATCTATCCTATAAAACAGTATTATTGAAAGGACGCAGCACTTTTTTTCTATTTTTTAATCAGAATTAATATTAAAAGGCTTGTATATAAGAAAGATATTATTGTTAGGTCATATTGACCGTTTTTTCCCCCTTGTTTTACTCTCTCACTCTGTCTGTCTTGCTTTGTTCCTGTCTCTCTGGCACGTTAATTAAGTAAATGGAGAGATATAAACGATATGTTAAGTGTTACGTTGCAGATCCCAGTGATGTCTGGCTTTGGAACCCAGGGTTTCGCTTCGTCCCAAGAGCTTGCAACTGGACACTCTTCCGGTGGGAACTTTGGTTCTTCTCCTGAGCAGTCAGTGAGGCTTCAGTCAAAAACACGTGGAAAATCATTCAAATGGAGTGCTGAGAAGGGATGGGGCTGGAGATATGACGATCTGAGCTATGCCTACGAGAGCTCCTGCTACTGGGTTGACCACTGCTCACGAAGACACGAGCTTCCCAAAGAATTAATCTCCATTAGATTGCCCTGGGCATTAGGACTCAATACACTCCATTCCTCCATTGGTTGCAGGATGCTAAGGGAACCAGGAGTCCTGTTGCATCCCCTGTGCTGTTGGCTCCAAATTGCTGGGCAAAGCTGTGTTTTACTGAAGAAGCTTTACTGACTGCTGATGGCTAAATGCTATTTGGGTTGGATTGAGGACTCCTCTACTGTCCATAAACGTGGAGACAACTTTGCTGAGTAATGCTGGCTCATTCTTTGAGGGATCAGAACTGTCAGATCTATCTCAGGTCAATAACTTGGCATTTCCTCTCCATCCTCAAGTCCTCATTTTGCCAACTTATAACCTTTGACACTAACATTCAAAGCATCAAAAGCTGCAGAATGTCGTAAGTGAAATAAAATGCCCCGTGCTGTACAGTGCAATAAGCCTCTATCACTGTGCTGTTACTCAGCTACGCCTCTGTAAGCTCAATCCGACAGCACTCTGTAGACATACACTGTGCAGTGTAATAGTTGAGGTTCCCCAGTCACTGGAGCGGTCAGTGGTTAACTCAGTCTTCATGGCCATCAGAACTGAGTTAGAATTCAGTAAGAAAGTTGTCTTCCTCTCATTGGGGGTAGTAGGGAAAGTGACAATTGTGAGTACAGTGTTATTTAAGTTTACACACTCAGGAGTGCATTTATTCCCCTTCCTTTCCTCATGCTGTCTGTTGTGAAGGCCCTTTAATCCCCAGATGGACAAAACCCTCCATCAAACTTTTATCTTTCTGTGCCAATATCCAATCAATGGAAGAACTACTTTCAGGGAAATGGAGTGCCTTTCAATTGAACTGTTCCAATCGTTTGACCCTGTGGAATTGCACGGGCTTAAGAAATGGAAGGGTCAGATGATCAGGCAGTGTTGCGTTTGGGACAGGCAGGGATGTGGCAGCGGGAACACATCGCTGTCTGTTTGAATCATCACCATGCTCATATTTTCACTGTAAATTTGGTGACAGTGAAACAGGATCTTGAACTGAAGCAATATGTGCCAACCATGCAGGCAAACACAGACATACACTCACACATGTGCCCCATGGACACATGCACACACAAGCACATACGTGCTAATGCACACAGACACAAATCATGTGTCTTTGTTTAAAAAGACAGATTCCCATACCAATCTATCAACAAGAACAGGACCAGAAAGTCTGTTCCACTTTCTTGTTTCAATTCCGTTTTGGGATTGATTTATATCATGTGAGCAGTCACAGCAGGGCAAAGTTTGACACAGTCTATGGCATTTATTTTAAGATAAGCATTAATATATATTTATATTATGGGTTATAGAGGTTTCAAATCCAAACTCCTAATCAGATTGTCCTTTCTAATTCAATTTGATGTGATTGGCTATGAGGAGTTGCTGTGTTCTTTGGTGGGCAAGAGAGGTTTGGGAGGAGAATGTTTCCATGGGAAAGTTCTGACCCTTTGGAGATGCAGACACTGACAGTTTTAATGTCCACACCCTACGCTCCCCAGTGTCCGATCTCTCAGTCTCGTCCTTCTCGAGACTCATTTCTCCACCTCCTGCTCAACAAACATACTTTGTTAGGATTCAAAACTGCAGAACAACTTAACTGTCCCCATCATCACTCTTCCCTACCATCTCCCAGTTCCTGACACCAAAACTTGGCATCGTCCAGTTGTTGCTGTCTTCTATTGTTTTAACTATTTAACAGCTTCATGTTGCTCTGTACTCTATGCCCTTATGTTTTCAGTTTTAAAAAAAAACTCAATCAGCACAAGCCTGTGGGAACTCCATCCTGTGTCTTCTAAAGCCAATAGGTGGTAGATTAACCCAACCATGTACTACAGTTTCAAAGTACAACCAATTGGTTAACGTAGAATGAAAGATGAAATCTTGGAGCATTTGAGTGGAAGAGTTTTCCTTATCTTAATAGATAAGTAAAGGACTTCCAATGGTAGATTGTACATGTGATTAAGCAAGTAAAGGTCCTAAGAGGTTAAACTGGCAAATTTTAGCTCCCAATGGGCTAAAGGTATTTAACTTCTGCCAACAGATGCCACCAGCTTATTGGAAACAGGATGGATTATAGCAAGCATGCTAGGTTTAGAAATGAATTACTTTCTCTTAAATCCGTGTTGATGCTCTGAAAGCCTGGGTCTGGGAAGTGGAACAGATTTATGGTAGACCTAATTCTTCCAACACCCTCCCTCCAAAAACCTTTACACATATCCATTTATGATTAGGACTGATAGCTTGGTTTTGAATCTTTTCATAAAATGACTGGGACCTTTCAGTACCAGTTCATTAAATTCATTCTTTGAGGCTCAAATGCAACTTGGATTCAAGCTCCTCTACCCTTCAGTATTGGGAGGAGAGTTTACAATAACAGTTACTGGTGTTCCCTTGTGTTTTATTCAGCTCAATGTAGAGTTATCTCTTCAGCACAGGTCCCAGCAGGATAACTGTCCCGGGATGTTACCAAAGTAGAAAGATTTATTGTCTTTTCAGATGTGTCACCTTACAGTACCATTTTGTTGATCCTGTCTTCAAAACTCCCTAATACCTTACCCACAGAAATCGTACATTCCCAAAAGTGCTACCTGCTCCTCCAGTTGCCTGCCTTTCACTTTTTTGCCATTGTAGGCCATTCCTGCCCTCACAATACTGATGCCTTTCTGGCTTTTTTTTCCCCTTGATTCCCTTGTGATTTGGCCTTCTGTTCAGACACCCCCTAAGGATACCCGAGCTTGGCCTTTCCTTCGCACTGCCTCCCTTCCCCACCCATCTTGCTGCTCCACAGGGTCAACACTCAAGCTCGCTAAGGTGGTTCCCCCCCCCCGCATTGAGGTGTACACTGTCCTAAAAACACAGGAGAACTTAGGATGAAGAGAGATAGTGAAAGGCCTCCACTCTGGAAAGATAAAGACGCTGTGCAAATACTCTCCAGGTTCATGAATTTGACAATGACCATTTGCTGCCAACATAACCTTGCACATTGTCAACTCTGGTTAAATGAACCTGGCAGTTCTGAATTATTGAACATTGAGAAACATCACCAGCAATGGATCTGCAGTAACACTCAACCAGTTTGGCCTTGCTGAATTTTGCTCTGAAATATTTATGCATTTTTGAATCTTTTTGATCCCTTTTTGAATGTTTCTTTCCTTTGAGCATGCCTGTGGTCAGTCAGACCCACCCTCCCCCTTTAACCTATGAGATTGAAAGAAAAAGAATTTACTCAGTTTAATTATCTGAAAGTCTTTCTGTTCTTTGCCCTGAAGCTTTCTTGCAATGGGTGTTGAAAACATTGTAGATGTCTGAGGGGGTGCTGGGCACTAGGGGCACCAGGTCTGTCATTGATTGGGTCACTGATGCGAGTTGGTAACCCAGTCTTAGTGAAGTGCGGATGCAGTACTCTGGGCAGTGGAGAGGGTGATAACGGACTTTGGTGAGAACTCCAGGGTAAAGTGGCCAGAACTCTGATATTCCCACCAGCGTTCTGGCTGAATAGTGGGATGGAAATCCAATGCCATTTTTAGGTTCATGATGAATGACCGTTTAAACCCCCCGCCCCTCGTCTCTCCCTCCCCCGACTTCTTATTCTATGGAGTCAAGGCTTCACTGTCATAGGGAAGAAGTCAATGATGTTGGGCTTGGGCCTGTGCAGTAAAGAAATGGGAGCCCCTCCTGCAAAGTGCTGAGTTGACGTGACAGGGCTGGCAGAGACAAGGGGACATCTTAATGGCCTGGTCACAGGGACGATAACTATCAAGAGGGCTGGGGAGACAGAGGAGGAGAAAGGGCAAAAGTTAGTTGGGAAGGCTGGTGGATGGGAGGTGGGGGAAGTTGGGGGTTTGGGTCGGTGAAGTTTCACATCAAACTTAAACCAACAGATTGCAAAGGTGACCCAAGGCACCCTGAGCTGTGCCATGTGTCGGTAACCCAAGACCATGTCGATACTTAAACACAATGCAGCTCTGTCATTAAAAATGGATGCCAATGATGTTCTTTGGGTCATTGACGCCACTCTGTGATGTGGCTCAGACACAAAGGGGACAGCTCGGGAGGTTCTGAGGAATCTTTGTGAGGATGGCGATGGGGGTTGGGGTAGTCGGGCGGGGGTGTTGGGGGTGTGGGTTTGGAGCTGAGAGTTGGAGGGCGGACAGGAGCGGGCTCTCAGTTACACGTCTGTAATGTCAGAGGAGGAGTTACTAGAAACGGCCATTTTTTAATGGGTTAGTGAAACTGAGAAAGGGCAAAACGTCGTCTTTCAGCCCGTTTCACAAAGTATCTGATGTGTGATGGAGTGGGGGCAGTCTTACCCACATGTGGACTTCCCTCCGCCCACTTACCCCCTCTGTACTACCCTCCCCCCACTTCCTCCCTCTGTACTCCCCCCCACTTACCCCCTCTGTACTACCCTCCCCCCACTTCCTCCCTCTGTACTCCCCCCCACTTACCCCCTTTGTACTCCCCTCCCCCCACTTCCCCCCTCTGTACTCCCCTCCCCCCACTTACTCCCTTTGTACTCCCCTCCCCCCACTTACCCCCTCTGTACCCCCCTCCCCCACTTACCCCTCTGTACTCCCCTCCCCCCACTTACCCCCTCTGTACTACCCTCCCCCCACTTCCTCCCTCTGTACTCCCCCCCACTTA